>NNCF01126906.1:2937-64296 GCA_002313205.1 Laupala kohalensis | reverse complement strand
TATATATATATATATATAAGTATATATATAGTAACATAATAAGGTGTAAGGGGTATCTCTGACAGCAAGAACGTAAGTCGGAAACTCTAAATAAGTACATCTCTGAATCTCGATGTTTCTGTATCTAAGTATCTCTGACACTGTATCTCTAAGTATATCAGCGCTTCCGCGCACTTAATTAATAACAAACATCCCCTCTTTTCCCTAGAATTTTTAAGAGAGAGTCACGCCCATCCCATGTTACGTGGTTTCTTAAGCCTAATATTGCGTTCTGTGTACTTCACGTGGAGTCACTTCCATTTGCTGGGTGCTAGTGACGTATGTGACGTCCTCCACAAATGACACTGCCTTAATTTTTAACAACATTTGTAGCTTTCCATCGACTCAATGCCGTGACCATGTGGTCCCCCGCCCCTTTAGTGATCCTCGTGTCTCGAGAGTGAGTCCCGGATCGTTCGTTTTCCTTGCTATTACGCCGCATCTTTTCATTATCGAGTGACAGTTGGTCGCCCGCTAAAGAACTCCCATTTCTACATGTTTGAACACACACGCATGTTCCCTAGCGACCATCACGCTCCGTCGTTAACCTCTTTCGTTAACCTTATTCGTCTTCAGAAGCTTCTCGGTCCCTGGTTCTGAGTTGTTCCGACTCGCTTTGATCTTAATGGGTAGTCAACCTCTTTAACTTTCGATTTTATGATTCTGTTTTGTTGTCCTGAGTTCCATCTTGAGATGACCCAAAAACCTTCTAATTTCAACGCTTCTTCACATACGCCCTTTTGTTAAACCTTTTTAAAGCGACCCCTGGTTAATTTTGACCTGTTTCCTATTATGTGTGTCATTTATTTATCTTACGGTTCCGCGCAGCCTACTGCGCAGCACCGTCTTCCTCGAAAGAGATTTTTATTGCTTCATTCAAAATCTTTTTGAAAAGTGTTGGTCTTTCAATTTTTCAAAGGCGGCAACCGCGCCCTTTGTCGGGGCGTTGCACTGGCCTCTCCAACGGTCAGACCTCCTCCCTTCCTCAACGGTCTCTTTTTAAAATGTCTTTTATGATTTTCTCGCGGTATAGTTTTAATTTAAATCAATGAAATTAATATTTCGTGACAATATTGACATTTTTTCTAGAAACCATTGCCAAAAGAGAATATCACAGATTATTGCGGGGTCGAGAGGAACCTCCGGCCATACGTGCGAAGAGAGCCGGCTAGTCTCTGGGGAAGGAACACGTAGAAACAATCAAATTATTTATTACTCGAAAACAAAAACAAATTAAATCCAACTCAATAACAAAAAAACGTTCATGTATTCGACGTTTTTTGTTCTAGGAACAAGACAGGCAGCAAAGCGGCCGCGAATTAGGAGAGCGTGCTGCCTCCTTGCATGCGAGTTAGCGTGCCCCATGCCGGCGCAATCCGTCGCCTGCCCGGTCCACCAACTTCTCCTTGCACCCGGGGTAGTCTCCCCGATGCCGTCGCGAACCGTCGCCTCCTTGCACGCCGGTCTAGTCTCTCTAGTCTCTTGTAGTGTAGTCTTCTGATCTCGTTTCGTGTCTCTCGTCGTCTCCTCAGTCGCTTCGGTTGTCGTCTCCGTTGCCACTGACCTCTTACGATTGGCGGTGCGGGGATGCACTTCGCCAGTTGCCGGCAAGGCGCTCCAGAGAAAGCCCCGCGCACTCTCTCGGAGCGGGAAATGGAGCGGGAAACACAAATCCGCTCATGGGAATAATGGGTTTTATCCCATAAAGTCACGTTTAATTGAATTAAGGAAGAGTTTTGCATTTTAATGATGCATTTTCAAGGTTAATATTTCATAGGCTAGGAAGGATAATACATGATGCCTTGTTGAATTTCTGTACACCTTCAGATCCAAAAAAGTCTACATTAAAAGCATGATAATAATATTAAAGTTAAACGAAAGTTAATTGTTTAATGATAAGTCAATTTAAATTTAAACTGATATCACTAACATGAAATTCAAATTTTATTTTTCCTAAGATACGATGACTGCAATACGATCATTATCTATAAAATAATATATGGTCGAGACAGTCCTCGAGATTCAAGGTTCTATTCATTGAGTGACGATTTTGGTAATTGAAATAAATATCAAGCAGTGAGTAATATTTAAGTTGGAAGACAAGAAATGTTCATTTATCATAGCAAGCGGATCATTCATCTGGTAACCTTCAATCGAGTCAACTTCAGTGCATCTGGAAAAACATGTCCTTTAGAGTTATGCAAATACGTTAATTTAGAAATAAGAAATATGTTTATTTAAACGAGTACTAAAGGACTTAACGGATTTTGGAAAGAAAATACCTTATATTGAAAACATTTCAAAGAATGAGACAGGCATATACGCTATTATCAAAAGTACATCAAAATTTCGTTTATTCACCTATTGTGGTGGAATTCATCAAAAAGTGCCAGTTCCAGTTGTCTACAACAACTTCCCATTGCAGACGAACCTGACAATAAATTTCACGATAATGTTGTTTTTTACAAGTGTTTTCTCTCGTTGAAGTTTACATATACAACATAAGAAAAATAAATGCACCTTAAATTGATAAAAGAAATACTTATCATCGTCCAAAAGACAATAAGAATATTATTTTTCAATATTAACTTATGTAGAAAGGCTTCATTCGAGGAACTCTACTGGCTTGGAAGCACATGGGGCAGAAAGAGCACTCTGTTGGAGGTGTGGTTGTGAATATCGCCTCCGCTTGCGCACTAAGACCCTCTGCTGCAATACCATTTTACACAGCGACTAAATACGCAGTGTTAGGCTGGGGAAGGTCAACTGGAGTGAGTAATCAATAATATATAAACACAGTAATCAATAAGATACAATCACACAGTATTCTATGTTCATGGGGATGATACATTCAAATTATCCAAGAATAATTTAAGAGTTACAAAGCGATTGTTAGAGGAAAGACATATCAATCACCTTCTCTATTCTAATGATATCTGTATAAGATTACTGGAAGGATGAGGTGACTAGAAAAAAAAGTAGGATTGGAGAGGGAGGTATATAGACGGAATGCTCATGTGGATAATTTAAACTTTCAGTCACACAACTGACCAATTTATTTCAAATTTAGTTCAAAGAAGAATTCCAACGTAGTGTCTCGTGGGTAAATGGGTTTCATGGGTAAATTAAATTAAAATATTGGTGTCCACTGTAACTTGAAAGTTTTTTTTGTTCCATATATTAATTTAACGTTAATAGGGTACGTTTGAATGAATAGAAGATGTCAATTATTTTATTCTCAAATAGGTTACGGAGAATCCTGTATTTACCGCTAGACATATGTGAACCCTATTGTGAAGTACATTTGGACATTATTATGACCCAAAACCCAATATAAAAAATTGTTGGAAAACCTTTGGATATTATTTGGGGTATCAGCTCTCATCGAATATTAGAAAATTATCTCTACCCTAATTTGTGCATCCATTCTCTTCTATTTTATTGGACTAAAACATTTTTTCCGTCGGAAATCAGAACCGGATATTCAAAAAAGTATGTGTACAAAATTTGTGCGTGATCCAACCGTTAGTTTTCCATATGGTGTCCCTAAACATGTGCGTTTAATTTGAATCATTCCATTAATTAAAATCATGAAAATATACACTTTAACAGTTTTAACTATTGTCCTTGATGAGTCCATCCATTTTTTGTCAACGACGTTGAGTCATAACAGGGTAAATGTGAGACGAAAAGGCGCTCATCGTCGGTTTTATATGACATGAATCTAAACTCATTTTCATGATAGAAGAATTTTGAAGCACAAGATTGAAAATTTGTTTTGAAATTTTGATATTTCGATGTTTACGATACCTTTGCAAAAGTAACTAAACTCTAAAATTGAATATAAGTAACCCGTTATACTTATGTAATTCATCTTTCCATTCTCGTAATAGCTCATGATAAGTATTTCAAGGGATAAAGGTTTGTATGGGATCAAACGCAGAATCCATGATTTATAAATACTTCAAGGAAAGTTCCCGAAAATTAGAAGTTAATCTCAATTACTTTTTGCGGTAGAATGGTAAGTTTGGTTTATTATGGTACTTGCATCACGAATTTTTATTCTTCTAATTTTCTTAAATGTTTTCCTCCCTGTATTGTTCTAGTTCTTTAATGTTCCATCTTTTTGAACATTCTTATTTTCTCATGTTCAAATTTATATTGTTCATTATGGAGAAATTATTCCCAAAAATTTTAAATTATTTTAATTATTGATTCCTTTTTATTTTTGCCGAATACATTACTTATATTTTTACAGATGAAATTCAACTACGAACAAACAGATGTGAGAGTGGTAACAGTGTGTCCAGGACTGAATGAATACACCATTCATTTAAGACAAATTTGAATGAATGCACTACTCATTTAAGACAATACCTCCATCCGATGTTATTCAACTGTGGCGAGAAATAAATGGGTCCCTTTGTCAAACGTGAGTTAACTAATCACTATGTGAAGTAAATAATATATGGGGAATAAATTGAATTTCCTGAAAGAAAACATTTATAAATTATACAAAAAGAAGTTGGATACCTTCATTTAAATAACGTGGAATCTATTGAACGTTTGCCCTGATAGTTTTTGAAACTTACACCACTCCCCGACATAATCAAAAATCATTTCTAATTAACTAGCCAAAAACGTTTAAAACTAAAAAGGACTCCGTTCTCTCGACCTTTTATTTCGACGAGCTGAAGGTCTCCTCTACAGATTTCATTTCAAATCTCGGATCTTGCATCAAGAATTTCCTGATTATAACCTATTGATCCCGACACTGATTGTAGCTTCTTTCCAATCGCTCTTATCCGAATTTTCCTTGGAGAAAACAGTAAAACTCCTCGAATAAGTCACGAGTGAAGGAACAATGAAGCAACCGAAATCACGAACACGTTCTTTCGTTCCAACTGTTACGGAAGATAGAACGTATGTCTAATGCCATGCACCATGAAGTAAATGAAGCATAAAACAAATTAAAGTTAGTTCAATGTAATGAAATACAAAATTATACAATTAATTCTGTATAAATGGATGTATTTGTTTAGTTTGTATTTCTTTTAATAGTTATTTCATTTTTATATCAATTACAAACATACAACAATCTATTTTTGCAGCAATCTACAAATATGTCAAGATAATGAAAAAATAAGATTTTAACGCAACTAATGATACCTTTTCTCTCCTATTTTCGTAGCGCTGAAAATGTGGCATCTGGTATTCTATATGCCATTAAAAATGGCGACAGTGGAAGCGTATGGGTTGTCGAACTAAATGAACTGCTTATGAAATAGCCTTTCCGGATTATCAGTCCATGAAAGTGGAATTGATGTGAGAAACCCCTATTTTTGGGGTTATATTATGTGCACCAATTCTTATATAGACAAGAAATTTTGAGAAATGCAATATTCAAGAAATAAATCTTCTTGAAACAATATTCTTAATCTCTTTTTTTCGACTCCAATGTGGGGAAAATTATTTCACATGACTTACAAATAACTCAAATTAAGACTATGAAATGAAATGAGAGAAAATGCTGGTTTCCTTTATTTTTTCCGAGAATACCATATAATATCCTAATATTCGAATTTGTGTTAACCATATACGTGAAAACAGTTGAGCATGTGTTTTCTTGGGGACCGAAAAACAATTAAGATTATCATTAACAATTAAAGGTTATACAAACAACATGTATAGGTAAGCCCTTAGAGCACTTACACCGTGTCACAAACTAAGATAAAGCAAAGGAAAAGCGATCTACAATGTCATTGAGATAATGAAGATTAATTGCATCATAAATATTCTCGGAATGCTTACAAAGTAATACTGTATGACCCCGCAAAGTTTAAAATAATCTAATATTTTCTCTCATTTAAATGTATTCGCATTTTCAAGAAATTTTTTTCATTAAAAATTATTTAATATATATTTTTTGTGTTTATAAGTTTGGAATACCATGACCTGCAACCATGGCCGGATTTACAGTGAGTGCTTCACAATTCTGTTTGTGAGAGATTAAAGCAAAATTTATAAGATTTTTAAAACCATTTTATATACTTTAACATAACCAAGATGCTCACTGTATTAAAGCTTAAATAAATCTGAAGTAAAAGGCACAATATTGAACTCTCTAAGCCAAATAATTTTAAAGATACAGACATTTAAATATTTCAAATAACGCAAATTTCCAAATTTGTATAAAAAAATAAACGGTCAAAAAAAAAATGAAATTTTGACATTTTCGTATGAACTACCATTATACAAAATAATAGCTCATTCTAAGACATGTAAGTCAAGATATTGACTGATTTCTCAACGAGTGGCTCGTATCACACACGACCTGTTTTAATTGTTTTAAACGAACCGATTTCGCAAAAATGTATACATAATACGTGGGTCAATCCATTAAGTGATGCAGAGAAAAATAAAATGTTGTCGCATTCCTCACAAAAAATTTCATTTCTCGTATATTGTTATTAATACTACGGGAGAGTTAAAACATTATTCATAAAAATTTACCATGTCTGGATACAGAATGAGGGGCCATTTTTTGTCTTGACACGCGCATCTTTCTTGACATTTATAAACGTAAACAAAACTCAAATATTTCAAACTTTGGTTCGACTTTGTCGCATCAAATAAGTGATAATATATTCAGCATATTCTAGGCCATAGTTTCTATATTTACTGCCACCTACGTCTCGTGGATTTCGCGTTATTAATTACTCGTTTGAAAATGGATTAATTTCTATTTTCGAAAGCAATTTTCTAGAGGAAGGAGTAAAGACATACTTAACGAATTCAAGTGTAAGAACGCCCCGATTTGTTAAGAATATCCAGTTTTCCACACCACAAATACAATATCATCCCACGTAAATCCCTAAAAAATTGTCCCAAAAATATAAAACACAATATAAAATCTTATATCTTCATCTTCGCCTCAAAAATCTATGCGTTTTTGATGATACTAAAAGATTACAATGATTTTCATGAAGTGCTTCAGCTATACAAATGTACACAGTAATCAACTAGTACTGTTATACAGTTAAACTGTATTTTATTCCTCCAGTAAGAAATGAAAATGAAATTCTTTATTTTTTGTATCTTTTGGTATCACAAGTTGAGGTAAATCGGTACTCACCCCTTATGTCAGTGTTCTGGTTTTCCAGCATGAAGGTTCTCCGATGAGTTCAAGGCAGACAAATTTAATCAACCACCTGTCACTTGACACCGGTAGAGCCAACACAGAGAATTCCGTGTACTCCAATTTTTGTTATACCGATAAACAGCACAAAGACGTAGTGGCACAAGTGGTGTTCTAGAAGTGCTGATCTTCCAAAGTTCCTGCATATGTGACCGGAGACCGCACTCATCTAAAACAAATGTCCCTCCAAAGCAAGTACTAGCGCAAATTTCTCTTACAGACAAAAATTATTCTCATTCTCTAAAACTAAACTATTTCATTTGAAGTTATATTTTATCAATTCAAAAATGGTTGGAATGAAAAACTCGAATTCCAGTTAAATAGGACAATTGTTCTTGAAGGGTTAACCTCTGCCCAATAGTTCTGCTTACGCAAACTCTCTTGTGACCAAACTGAATTTCATTGGTAGAAACGTGGTATCCTTATCATGGCAACGATCCTCAGAGTAAATAGAGGTTTTCGTAGCGTTCTGTATTATTCGTTTCGTGGCACAAGGAATGAGGGTTGTGGCAAAATTAAAAATATTTATTGTATAAATTTTCTTGTCCCAGAAAATACTAAAGTACTATACCACACAGTGGGAAGTTACACGTTCATTTGTTAATACAATCATCATGTTCTACGCAGTGTTAAACTTATCCGCTAACAATTTTACAAAATTCAAATGTACAAATTTGTAGCTAGAATAGGAACAAAATATAACATGTCGCACGTGTATTATTTCATTTTTATATAGTAGTTATCGATCACTCGGTCAGAAATAGTTTTCATATATTTCGTTGTTGTAACACCAGCTTTTAAAAGCAAAAATTACGTGTAGATGTTATAACAATAAGGACAATATTTTAATTTAATGTAACTCCAAAAATTTATATTTTCCTATCGTTAATTTCAAGAAAATTACTACGTTTGAAATATGAAGATGTCGTTGCTTAATGAACACTTTTCTCAAATACAAGCACAGTTACATGTAGAGTATTATCAACATTATAAAGTAGCAATCATTTTATTTTTGACGCCCTTTTAGAGTGTTTAGTACATTCAAACCATAATTTAAAAATTTCATTGTGTTCATTCATTTCAGCTCTTGAATCAAATGTTAACATTATTACAATTTTATTCATATCCGGTACTCGATACCACGTTATAACTGGAAATCGCCCTGAGTTATTTTCATAGGAATGCTCTGATAGTGAATAATAAAATGTTGTCCTTATCTGGGAGATAGCAATCAGTGTTACCAACGCTTGGACCCCGACCGGGTTAAATCACAAAGATCGTCTTTGGGTGAGATACACCGTAGTTTGATGATATCCGGAAGTTAAACCCCCCAGCAAGAGAAGTGAATCGATTCAATAAAATAAAATGAAAAACAAGTAATAATGAAATGTAATTTAATCAAATACAAATAAAAATTGTTGTTGTTTCTTCGTTTATTTAACTATATTTTTTTATTCGTGGCCATGTTCCATTGTTTTCGAAAAATGATGTTGATTGAAGATTAAAAATAAGAAAGTAAGTAATCAGAAGATGGTATTTTGAGTGCTAAGCCTTACAAGTGAAACACTAGTCGAAGAATATTTTATCATGCTAAGCCAATTCTAAAATATATGTATTTACTAGTGTTCTTCATAAGAAAAACCAATGTTTTTAAGTTTTCTGCATTCTACGGGAAAAATTAAGAAGACTAACATAAAGTAAAGCCAACGATGTATAAGACGACAAGTAAAGCCAAGGAGACTGCGTTTAATGTAAAAGAAAGTTTTTGAGAAAATTAAGTGAATTAAGAAAAGGGAACTTCTGTTACTAGGCAATCCACAAATACGAAATAGCACATAATGATTTGGAGATAGTAGATATTAGTTTTTATGAATATTTGAGTGTACAATCAATTTGAAGTGAACAGTTTAGCTATACAACATTTCTACAACGTCAGTACGCTGCATTAACACGCGGGAGATTCTTATTAGCAATTCACGTGAATTTAAATATAACTAACTATTTTTACTACTTTTGTTATAGTGAAGAATAATAAAGTAAATTCTACTCTAGGAATTTATGATGAAGACGATAAAAGTATTATATCCAGTAACATAATGACTATGCTTTGCTCGCATATACATCGATACACCTTTCGACAGCGAGTGTATGTGACCCAACCCCCGCATCATTTAATAATTTATTTTTAAGCTAAAATATAGTAAAACTTACTAATTAAAGCAAGACGATATGTTTCTAATTAGTATAGTAGTAATTTGATTCTTTTGTTGTTTCACAATAATATGCTTGGCTTTCATTTATTTATTCTCTAAATTTACTTATTTATTTATTTCATGTCTTATGGCGAGGTTCGGGTCATTTGACTCGCTCCTCCACCTAACTGGGAAGATGAGATGTTGGGTTGCCAGGGAACTTATGGTACCGAACCGACATTTGTCTGGAGTAGGTGAGGGAAGCCCCAGCTGAAAAACTCGCCTATAGCTCAGCAGGGCGACGAGCAAGGTTGCGCTCAGCGCGGTATCGAGGTATAGCCAAGACGCTACCTCTACACCATCGCTGTCGGTTAATTGAATTTCTTTAGTACTTTAAGAAAAGGAATGATTATTTATATTATAATCTCATATTTTCAGTAAAATGATTAAAATTGTTGTTCTAAAATAATTATGATTAAAACATAATTATTGTATTGGAAAATTTTCTAGAACACAACGATAAATTTGAAAATAAACTGCATATACTAAGACAAAACGCAATCATCTCACTTATTTTATCTCGTGAAGAAGTAATTTTTTTACAAGGAGGGCGATTAATGGGGAAAGCATCTTTCGAAGCGCTCCGTCGTCCACCATCAAATGAGGACAGTCTTCAGACATGTCTTACAAAAAAGATTTTTCTCTTTTTGAGTGGGGGAGGGGGGATGCGTTTCTGAACACTCAATTTTTTTGGGGTGAATCTTCTGCATAGTGCTGCCATCTAATGTGATTTCTAGAGCTTGATGTTCATGAAAAGCGAGGTCATACTTTAGAACAGATATCTAAGATAATACACTCTCGACGAGTAGTCTTTCAAACAACACTGTAGATCAACTGTGCAAGAGAAACAGATATTCCTGGTAAGTTGCGATCGCAACTGCACCGGAAACACTTCACTCACTGAAGTATTGAGTAGTGAAATATGTGAACATAGTGTAATTAACTACGAAGCTAGTATAAACTGCGTATAATAAAGAAGAAGATCCTAAATGGTGAGTAATTTTTTTTTACTAAATACAATAAGTCATTAAATAAGGTATGAAATTAGTTTATATTTGCTACCAAAAACTGTTGAATACCAGAATTGTTTTAGAAAACGTAACATACTTTTCAGTTAGATTGAAGTCTAGCAAAAATAAATCATTTACATCGGCAGATAAAAGAGGAGGGGTTATTGGAAAACTACAACATCAACTACAGTTTAAATATACTACACTCGGACAAAAAAGGAACACCTCAACACCCTGCAACAACTCTTAAGTTTCAGACACGTGTAGACTTAGAATACAGAAATTCCGAGTGGTAACAATTATGATTTACAATACCAGATACTGTTTGACCATCTCTTCAATATTCTCTTCATTTTCGAGTCAAAACAAACTAGGAGATGATTAGGAGAATGATCTAGGAGAATATTATTTACAGAAACTCATTATATATGAGAACAGTTATTCGTAACTTAGCTTATTTTGCTTAAACTTGGACTTTATTCAATGACTTTTTTCTGAAATCTGTGATTAACTACATTACACTATCAAAGCAGTAACAAGACAGAGGATATTCGAAATTTTAAACTTTCATACTTGCAAGAATCAGTTGCTAACTTTGCACCATATTCATTTGTCAACGATAACTGAAGTAATGAATGAAAAATTTCTCACTTCTAACAGCTTTTATCTGATCGCTACATTACTATCTACCTTTAGTAGATATTGTATCATTAGCTAAGCTTTTGATAAGCATATCACAATAATCGCATCAGCGCGTTCAGACAAATTTCTGTTTCTGAAGGATATCAAATAATTATCACGTTAATTCATACTTAATGCAGCGTCTTTATCATCAGAGCAATTGATCTGAGTATCATTCAAATTAGTGTAAGTTAATAACTATGTACTTTCAAATATGATATACTTTTTTATTCGTACCATACAATCATTCTAAACAATATTGGAACATAAAAGATTTTTTACATTTGACTCCAGTATATTTCTGTACACATCAATATTAAGAGAGATTTGCAATGAAACTAGTTAACCTTTCAAGAAATCTAATCTCATCTTGGAAGATCAGCTAGTCATGCAATTAAATAGTTTCCAATGATTAACTATTTTGTCTTATATAATTAAATATTAAGTAGTATGAAAATACTTCTTTAATCATGCTATATTCTAAAAGTGTTATTATTTCAACAGAAATCACTTTGCAAATAAATGGATCTGAAAGGCCAGACAGCTATCGTTTTCGGCGGTGCAGGTGGTATTGGAATGGCTATTGTGAATAAGCTCTTACTCGCTGGAGTAAATGTAAGTTCACGGAAGCAGATGTATTGAACGATGCTCGTAGTGAGCATCTTGATAGTCTTGACCTCGTTCTTGAACACTCGATCATTTACTAATATTTATCTTAGTTTTGCATTTGCTACAAGACTGAGGCCAAATCCATGATAGTAGTGATACATCTTGTACACCGCACTCGATCATGGTCTTGTTCTGTTAATGTAAATAAGATCAATATGCGCATCACTTGTTGGGTTAGATTCGTAAACTTGTAGGGTAATATAAAGTTTCTCGTACCTTGACTCTCTTAAATATTTTAGTGAGGAAATTCGCTTTCTGTTTGCGCTAAGTTTTTATCTGATATACATCTAAAATACTGAAATAATTTCATTGGTTATTTACTGGCGGATATTGATGTTACAAGGAAGTACCCAGTAGCTCTAATTCTTTTCTATTTTGGTAATTATTACTAATTGAATTTTAATATCTTACGAGGAATTTTGCTTTCATAAACTCCATTAAACTATGCACAAGAAAAAATATTTTATAAAATAACTTTACTAACATAACTTGCCCATGTATAAACTGTACCACAAATAGTTTCGAGAAATATTTATAGAGCATTTCAAGTATATTTTAAGAAATTTTCACTGTGCTTACATTGGTCTGGAGAACCTGCGTAGAAAACAATTGAGAAAGTCTAATTTAAGAGTTACCATTGCTTAAGTTCAGAAAAATATCTCATGAGAATACGAAAACAATTTAGGTTTTGAAAATGGTCTGGAAACACAAAAGTTATAGGACTTGTTTAAAATATAGTTGGAAAATTAAAACAATATAATGATGTCAGCATAAGCATTGAAAACAATGAAACATGAAGAAATGAAACTGACACATGAAGAAATGGTGCAGTACAGCGATTAGCTGTTTTATGAATAACAGTTAAGGAAATTTCATGTCCCATGTAAGGAAATCATAATCAACTCATTATTCAACCGAATCTACATCAAAAATAATTTTCATGGTCATAATTAAAGTATTCACACACAAGTAAGAAGTCCACAGAACATCTTAACTGAGCTTCACCCTTATCCTCAGTTTCGAGTCCATTCATCAATTTATTTTCTAATCCTCTGGGTAAAGTTGAAATTGTTTAGTAGATCACGCTGTATAAACTGTGTGTTTTGACGTTTCGATGTGATTAGTAACAGTAATTATTGGATCATATTTTAAATCTCTTCGTTTTGTCTCGTATCTTTAACTAATCGACCCTTCCCTGCTTCCCATGGAGTGATACAGTTAGCCCATGTATTTGTTTGCAGGTGACGGTATGTGACGTAGAGCCCGCCGAGGACACTCTGAGGCAACTGCAAGAAAAGTTTGGGACGACGCGTGTCTCATATTTGCGGGTAGACGTCTGTAGTGATGATGATATGAAGGGCAAGTATGCTATTTCTTCAGTTGAATGGACATTATCCCTTTTGACATATAAGCAGGAAAACTCATGTTAATTGGAACATATAACGCACAACAGAACGGTACTACCATATCCCACGTTTTACATATGTTTATTTATAACTATTTATGTTCTTCAATTCTTTCTAAAAAAAAAACTTTTAAAAACATCGAAAAATCCACGAACTTGTTCGTGAAAAAAATATTTGTATGGTAGTCCCAATATTAAAATGCGGAATTAGGCAGACAATATGGCCTGATATCAAAAACTACATGTACGAGTATATTGGTGGATCGCTAAAGTTGGTTTTTGCAATATTTTCTTCTGGTCATCCTCGCCGACCAGTCATCTACAAAATTTGATTCCTTACAAATGCTGTAATCCAAAATTCGTTACCTTCCACGTCTTCTGTATTCTCTTTAAACTGGATGACGTGTCACCTCACTAAGTGACAGAGAACCAAATAGAATTTAATGCAATTATCCCTCTCACCCCAAGCAACCCTTTGACACCTTGAGATTATCGCTTTATCTGCATTTTATTCCGTAAATTGTAGTAGATATAGTTTTCACTCGTTCTTCTTAACCAACTGTCACAAATGAGTCATAATTACAATGGTTTTCTGAGCAGAGACAGGATTGAATCTTACATTTCAATTACTCAATTACAACACTTTATAATTTGCTTCAAATTACAAATTTAATTGTGGTTATTTCATGGTTTGCCAGCCGCATGACACAACTCACAGCTGTTTTAACTTAGCTGAAGTCCACGTTGATAATAAAATTGTTACATTTATTCGCCTTAAAAACGGAACACTGTATAAACCATGTATACGCATATTTCACGCTTAAGTTGGCCCACATAGTGACACTCTCACTGAGTAAGACGGCGAAATCTTGGGAAATGCCAATTAGCCCCGGTCTCCCATAAAATTCCATCGCCAACTTCATAGACGTTCTTTCTTAAGTGAGTAAAAAACAGATTTTTTAATATTAAAAGATCAGTTTTTTCGAAACTTCTGTAATACTTCGATTTGATGTTCAGAAAATGTAGAAAAGAAAATGGAAGAGATTACTTCCGATTCTGTATTGAACACAACTTTTTAAATTATCTTCTCCTTTAGAAAATTGTGATCAGGAAGCAGAATAGGTTACACCCCAGAATTTTCGTCTCGTCAATTGCTTGTTATGAAAGTGAAAAAAAAAAATTTTCTTATTGATAACTCTGTTCATGTACTACAACACCAAATGTTTTCACTAACGACGGTGTGTTCATAGGAGATTTGAGTAGGAAACAGAAAATATATTCTTTTTATTTCTGCATCATACTTACAAATTTGTTAATACAAAGAATATAAGCCACATAACAAAAATGTCTATTTTCAGTTTACCTCTTCTTAAATGAAAGTACCCAATTTTATACCATTTTATAGCATACAATCTCTATTGATTCCTCCAATACCGCCAGATATTTGACTTTCCATTAGCAACATACACCCATCCGATTAAACTTGATATTACATTATAGCTGCCTTCAATACCACCAAAGAACACTTCAAGAGAATCAATATTGTGGTAAACGCGGCGGGAATATTCGATGATGTCCATTGGGAACGAGAAGTTGATATTAATCTGGTAAGGATACAATTTTCACGATATCCTCTCCCAGTATAACATTTAATACTAAAACACAACACACTGTGCACATAAAACAACAGTAACCCACAGTTTCACAAAATTCAAGCGAGAAAAAATTTGAAGTTTCTGCTGGTTTACTAAAATAGAATGCTTTGGTTGAAGGATTCTGTCTTCTAGATCCCTCTATGTATTCTCGAATAGGCCATCTAAGGACCATGATAACGAGTGTTAGTAATACTCAGTTCTGTGTGAGTTTACTTACTAGACACTTCGTGAATTTTGGGGAGAACAGGGTCCAGATAGAATCTAGATAGAACCGAGTATTACAACTGCGGTTGTTAGCCGCAGAGGGTGAACTTTTCAAACGCCTCTGCTATATGAACTGAGACATAGAATTGAAAAGCTACAAATTTTCTTGCCCCCACCGGGAATCGAATCCGGGATAACATGGTGACGAGCGAGCACGCTGATACCGTAGCCACGGAGGAGCTCTAGATCCCTCTATGTTATTAATAAGTTTACACAGTAAACTCGTACTCAAACACCAATATTTATAATTTTACTTTTATTGTTCTCAATGTGGTATGGTTAATCCTATAGAAATGAAATATTGTATCAATATGAATCTCGGGGGAGAAATATTAAAGCGATTATTTGTGAACTTATGAAACATCACCCCCTCACATGAAAAAAAAATGTAACAGTGTTACGCACAAAACCCGCATTCGGCCTTTGGACGAAAAAAACGACCAAAACTAGTTTTGGCAGATGCATTTTTGCCTGAAATAGTTAGTGTTTTCAGAACGACCAATATTATAATAGTTTTGGACGTTCAGTTGCTGTCAGAACTAGATTTTAGCGTTTTGAAGGACGGGATTAGTATTGAGCGTTTTCAAAAATAATGAAGTTTCGTGTACATTGAGCGCATATAATTTGTAAAGTATTTACTATGGTTTTCATGCAAGCGACATTTATTGTGTTTGATTCCCATTGTGATGGAAAATTTTCGTTTCTCTAGTATATTTTTACGATTTTAACATTAACCTTAAAATGAACTGAGGCGTAATATTAATAAAACACAATAATACAATTCTATAAATTAATTTCTTCTATTTTTTATCTATCTGCATATAACATTAGATGGATGGATGGATATATCGCACACCACAACATTCGAATGCCTTAAACAACTTCAACACAAGTTGGTACAGCGATGACTGACTATCTGGCAACAAGCATCGTGGGGATAAGACATAACTTGCACCCCTAAGGAAGGGTGATATGTAAAAATAATCGCAACAACCGATATTGGTGATGAATGCATTTTAGTTGGTGAGGAAGCTGAAATTAAGAGTAACACTTTTCGTGGCACTTAAGTCTACGATCATCCCCTATGAGCGAATATAGAGCGAATATAGGTGAGAGAAAGAAAAAAAAATCCAGAATGACCGCTATTAGTGTTGAGACTATAGTTTTCGGGGCCATCGAAACTGGTAGTAACATTCCCGATGACGCTCCGTTCCACGATCAAATTTTATATACCCCTACGGAAGGGGATGCTGTTTAAAAGTTATCAAAAATGACACGCCAGAGACTAATTCTCAATTTTTTGCATCGTTGAGTTAAATAGTGACATAATGATATAGTGTAAGTCAAAATTCAGCTTCCAAGATTCACCCCTAGCTTTTCCTTTGGGTGATGAAGAAAGGATCTGAAATGTAAAAATAAGCGAAAACGACAGATATTGAAGTTGAGTACATTACTTTCGCGCTTAGTGATATCTCCGATTCTGCTCTAGTCCATGATCAGCCCCCGTACACTCTGTCAACCCTAGGGAAGAAGATGTCGTATAAAAATTAGAAAAACTAAGTGCCTTATTGTGTTTTGAACTCATTGACTTAGGGAGGTTATGTGTGTACCGGCAAATCGTTAATGATCTGATATACCTCTTGGTTTTAATTTCTTGAGAAGGGCTACCCATTTGAGGAGCCGAAACGTCGGAATTTTTTAAATAAACTCGACAGGAATGTTCGTAAGGAAATTTGATTTGGATATAACATCAACCAATGATACTTTACATTAAACAGCTACCAAGAAAATCTATTATATTTTTAATACGGTAATACACCGATAGGGGTGGTCTTGTGGCAGCGTCTATGAGGTAGAGCGTGGGGTCAAACCCTGTCTGGACGAACTAGGTGAGGTTTTCAACCGGTTTCCCTCACCTACTCTACACAAATGTCTATTTGATACCATAAGTTCCCGGTAACCTAACATCTCTCCTTCCCAATTTCCTCTCTTAAGTCCAACGGTTAGGTGGTAGAGCAGACTTCTTGGCCTGAACCTCGCCAAAAGACATTAATTTATTTAAAATAATACTAGCAATCATCCCCGGTGATAGCAAGTCTAAAATCACGATACTTATTTTTCATGGAAAAATACTATTAGTAGTATATATTGATTGGTTTGGTTGTATTTTTTTAACAATGAAATGTATGCTTCACTCACGTGAAACACCGCACGGCGAGTGGTGCACCGGTCGAATGCTTGTCTGGTCCCATCGATATAACAATGCGTGATGTACGTTAATTAGTTGCTGATTTATTTATCCCGACATTTTTTGTTAACAATTGTCGCATTACTCCAAAAGTGGTTATGTCCTAGACCAAACTGGAAATTATTTGGAAGACCCTATAATTTGTCTCCTAATTTGCAAAGAATCAGTAGATAATAACATTCCTATTTTTAAATTTCAATAAAATAGTATTTTTTCAGTACTTAACATATTAATCTGGATCCTCTGTTAATAGTTGTGGAAATGTGTAAGTTTAAGTGATTTTCATTATTAATTTTACATTTATATTTAAAATTCTCGCAAATAAAATATGACTTACAGACATTTAAAATATGAATTTTAAAAGTGATACCACAGTAGTAATTTTAATTTAAAATTTCAAGTTCGATTTTTTAATATTTTACTCTGTGTTGATGAAAAGTTTTCAGGCATGAAATAATAATGGAAAACTCCCAAAATTATTTTATAGATCTTTAATTTCACAACCTTTACGTACAAAAACCGAGATGATATCTCTAATTAGTCCACGAGATACAGGAAAAATAATGCACATTGTCGTTAGACGGACAATGAAATCCTTAGAAGATTTCTATCCCTTTGCGACCAATAAAGAATGTAATACCAAAAAATTTAAAATGTCGTCATTCGATTATCTAATAACAATGTTTATATACAGAGTTATACATCTCAATTAGTTCGTGAGATAGACGCTCTCGCTGCCCCAATGTATGTCATAGCTACGTAAAAAAATAATCAGAATACTTTTATTCTGTAATAAAAGTTGTAAAAGAATGAACAATGTAATTATCTAAAAATACAACATGTTTGCTATATTGCACGTCATTAGCTTGAATGAGTGAGGTGGGTCTCTGAAGTCCCATATGAGGAAGTGCAATATTCTGACTCGGTACATCCAGTCAAATACATATAAACCTAATCCGTGAATTTCAAAAAAACGTGAATACTTTTTCTAAAATAAGCTTTTTTAAAAAAAAAATATTGTGCTAAAAATAATAAAGTTCAATAAATTTGAAAATGAAGAAAGTTAAATAAAAGCTTGTAATATACTCGGGATGAAAACTTTCCTACCAATCAACATTAAAAAACTCAGAAGTGCGTAATTTTCCGTTATATATCTTATACGAAAATAACATTTCCTCCGTAGTAAATACTAAAAAAAGAAAGGTGGCTTCGAGTATAAAAATTTTTATTTTTGTTGAGAGGAGAAAAATAGTTTCGAACGATTCTTTTTTGCCAACGCTCTTTCAAAACGCTCAAAACTAGTTCTGGCAAAAAAGCAGTTGCCAAAACTTGTTCAGGTCGTTTTATTCGTCCTATGGCCAAATTCAGGTTTTGCGCGTAAAGTATGCACTGCGTAGTAAACACGTTCAACAGCGTTGAGAAATATCTCCCGTAAAATTTTCTCGATTTGTATCGTTTGGTGTAATTTTGTTTCAGAAAGGCGTTATCCGTGGCACATTGCTGGCTTGGAAATATATGGGTGTAGACGAGGGAGAAGAGGGAGGAGTGGTGCTCAACATCGCCTCGGTGCTGAGTATCGATGTAATAGGCATCTTACCTATGTATTGTGCAACTAAGCATGCCGTAGTCGGATTGTCACGAAGCTTAGGGGTTTGTAAAAATACGCTTTTCTTTAATTCATCCAAATGTCCAAACGAAAATAAGGACCAAAAGGGATAAACTTACTGTTTTATTTTTGCGAGACCATGACAGAAAACCTGCCCGAGATAACATTTTACGAGGCAAATATGTTAGGAAGGCACATGTGGTTTTAGATCAGCATATTTTTGTTCAAATCTAGGAAAAATTATAGGTATTTTCCATGACTGTTTAATTCACTTTAATCAAGGCATTGTGCCCCACAACATTTTTGAGACTCGACATTTGTGAGGCTAAAATTCAATATATCACTTTTAATATAGTTTATTATATCCAGAATCCAGGAATCGTTTTGCTGGAACGCGTTTTCTAGCGACTGCTAATAATAGATCACTGATGTCACTCGTTCCTCAAAATGAAACTGACCTCAATTGTCTAGGTATTCTTATTTTAATACTTATTTAACAACAAAATAATTCCAGTATGTTGTATCATATTCGTCTGTTTACTGCAAGCAATATTGCGATTAATCATCCATTTTCAACGTTTATTGTGTAAACATTTTTTAAATAAATGTGCTTATTTTTCATATAGGCAAGAGTTAATGAAGTTCGCACGGGCGTGAGAGTCATAGCCCTGTGTCCAGGGGGAACGGACACTAAAATGATGCAAGAAGCGGAGAAAGGCTTGTACAATCCAGACTGGAAGGTGTTCTGGGAATTCCAACCAGTGGTCAGGTAAGAACACTTATTTCGGAATTTTGACATTTTGAATTAATCATAAATTTACTTTTAAACTCATAACCAAGAAAGTGTTGCTTATGACAAAGTTTAGAACCTTATTTAGTATACTTTCAATAGCAGTAAAATATTTTCTTTCACAGTGTTAACGAATGATGTGCCATGAAAGTTTTCATGAACTTGTACTAAAAAATATATATTCTTACTTCATTTCCATCAAACTAATTTCTATAATTTAATTCAATAGTACAATTATGTTTACTATAGAAATAAAATTAACCTTGGTCACTTCCTGCATTCACTTCGTGAACAGCTCTGTCATCACGGGGTTCTTTAGTCTTTATTTTCTCTCTTTCATTTCATTATCTTGTCAAGTTTGGATTATAGTTCCGTAGATGCTCAGGGTTACCGGGATGTGGATTCCTGCTTCTGACAGGAGAGGCTTTACAACACCTAAGAGTACACATATGTTCCGAAGAAAAAAGAACGTTTATTGCTCAGGAGGTTGTTATTCACATTGTTTTTACCCCATCAATCACCTAATGCATTTCCCCCTCCCTAGCTAATTTACCGCACCTCCATGAGAATTACTCATGCAGAGTCTGTTCCAACTTCCTCCCTTCTTTAAATTACATTTTACTTGAACACCCCCTGATGCTAAAACATTTTCTCGCTCACTCAACTCGCCATCATCCAGGGCGATGGCTCGGGTTCTTAACTCGGCATCATCAGACGACCACCTGGCAGTCCTCTTCTGAAACGTTCGTCCTCCACCAAACCACACACCATAAACCCTCCAGCCACACCGTTTTCCACCCTTGTCCCGTTCTCCTCCTCCTCTCTGCCATCTGCCCACGTCTTTGCACATAANCTCAGTTAACAGTGAATATGCGAATTTAACCTTATCTAGTTTCCGTAAACGCGAGTGCCTATTTGGAGGAATAAGGTCTCAAAAAGGAAAAACTATGGAATGATTTGATGTTGTTTGTAACTCAATAAAGCAAAATAGGAGAGAGATGGTTTCTTAAATTACTAGTTGAGTAACAGCATCATTTTGCCCCTTTTTGCCTCGTATTAGCAACTTTTCCATTAGTTTTTTCGTATGAAATTTGCACCTAAAAACCCTAACCCTGGTGATAGCATTGGATTGGGTTGATTCTTGACTTATTGCTCGATCTTCATGAATATAACGAGTGTTTTAATATGTTCGGTGGTCGTGACCTTTTATTAAATCATCCGGTCACAGAACGCTAGAATACTATAGACACAAAAATTTGTATTTAACGTTATTTTTGGGGTGTTGTAATTATTAGGTTAGGTCTGGATAAATCTATACCAATCTATGTACCTCGATATTGTGCAAATTGCAAAATGAAATATGAGATGTCCTATTTTCTACCCAATATCACACAGTCCCATAGTGTTTATTTTCATTAATTATTTGTTGAGAGTTCGAAAAAAAAAAAAAAAAAAAAAAAAAAAAAAAAAATGTACTCGGGAATTTTCCATGCATTTTCCATGTTTTGCTTTCGCGTCTGTCTCAGCTTGTCATCGGATGTGGGTTCCTGAAGTCAGCGTTGCCTGTGCAACACCTCCTTTGCCCGTCTTCCATTGAATATAAATTTACTAACTAAAGTTTTGTTGAATATTATTTTACCCGTTTCCCTCTTCGCGTCACTCTTTTAGTGCGCTACCCTGCCGTCTCGGTGATAAGGTCCGTCCTCGCCTCTTGGATGCGAGTAAGTCTGCTCAATATTTAACGAATATCTTCAAGTGCCTATTTATGTACTTTTGCTATATTTTTCATATTTTGTCAGTCTGGTCGTGTATGACAAAGTATCTGCAATTATGTAATCCGGGGCATACTCCACAGGAGACAAGTGCCCACAGACGACTTCCAATACTAGGAACACTTATTCAAGGTTCCTGCTTAACTTGATGAAATTTTAACTTTCAAAGTATAAGAATTCCTCTACTACATAAAAATTAATGTTTAATTTTTTGTTCTTTTAGCCCTGACGTTGTCGCCGACAGTGCAGTGAAGCTGATCAAAGAAGCGACTGGCGGTTCTGTGTGGGTAAGCGAAGGGCCGGAAACCTATCGTGTACGATTCCCTCCACGAAGTCAACGGGTTGCAGCTCTATGAATTCTGGCATATGTTTCACCGAATACTCCGTTTTACTCTTTTGGTAAATAACTAGGAAACTCTCTTAAAACCACTTTTCGTATAACAAATGAAATAGTAAAATCCTTTACTTTGATTCAAACCCATACCTCTGTACATTCATTCCAAGTATAAATAAGAACACAAAATTGTTACTAAAAATTGTAATTATAAATAAGAACACAAAACTGTTACTAAAAATATGTTGGCAATTCTAAAATATCCATAAAACATCTTGGCTAAGTTTCGTCCTATGCATTTAACCTCCTTCAAGTCTGAGTACTTTTCCGATCGATTATTTCTTACAAAACAAGAATAACGAACGATTTCTTAAAAGAGTTGTTGAGGGGAATTAAGCAACTCATTTGAATCAATTAAATAAGATAGAGCTAAAAATTCAAGTTACGGCTTTTCAGCAATTTACTTCAAGAGATCATTTAATTTGGAAACAAGAAATAAACGCACTGAGATTATTAATATTCACACAATAAATTTCTAATTGATCTTGCCGTATCATATGATATATGACTTAGTGACCACGAAGCATATATTCTCTCAGCTGAAATCGATAAGAATAGAAGAATTTTTACCTGTTTAAATATAAATATATTTGTCTCACATGGTCACTAATCTACGAAATATCTTAATTAGATATCAAATGCTACAAATTCTTAAATCTGTTATCCAGATATTTTAACATACATCTCCCATGTGAACAGCAGACCTTAAATCACAAAGTAAAAAACATGCTGAGAATAGGAATCAAAAATTTCTTTTTCACCCGCGAACTGACCCAAAGGCTTCGATAGGTCCCATTCAGCGAGCTCTACTACTCATTTTATCATTTGCTGTAAGTGCCTTTACTATGGGTAGGGAGTTACAACAATGTAGGGTTTGTTGTTCGCCTACAGTAAAAATTACAGACTTTCATATCGCAGCAGCGTTGTCGTAGACTGAAGTGATTTTATGAATAATAGATATAAGGGGATCCCGATTGGCAGAGGGTCATCTTAAATTGTAAGTCCCGCTTTCCGTTTGCATCAATCTTCAGGTCCGTGTCTGGGGGGCAACGGGAGGTGCGCCACGACGAGCAGTTTTGAGTCTTCGTCACACGTCGCGATAACCTTGTGTAATAGTGCGTGGCGCGATATAGTTTGGTGCCCTGTGACCTTCAGTGATCCTCAAAGGTACTGATAGCAACACGGAACTCACAGGAGGTTCTATAGCAAGTGGCTCCACCATTTATATCATACGCCCTATTTCAGCACGACAGTACACGTGTTCGAATCACTGTCACCTCATGGGTGTGCCTTGTAGTTGTGCTCTGCCATAGCAACCTGCATCTCCTGACCTTTTCGCGATTGAGAATGTACGATTGAGAATGTGCAATACCGGAAATAAATTTCAACTGGGTAAAGTCATATTCCTATAAAAGTCTGCAAATAGTACGAGTATTCTAACAACATAACAATAAAATAAACATCATTGCTCTTAGTCATGGAATTCCACAGGGCTCCACTTTGGGACCTATTTTATTTCTTCTATATAGTAACAATATTCCATCCATAATCAAAAACCACAAAAATGTTCTTTTTGCAGATGACACGAACATGACTCAGAGACAAAACTTCTGAAAACTTCCTACGCACAACCAAATACTTTTGTCACCCTTATCCAGTGGTACCACCAAAATAAACTTTTCATAAATACTGATAAAACTTGTAGTATGATCCACAACCAATTAGACAGCACACACCGATCATCGAATTGAATGAGTATAACCTCACTAAGCAAATAACATACTTTTTGGGATGAACCATACAATGTAAAAATAATCGAATCCCTAACTAGAAACACAGCATAGTAAACTATACGTCAGAGTTCTAACAGCAAACTGCATAACTCCCTTCGTACAGTATACTTTGTAAATCTTCATTCGACTCTAAAATATGGAACTATATTTTAAGGATAAGCGTTGGAGACCAAACAAACCTTTAGAGTACAGAAAAGAATTATACAAACAACTGTTGCTCCAATGAACTCTCTTCAAGTAGACACAATTTAAAAAATTAAAAATACATCTGCTGACATATGTGTACATTTATAAAATACCAAATTTGAAAAAAAAGATAAAACATAAAAGGACTTCTCTAGAGATTTCATTCAATATAATATACACAGAACACTAGACACATCAGAAATATTCATCATCGGTAGAAATTCCTAGTGAAACTTCACATGTTGTTGAAATAAAAGGTGTACCCTTGTGAGAAGCACAAGATAAATAAATTTGAATTTTCTTAATAAATTTGGAATGGTACTGTTCATCCATGTGTAACAGACAGCTCTTGCAAAAAGTGAAGCTTTCATGATTGCCCCACGAAATTCGTTTACTCTTAAGACGCTACGTTTGTAGCCTCCGTGAAAGGCAAGCTCAAGGGTAAGCAAGTTACGACCATCCATCACATTTCCGTCTTCTTAAGGTAACGTTAAAATTTCTCTCACTAGTCGTTTTCGCGGCCTGTAGAATCCTTTGTTATAACAAATTAGCGAAACTATCGGTAGTCGATTTCAAACTCCTAGAAGAGTTTGATAATCAAAATTACATATTTTTACCGGTAAAATCGTAACTAGTTCTCGGAACAGGGGAATGAGTCAATTATTCCTTTCTCTTATGTCGCGGATTGATTGATCATTGACTGGAGACAGGGAGATTAACTCAGATTGTTGCTGGTAAAGCTACGAAGATCAAGGATTCTGCACGTCACATGGTAGAATTGCTTTCAGACAACAGACTTAATAATTAAATATATTTAAGGAACCCATGAAGAAACTACAATAGTCGGTATCAAGTCCTTCGACGAAAACACATGGCGCGACGAAGGCTCGTCCCTCAATTAACGTAAAGCTTGAGGGGCCAAGGCTCGGAATTCAAGCAATTCATGTACAAACTCAATACATCACTACATTACCGAATCCAAGGTGTCCGGACAAGAATAACATCTACAATAAACGTGAGAAGGAAGGTGTGAATCTCAAAATAAATCCCAAAAAATTTCTTTTGTCTTATTTTACGATTTCTGAGCTCAAATATCAATATAGAAATGTAGAACATTTAATTGCAGAAGTATAACATAGTTTTAACAAAAATAAATATTTGATTCAAAGAGCCACAAACTCCATGTCCCTGTCCTGCGAACTATTTCACCTGACGTCGTGGAAATGGTATTCACTTCGAAGAAGATAGTTCCGAAGACAGCCCGCTAACCTGCGACACAGTCAGCGTCGCTTTCAAGATTTGAGACGGGACAGAGTAGTAGCACCCATAGACATAAATATAAAGTTGACTCTCTTCTCAGTGGTTTATGTACCGGTTGTTCGAAAGGGAAAACGAAGTTAAGTGTCTTTCTCTCTCGCTCATCTACTTGAGTGGAGAAACTCGATTCGACTGCTGCGCACCTTCTCTTCTCCAAGGGTGAGAGAGAGAGAGCGGCACCTCCCAGTATCATCTATCTGAAGTTATCACAGACAACCAACAGCAGAGACCACTGAGTCTATTTTATGTTTAAGTCTATGTTAGTGTTGCAAAATAGTTTACTTTCTCCGTGTAAATGTGTTCACGATAGTGGAAAGGACAGCATGAGTTGTGGAAGAAGAACCTGTTTCAAAATTGTGTCTTTTTTAATATATCAACTAATTCTTCCTAATAAAAAAATGGAGTTTTCTTCAATTCTTAAAATGTTTTGAATGAATTCGGATCCTCTAATCTCAACTCCTTGAGATGTGTGGCGGATTCACGAAATTGATCCCTTCAACTTATTCATTTCCGCACCCACACATTTTACTCGTTTGTAAATATTTCATGTATATTTCCTTTAAAAAAATTGCTTTTATCGGACGAGAAACGTTCAAACAGGCGTCTCACTCTGTGTTGGGACGTCATATTTAACATCGTCACGCTTCAGGACAGTAAAGTATCCTTTGCTATGTCTGTCGTCGCTCGCTTAAGGCGGTACCAGACATTCGTCATTTGGCAAATCTATGCATCGCTCGCCATTGTTCGGTTCCTTAGATGCGCCCTTTTGTCCGACATGCCGCGGGTAGGGTGAGCACCGATATTCGTGAAACGGCGAAGAGCAAGCAGACCCTATTCGGCGAGCGACGATCTGGAACAGAAAGAAAACTTCTGTAGTTTGCTATAGAAGCTTGTCTACATGGAAAGGGAAGGTGGAGTGTTAGAAGGAAATAAGCGTAAAAAGTGTATTGAGTCGCTTAGCCAGAGACCCGGCAACTTGACTCACCAGTCTGATGATAGGTCGAATGGCAAAGTTTTTATGCGGAACATGGATACTGTCACGAAGCCATGCAGCAGCACTCGCGTAGCCATTTGAACATCGCGCCGGACACAAACTGGTGACTCAACTCATTGCCGCTATATAAGCCCGATGATCCAAGCATCGAGGCAGTCTTGCTGCCACTCCCGTCTCAGTCTTGCTGCCACTCCTGGCGCAGTCTCGCTGCCACTCCCGGCCGACTTGTTGTCGCTCCTACCCATCGCCTCTGAGTTCATAACAGGCCTAGACCCGTCCCCTGCTCTATCACTACGCTCCATCACCTCAGAGTTCAGGACAGGTCTAGCACCGGTCCCTGCTCGATTCCAAGCTCCATCACCGGACAAAAACAGGTCCCTGCTCTAGTCCTAATCTTGAGTACTAGCGAGTCTCATAGCTCCAGGTCCAGTCCCTCTACAACTCCCGCTCTCCTAATTCGTCTCGAGCCGCACGCCTGCTTTATCCTTCACCGAAACCGTACGGGCGAGTCACCAGCGCATAGTAATGTCTCTACCGAAGCTCTGGTTTGCTGCCAAACCACGACTACGTAAGTGTATTTCATGACTGAATAAACTGCTGTCGCCAGAAATGGACGAACCCTTATTGATTGTTCCCTCTCATCATTTCATCAAATATACTAGGGGTAGATAAGTCCTGAGAGACTTAATATCAAACTACGTCGTAGGTGGGGTTTCAAAAGTGCCTACAAAACAGTTCTCCTCCCTTCCACACCATGTGACGAATGGCGTCGGCGTGGGGTCAAAATTAAATCACCCTTCCTCACCACGCGACAATACCACAGAACGTCAGTGGGTATGCATTGGGAACTGGTGCGGTGTTCATAAGGCCACGATATTTTTCAAATAACGGTTCGGAGCTCGGATTTTGAAATGCGCCATTTATGTTTTCTCTCGATTTTTTTAAAAATTCGAAATGGGCGTAATTTTGTATATTTTTATACTATTGAAAAATATACCTCGCTCGGGTTCGTAAGCGACACGAATGAAATGGTTTTCCGCGCGAGTTGGTGCGTTGACGAGGTTTCGGAGGGAAGCGGCCCTCGTTTGGCAAGCATAAACGCCTGCACTTCGAACTCATGCTTTATATAAACGGGCTTTGACCGCGCTGGATACTGGACCGGAAGATAGCGTAGAGACTGTGGATGCGTCCGTGCATGTTTTGGGCCGCCAGATAGCACTTTATTGCAAATCAATTTACGATCGAAAGTGACGCTGAGGTATATAAACGAGTCTTGCCACGAAATATCATTTCCTAGAATTAAGTTTTGTCGTAATAGTAAGGCTTATGGAAAATGAAAAGAGAAGCGCCAGGGATTTGGTGGGATTTCACGTGGGTCCGTTATTGTGAAACCATTCGACAAATTTGTCAACGGCCCACAGTAAATGCTTAACGGCTCGGGCGAGGGAAGCGAATTCAGTATAAGAATACACAATGTCGTCTGCGTAGAGAAACTCTCGGATCATTGGCACGCTTTGTATATCTATAGTGAAGACGGAAAAGAGTGTGGGTGCAAGGACCGACCCCTCCGTTGATGGGGCGGGGGTTGAGGTGAAACACTGGTACCGCACTGAAGGTGCGTCCGGATAAATACGGTGTTATAAAATGTAAGAAATATTACGAATCGAGAGGTTTTTATTTCAAGAGGAGGAGGACGTGTTTTACTTTATCAAAAGTGATAACTACCATGGGGAGGGGAAATGTTGTTTTATAGCTGTCGGCATCTCCATTTCTTAAGTACGTTTTTGCATGTCTGACGAATGACCTTTCCTACAACCGAATTTCTCGGGACAGATTGCATTAGCCGCGTTGAGAATTTGACTCAAGCGTGCCAACACTATTCGTTCTTTCCTAGAATGGGAAGTAAACTTATAAGGCGGAAATTGTTGGGGTCGCGGATGTTTATTCGGCTTTCGCAAGCATCGCTGTCACATTTTTCCATACAGTGGGAAAGTAACCAAGAATGAGACATGTATTAATGAGGGTGTTTATGAATTTAATGGCCGTGCGTAGGAGGTTGCGAGCATCCTCCCGGTCACTCGGTCATGACACGGAGATTTTCGCTTTTAACAGATATTGTAGAGGGAATTTTTAATTTAGTTATGATGTACATAAAACAACTACAAGTGATATAAATTACCCTACAATAAATTGCATAAAATTGCGGTAATTTGAATTTTTTCGTAAAACGCCATTTGTGACCGTAAAAATCCAAATTTCTTTATGGAATTTTAACCACGTATTTATACCACCAACAAATACGTTTCTTTCAAATTTCATAAAATCCGCTGATTGTTTCGTTATTTATTGCATTTTTTGTTATTGGTATCGAACGCCGGTGTGAGGGGAATAACTTGCGAAATTTTTATAGGCAGAGATAATGTGATTGGTGTCATGGTTCAATGCAGCGTTGACGTCGATCTACGTACTCAAAGAGGGCGACTGATCGATTATACGAGAGAGGTGAGGAATCAAATTGTTGCCAATTTGTATCAGGGATGGGACGAGGTGTGTGTGAGAGAGAAGTTGCAGTCACGTAGACGGCCTGGAGGACGGAGGAGGACGGGGCGATGGTAAGATTTCAGTTCTTAAATGACCGGGGAGGGGTGGGAGTGAGAAGGGAGAAGTGGTGCACGATACTAAGATGTCGTGTGGTTCTCCGTCGTAGAGGTGGGTGGGGCCGGTAGGTGGTACGGGAGCAACGATGGGGTTGGCATTTAAGAATTAGAGAAGTGATTCCCCAGCGTCGTTCGTCACGTGACAGCGTCACGCGTTTTTGCGGCAGGATTTAATTGAAGTAACGAGATGAGGTCAGGGTGGAGGTTTTTTATACCATGAAATGAAAATAATGGGATTATATGTGGTTCCTATTTTGACAGCGGTTGCTTCGACGCCAACGAGCGCGGGGGTGAGCAGGCGCGTGTGGGGTGCATAATTACGTACCGCGATCGCGGTTTCCCCACCATTGGTAGTGCGATCGTCGTCGTAGATGTTATATTCTGGGATGGAAAAATTATTTTCAAGATTTAAGTGTGTTCCTTGGATGTAGAGCATTGGAATTGAACACGAAGAATTGCCTTATAGAAGTCGTTTTTTTGGGCGACCTTGTCCAGGGCATTCCATGTGACAATGGATAGGATTCGACGTTTAGGTATTGAATGTGAAAAATTATTGAAGATTAATCAAAGAGGGAAACAACGAGGGGGAGGATTTGGAGTGTTTGACTGGGGGTATCCAGTCCCGGTTTCTTTGAGGATGAATACAATCTCCCTACGAACCCACGACAGCTTTACGGTGTCAAAGTTGGAAAAATTATGTATCACAAACTTGCTGGATCCTGGATGGGGCAAGATCGTGGAGGAGGGCAGGTGAACAGCGGAGGCCGCGGGGGTTGCGAGAAGAGAAGGTGGAGCGGGACGAGCGAGCCGGGTTGTACGGCCGCTGGTGAGGTCCAAACAGAACCAACACTGGGGTGAGGCGAAGGCGGGTACGAACGAAACCGCGGGGTGTGCAAATATGGCGGCCCTGAACCTTAGGGCAGCCGACTCGCTAGCTTCTCGCGCATGGTCGATCTGCGCCTTCAACGAAGGCGGGGCAGTCAAAGAAATAACATGCGTGACCGAGCCGCAATTCACACAGCAGACGGCATTTTGCGCGCGATTGATAGCATCGATTGAGTGGGGACTGGCGCACCGGAGGCATGCCACAGGGTGACCACAACGCCTGACAATTTCCCTCTATTGACAGTTCAGACAGTGAGGAACACGGTCGCTGCCATGGGCTACCTGATCGCAAACCCTTTGATGAAACAGATATTGCTGGCGAAGAAGGTCAGGGACTTAGTCATTGTTCACGTCAACAGTGTTCTAGTCCAGAGATGTAAGGAGAGACCCTGCCTCATCGTCTCGGAAACATGGTGAACTGAAAATCCGAGCTCGAGCTCGCCGGCGATCTCCGTCGAGGCTATGGAGCAAGGGAGGTGACGGATGACGACGCTTCGGGCTTACACGGTGGTAGAAATAATATGCCGCGTCAAGCTCCGCGGCACGAATCTCCACCAAACATTTCATCACCGCACCGTGGTTTACGTCTCCTGGCGGACAAGGTATCGGGTTCGAGTCGCTGGCAAGCGGCCGGAGCACACCTGCTGAAGAACCTTGTGTATGACCCACTCGTTCTCAAGGTTTTCTAAAAAGATGGCACCAAGAACCGCTAGGGGGAGCAACATGGGAAGAGGCGTCGGAGGTGGTGGCTGTGGAGACGGAGGGGATCGAGAACACAGCGACGCCAGAGGAAGAGGAGGCACTCGCAGCAGAGAAGGTTCGGGCGGTCAAAGAGCCGGAGGGGCCCACATCAACAACAACTGCTTCTTCCACTATCGTCTCTGTTACGTCTTTTAACATACAGTCTCATAACGTTGCGCAATATTCAACCATCCCTGGAAACTATGTACGCAAAGTTGAGTGATTCCCCGTTTTCGAAAATTCAAGCCATTCAGAGCGTCACTGGCTACATGAGTTAGCATTTCGCACCATCCCACTCATGTGAGATCTATTTCCAATTGATTTTGGTAGCAGTATGTCTTTTGCTTTTTGTAACAGCTTTTGGTAATCGTTTAGAATCACAGATGGCATTAGTGTGTTCGATTAAGCGAACGCAATTTAAGGTAGGTAGGAAAAGTAATTAGTTAAAGAAATTAACAAAATCTTACACATGAAAAAGTGTATTTTACAAGGACAATCAACCAATGAAATATTCTAGTAATTTTCAAACAATAAATATCATTTAAGAAATGTGTAATTAAAATTAGAGGAAAATTTAAGTATGTAATCAAAATGAGAACATAATGAATTAAAAGGATATTAAAGCACAAGACAGTTTTAAGTAGCCGTAAACAGATTTCATGAAATTATCTTGTAAAATATAATATTACTTTACATTTTTTCTTTTTTAAATTATTTTTCCCCAGATTCTCGGCCGGCAGACCACTTCCTGGGGTTCGTCAACTCTATCTGAACGTTCACTATCTACTTCTTAAGGTCTCCCGTATCGTCATCACCTGATGCACATATTCCTGGCAATCGTTGAAAGCTTCCTTTGTACTTATGTACTCATACCAGTCATTCCCATTAATTCCCTTCTTCTTTAGTGTTCTGCACCATTCTCCTCGTTCTACGTCCGTCAATTTACATTCATGTAACTCGTGATTTATGTCATCTGCCCCTCGTCTGCAAATCCACTGGTTGTCCTCCCTTAAATTTCTTTTTACCCAATAACTATTGAAACATCCATGACCCGCAAGTAATTCGTAAGCCAAATGTGATGGTTTGAACCATTTTCTGTTTCTGTTCACAAAAGTTACTTGTATAATTTTATATGCATTTCGTCCTATCTTTGCATGGATCCACCGTATTGTCCAACATTTTTCAAGTTCGCGTCTTGTAAGCCGTTTCAATCCTTTATCCTTCTGATATGGTTTTCCATCAATACAAATTTCTTCTTACCACAAATTTCGTCGCATCTTATATCTCAGTAAATGTTGATCTACTTCCAAATCAATCGGGAGGACACCCAATAACACCTGTAGAGTCATAGTGGAAACACTTCTGTATAACCCACTTTAGTACAGGAGACTCTGTCGTTGATATTAACTAAGTTATCACTCGTTATGTATGAGCTTAGCCCGTTCATATCACACTACTCCGCAATAGCAAATTAACGGTAGGAAAACACATTTATATAGACGTCAAACGTGGTCCCTCTCCAGCATATGTTTCGTATATCCAACACGCATCAAACTGTATACTAGTTTTGTTACCTTTCTTCGATGTATGCGAAGTGCATTGTGAAGGATAATTTCTCTTCTACGATTACTCGTAGGTACTTCACTTTATCTGTAAACGCCAATTATTACCTCTGATTATCGGGTCCCGTCGTGATTTCCCACGGTGTTTCATCTCGAAAACTATGCCGTTTTCGTTTGTGATATATGTAACTTCACTTTGTCACACTCTTGTTGGAACATACAGAGCACATTGTGCCCATTTCTTTCAAGCTCTTGTCTACTATTCCGTCACAAGAAATACTACATTGTCTGCGTAAGCTAACATGGGAATATCTGTGATCCATCTCTTCAAACACGTTTAGCACAATACTCCAAAACAGAGGTCCTGTGTGATTGCCCTGGGGTCATCCCTGGTGTATACGATGCATTATTCTCTACCCACCTATTTCTAACATCACTAATCTTTCATTCAAGTATGAACGACAGGTCTTAGCCACTTCTGATGTTACTCCTTTCTTTGTCAGCTGTTGAAGAATTACATCCCATGACACACTATCGAAGATTCCTTCGAAGTCTATGAATATTACTGACATATTTTGTTGTTGTGTCCGCACCTGACGTAGCAACTCCACAATAGCATACTCCAAACTTTTCAATTCAGTAAACCACATTGATGTTCGCTCAATTTGCCCTTGTGTTCCTCTTTTAACTTATTTGCAATTATGTTGTTCAAAATTTTTCCAAGGATCTGTAGCAGCGTGATAGGCCTACATGACCGGCTCTGTTGCACATCCCTATTTCTCGGCTTTAGAAAGAGGCGTAGTAAGCCCACTTTCCAACATCGCGGAAAATACCCAAATTAGAAACAGCTTTTCATAATAGTTATTATTTCTTCCCTATACATTTCCTTCATATGTCTTACCATGTCTGTATTTATATAATCATAACCTGGAATTTTGTGCGGTTTTATTTAGTTTAGCACGGGGAGTACCTCATCATTCATTAGTGTTACATTTGTCTCATCAGTCGAATAATAATGTTTTTCGGGAAGCCATGTTTGCGCATCGCCCTTGAGTATGTCTACGATTAGTTGACGCCCTGTGTCCTCCCATCCACGTGTAAAATAATTCTCCATCTTAATAGTACGCCAAACTGTTTTACTTTGGATCTTATCGCGTCCAAACACATACGGGATACCCCAGAGGTTTGTAGTTATGCTCCCAAGAAACGCTGCCAGTATTCACGTTTCTTCTGTCGTACGACAGAAGAATCAAATCACACAGACATTTCCGGTATAATGATTTTCCTTGATCATATTCATATGTCCCTTGTGTGCGTCTCTTTTAATCATGTAGTTTGTTCCGTATCTTCTTATGTTGTGTCATTTCTTTGTCCCACCAATTCTGACCGTGTCTATATCCACTCGTCACCCGCATACAGAAAGGAGACACACGTCATATAACATCTTCTTGCAGCAGTTTTATGCGATCATTTATATTTGTCACGTTTTCATCGGCGGCATATAATATACTTCTGGACGCAGATATTTTGTATTGTTTCCAAATCACCTTTAGATAATTCAAAATATGTTATAGGACATACAGTCCCTCCGGTCATTCTCTCAATCCGGTAACGTATTGTTTTGTGGTCACTATGTGTTTCGAAATGATCATGCAGGTAACAGAAAAAGTACATCTGAAATGAACAAACACCTATTGCGCGCAGGTACGACACGCGCTTGCGCAGTTCGGCAGAATTGACGTTCCCGCCTTGAAGATACAGTAAAATATTCTTCAGTAAGCTGTTGACCGCCGGGAACAGCAGGCAATTATATCACAGCTGCTACTGCCTCGGAAAGGGGTAGTTTAAACTTACGCCACCAGGGCGCGCCAGTGACCGGCTGAAGATTATTAGGCTTCGATGGAAATATTTCTGAATTTCTGCGTCAGAGAGCGCGGCGGTAGCTCGACATTGACCGTCGAATATGGTATTCATTTGTTTGTTTTTTTTGTTTATTGTATATTTTTAGGGCTGCCTTTGTACGAGCAACGAGACGAAGAACAACAAATACGTATTGTATCGTATATAATTTGTTTTATGCTCATTTTTTCATATTGAAACATTTATCGAACATTCACATTATAAATAGTGTGAATTATTTCCTGATTGAACATATTATTGGCGAGGCAATTGAATTTTTTCACGACAATGAAATCTTGTTTTTTATAAGCTCCAATGAGATTAATTCTTCTTCAACAATATTTTTTATTGAAGTGATCTTTGCATTCACTCTTGTGAAAACGCTGATCCTAGGAGCCTGGTTGCAGCCCAGATGTCTTCTAGCTGAATCTTCTGGCAGAATTTTGTGTTTTGTGTTAAACGCTATGTATTATATTGAACAAATTATAAATGTGATTTGATAAAAAATTTAAGAAAAGTCAGCCTAGAATGGTACCCCCATTATTTAAAGGCGGTTCGTAACACAAGCAGCCTCGAAACAAAGATACTATTCATCAGGACTTCGGGTGGAATAGTCATGTTACTTGGTGTAGCTATCCCGAAACATTAAGGACTTGTGCAATGAACTTTGAGTTAGTTTACAAACAAAGAGTAAGCAGTGAATAGGACAGAACAGTGAATACGTTAAAGTGACAAAGATATTGAAAATGAGTGAATAATTGAGTGTGTTTTTTAAGAGATTGAAAGTAGTGAAACCATAAAATGTACAGATTGTGTAGTGAAATTAGCTGGTTAATTTGAAGTGCAGAATTCTTCAAAACAAATTCGTTCCTCCTCAATCATATCAAGTTGGCAGCTTCAATTTTAGCAATATTCCCCATACCATGCTTTTCTACCCCCGGGATCAAGGAAAACTACACGACAACTGGGAAAGACATCTCAGGTTTGGCAAATAAAATGCTTCTTAACGCAGTCACGAACATTTGAGCTCCAACGAACAATATTATTCAAGATCTTTTACAATCACGAACTAAGCCGGTAGTTATAAAATCAAAGAGAATAATCACCAGCAAAGAATATTATTTCAATATTATATTGTATTATGTTTTCTAATTGTAATTGTTTTGTACATTTATGTTTAATCATGTCTATAGACTCAGTGTAAATATGTACAGTTCATTTCAGTTCTCATAACTATTGTATTCAGCATGTAATTTACCATTCATTTCATTGATTAAATTAATTATTTATTTTACATACTTTATATCTATCGTCAAGGTAGTGGTCCTCCGAAATTAAGTTGTCTGCTCCTCTACCCGGAATATGTTGTTTGTTAGCGTGGCTGAGCTATATATTTTTACCATTATTGGCAATCACCAATCTCCATGGGTTCGATTGGGGCGACGGGGGCCAAATGGTTGGCCATGTCCTACGGCGCAGTGGGGGATGGGTGGACCGTTTGTGGTCAATACGGATCAAAGAAGCCATAGAGATTGCAAGAACACCGAACAATCTGATCATGACTTGATCCTAAGCAGCGCCTGGAGTTGTGCACTAACTCCTCCTGAGCCCTCCACCTCGCTCGGGCACCAAGCGCAGAGTGACCCCACTCCCGCCCCACCCGGTCCCACTCCGCCCCGCGCTGATTGGCCGCCGCGTTCGCCCAATCAGGATGAAGCTCCCCAACCGAACCTATATAACCTACGCGTGACTCGTTCGATCTCGCAGAGTACAACAGCGACTTAGGTTTGTACGACTATGACCTTGCCCTGAAGATGGCCACAGCATGATGGCTGAAACATGGGTAGTTTTATCTACTAAGACGCGGTGTGTCCCGGACAAACAAGTTCATACAAACCAGTAGTGTCCACACGACGCCAACTATTGTCTTCCAGTCATTGTAAGACTATTGGCTTGCCTCGTAAAAACGCACTAGACGCATTAGAGAGAATAACTCATGTAGAGTTCTCTATAAGAGATTCTTATGTAAACTTGGCAGTTCCATCCCTCACTAGCAAAATGAATATTTTATTTTTCTTTGTCCTCATCAAGACAATTTTTTCCGTGCATAGTTCATGACAAAAAATTGCAAAATGAATCAATAGTAACACAGAAGTGATGCCTGTATATTTTTATGCTTTTGTCACACAGATTAGACTCATTGAAGGTCGAACATGAAATCTTAAAATTGGGGAAAATGAGCCTCTTTCCAAAAACCTCTGCAGATAAATTCGTATTCCTCTACTCAAAAGCATTCAAAAAGGTTGGAAAGAGAATGGAAAATGATTTCCTTTTTCTCTTTATCATTCCTCTTTTAAAGAGCATTACTCAAATAAATGAAGAAAATGGTATGTTCAAAACAATGTCGCAAACAAAGAAAATTCATACCGACCTTGAAGCATCTGAAAGTAGACATGGTTTTAAGAGCTGGGATTATTCCCATCTCAATTGTATTCTAGTGATCTACCTAAAAGAAAGACAACTTACATCTGACCATTCAATTGACTACAACAGTATTTTGTGTGATACTTTAAAATATTGTGCTTTACATGGAAGGATCAATTCATCTCACATACTTGATTAGAAACATTAAATTTCCAAGTTCACAAAATATATTTTTATTCGATTATTCAGTAAAATTATATTGAACAAATAACTTTTATTGACACACAGTGAATTTAGTTTTTAATGTTACAAATTTAATAAAATGTAAAATATTGACTTCTAACTCATTTCCTGGCTACAGAGTATACTTAATCTTAAAATACATCATGATAAAATCTACTTTTATACATGTACATACAATTAATTGATTGAATATAACTTTTCAATAAACAATCACTTCTCTTGGAATACTGCCATATCTAATACTTTACAATATTTGTTATCTTTATATAGATTACATCTTTACTATTTATATTATAGTAAAACCAAGTGGGGATCATCCCCCACTGATGGTTCCTAGAGTTAAAGTTCAGAATATATTTTACAATTAAAATTTACTAAGGCTAAAGCTACTTCAAAAAATTCATTTTTCTTAATAATTCATACTGATCTAAACTTCGTGTAATTTCTAATTGCTAACCACTGGTTTCTTTCAAATTCTTTTCAGGCAGTATATTGCAAGACATAGAAACTTAGCCCTCATGAATGTTTCAGAAATCATCATGTTGCATGATATAATTACATTTCTCCTACACTTCAAGAAAACTATTTTCAAGATAATTTCAGTCATTCCAAGGAAAATTCTCAACCTTCCTTCTGAAGAATTTTTTATGCAGTATTGTTTTGTTACCTGTGGAAAAAGATAAATTATTCATTAAATTAATAATGAACTAATTGATGCTTAGCTATTTACAAAATGTTCGAAAAACTGCTTTTCATTAAAATAATTATTATGCATACAATTATACACATGTTATTTACCATTTAATGGATCGTTGACTCCCAACAGGCCCTCAGTTTCACTTTTGGTTAATCTTTCTTATTTCAAAGGCCCTTATTGTAAACTGGAGAATGCAAAACGGAATTGGGTGAGACAAGGAGGCTACTTAGGTCAAAACAAACTAAAGCTAATGTCATAACTTAAAATTCAAATACTATATCTCTTCAAACGGCAATGACACATAAAGCGTATCCTCTTACATAAATATTAAAAGGGCATGATACATATTCCTTTTACGAAATACTTAGTTAAACGATTAGTTGAAAGTTCAATTTCTTTCTTTCCGTTAATAAATCGATATTATAATGCCACAAAGACAGATTTTGAAAGCTCTTTAAATCTAGGAAAACGGGTACAGAAGAACCCCTTTGCAATGTTTTGGATACTGCAGAAGTATGGAAGAAAGAGTGTGGCTTCTAGTCAGGGTCCAATTGATCAAAGCCTATTGCCTAGGGTGCTACATTTAAAAGAGAACAATAGAAGTATTTTTCAGGTTTTAATGGCATACGTAATTTTAAACACCATGAAACTTACATAGACCTTCCCAGTATGGTATTTTATTAATGTCGCTTTTCTCTTAAAAAGGAATTATTACATTACACTACTAAACTAGCTAATTTTTATATCAATCACTTATTTTATAATTCAAAATTAAATACAAGTAGTTGTATCTTCTAAAACTAATACCTATAGAATAAAATACATCTATTGAAACAGTTAAATATGACAAATTTTCAATGAGAAACAAGTAGAGAGGAATTTTTTTCTTTCTTCCTTTTATCTTTGCTTTTCTCTTCAAAATTAAATGCATTGAAAACTAAATACACCAAATGAATAAATACTGCTATCCAAATAATTGATTAATATTTACTCACAATACATCCATGTAATGTGATGACAACACATCAGTCTTAAATGGGACATCAGTAATGCGAACTTTCCACCTACAAGCGTAAGCAACTTGCCCCTATACTTCCACTTCAGGGGCTGCAACAGCACGTAAATCCTGTAAAAATATTTTATAAACAAACTAACTCATGAATTCTCAAATAATATACAATAATAAATATATTGTCAAAATAGCAGTACAAACTGTGAAAGACCCCGTGGAAAATAATAAACCAATTTACTCTCCAGAAGCAAAGCAAGGGACAATCCCATCAATTCCGATCAAGAGTCCTGAGGTAGAGACCGATTTAACGGTTCAGCACACTACTAACAACAACAAAAGTTTGGTACATGTTATAAAATTAACATAATACCAAAAAAATTGTATTTAATAATACAAAAAAGTTATTTCAGAAGTACTTATTATTATCAAACTATAGATTAATCGGAAGATATTGTTTGTAAATCGTGATTGTACTAAATTCGAGATTGATTATTTCAATAGACCAAGGGAGGTCAGAAAAGAGAAAGGAAGGAGCATGGCACAAGTAAGTGGGAGCAATGCCAGACTCAGCTCGCGGCCCCGTGTTCGCCAAACACGTACTTACTAGATGTAAGTCCCCTGGGGGATTCTCTGTAGTAATCACCCAAAAAGTGTATTTGAATCGGTGCCATACGAAGTTCGTTCCGGAACACAAGTTTCTAATGTTGTAAAGAAAATTCTAAAAAATTTATTCTTGAAGTGAAGGAAACTGATTTTTGTTGTTGTGTGAATTAACTGATTATCTGGATAAATTTTAAAAATAACTCTTCATTCATGGTTGTTGCGACATTGGTTAGATATTACAACATGAAGCAAGTGGACAATCAGTGGACTCGATGCTCTTTGTGCCAATTCAGTGACATATCTCAATTTTCGGGCTTCTATGGACTGCATTCCATATTTCCCCGCCAGAACAATTCAAAATAACTTGACATTATGTACTATCCAATCACACTACGTACCATCGATACACGGTCGACCTGTGACGTCACGCTATCGAGCGAGCGAGCGAACCAGAGCTAGTGAGCGGGCCCTCGTTGCTGCAGGCAGCAGACCTCCGATCGGCGCCCCATCTCACTTGCCATCAGTCAGTCGAGCAGTCAACAAGCAAGCCACGGACGAGCGACCGTCCCAGGACCGTCCTCACTTGCCAGCATTCATGCGTGCAGTCAACATCATCATCAAATAATCACTTCTCATCTGGAGCCACGCCACAATGTATACCATGGTACGGTCAGGTATTCAAACCTCGCTCCACGACACCGCAGCCCACTAGGATACTTGACCGTAATCCACTGGTACAACATGCAACCGGCCCGCGAGAAAACTTTATGGTCAAACCGCTTCACCTTACCGCAACATCGTTTGGCCGCAAACTACATTCCAGTTTTGTATCACCTCATTTTAATGCTTTATATTGTTAGTTGCATGGTTCATGTCATTAAATTATTTTGTTGGCATTTCCAGTGTACAACTCATCTACTTTCCTCATTTCTAGTTCTTCGAACCCCATCACCTCAACCCTAGATGTACAAGCAATTTTCCCATTAAATTCTCTACAATATCGTAACTTGTTAATAGTTGTATGTGAATGAATATAATTAAGAGCTGTATCAATTGCTGCATTTAGGTTAGAAGATGAAGCGGCAACTTCAGTTGAGTTTCAATACTGTACGCGGAGAAAGATTTAAGGTAGACCACTTTGTAACTCTTATTAAAGCTGTACTATGACATGTATCAAGTTTTTTCTGAAGATGCCATATCACCTGATTTGACGATTATATGCTGAAAAGGTATGATGCCCCATTGCCCTTATATTCCTAATTTTAATTTGTAATATTCAATAGGAAGCAAGTAATTGTATATCTATAAATATGTCTTCCAAACGAATACGTTTTCTGATATTAGAGTGGTGGTTTAAGATGTTTGCTATCAATGTATGTGGAAGATGTGTTATATGTTTTTGTGGGGCTTTAGGGCTCGTCAACATCAAGGTCATTAGAGCCCTTGCAGGTGCAGAAAAAATCCAGTTTCGCACCATAGAGAAGAGCGGTAGTCACTCTTTCCCGTGTGTGAGACTCGCCGAATATCTCGACCATACCCACTAAAAACCCTCCTGAATTCAACCAATATCTAAACACATAGATGACAGAAAAGAAAAGGAAACAGTTGCCCAATACATATCAAAAATGAAAAAAATCTGAAAATTATAATTTTAAATTACGGAAAGGAAGGATTAAAAGAAGAGAAGAGAAAAATTCAAATTTAAACCCTCCCGAGAACTTGTGGGAGAAGCCTCGATCTACTTATAAAATTCAATAGTTTATAAGTAGTAATCATCCGTTTCATTTCCGTGAATTGTTGGTTCATCTGCAGCCAGACCAATTTGTCTCTGTATTCTCGTGTATTTTATGCATTCAGTTAGTAGGTGACGAACTGTCAGAGAAGAGCTACACTCCTCACAAACGTGTTCATCATCAAGTAGCAAAAGACACCGATAAGTGAGAGGACAATGTCCCATGCGCAGGTGGGTCAGCAAGATCTCGCGCCTGGCTGACCTACAGGAACTGCTCCATGACAACAGAGGATTTGATAAGCCGGAGCTAATTCCTTTGAGTCAACCACTCATTGTTCCATTCACTCACAATGGAATTTAGGTGATCCTGATGGAATTTAGGAGATCCTTTTTTGGAATAGTACAGAAATCCACACTATTCTTGAGATATGCCGCCTTTGCGGAAACGTCTGTTTCCTTATTTCTTCTGATTACCACGTGTCCGAGAATCCAGCAAAACATGTTCTTTTCATCACATTGGAGGGAGAAGAGCACATCCTGTATGTTTCGGATTAGCTTATCAGCTGGATACATAGTCTCGGAGCAAATCAGGAAATTTGATCCGAGAGAAGCCTTTGTTGACCGCAGTGCTCTCAATATGGCGTAGAACTCAGCGGTGTAAACGCTGCACAGGTCGCCAAGACGGTAGCCACAGGTCTTACGAGGGAACACCACGGAGTAGCCAACACCATCGGCCTGCTTCAACTCGTCTGTAATCACAGGGATATAGGTCCGGTGTTTGTCGAGGTTTAGGTGAAAGTATACCCTCAACATCGCGACTGGCGTTCTTCTTGCCATGATGCAGAAGATCGAAATTAATCTTTGGCTTGTGCAAAGCCCAAGGAGGATTCTTACAGAAACCTTGATTTAAGACATTGGGTGTGCGTATAATCAAGGTTTCCAAAATTTGTTTACAGCTATATCAAAAAGGTTTGGTTGCTCTCAGTCTGTAGTTGTAGAAACGGATGGAATATTACGTTGTGTACCAGATTGTCGGGTAAAGTAAACACGTGGCAAAAGTGTCGTAGCATGAGGAGTTGCCGCCGAAGGTAAAGAGATGGTTCGCCATTCTCGGCATACAATCTCGGAATGGGACTAGTACGGAGGTTCTCGTAACTAGTCGGATTCCTGCATGGTGGACACTATCCAACTTCTTTAAATAACTTGCACGAGCAGAGCTATATACAACGCATCCATAATCGAGCCGAGATCTTATGAATGTTCTATAAAACTGGAGCAAGGAGGAACGATCAGCGTCCCATTCCCTGCTACTCAGGCACTTCAATAGATTCAGAGACTTTAATGTTCTCGTTTTTACGACTGTCAGATGTTCAATCCAATTCAGTCTCTGATCAAAGATTAGACCTAAGAAATTTACAGAAGGATAGAATTTTAGAACGTTGTCCCCCAGGGCGAGGTGAGGTTCTGCCAGAAGGCTTGCTCTCCTACTGAAAAGAACACAGCGTGTTTTTTCAGCAGAGAAACGAAAGCCAGTCGTCTTTGACCAGTGGTATAATCCATTGAGGACGAGTTGGATTTGTCGCTCCGCACCTGTGACACTCTGTGATAAACGAAAGTTGTCAAAGTCGTCGACAAAAAGAGAGTGTAGGACACGATTCTTTACAGCGGATGTTATGCTGTTTATGGCCACTGCAAATAAGGTAACTCTCAGGACTGAGTCCTGAGGAACAGCGTTCTCTTGAAGAAGGAGATCCGAGGTGTCTCTTCCAATTCTGTAGCGGAAGGAATGCTGATCCAAAAAGGACTGTAACATAAAAGGAAGATGTCCTCTAAATCCCCAAGCATACAGTTGTTTTAAAATGCCATGACGCCAAGTAGTATCATAAGCCTTCTCGATGTAAAAGAATATTCCGCAATGTTGTCTTCGGACGAAGGCATCTTGAATAGCTGTTTCTAGGAGAAGTAAGCTGTCCACGGTGGATTGGAACTTCCTGAAACCACACTGAGATCGACTCAGCAGGTTATGCCTTTCAAGACACCAGACGAGACGTCGGTTGATAATTCTCTCTAAAGTTTTACCAACGCAACTCGTCAAGGCAATACTTCGATAACTACTGATGGCTGTCTTGTCTTTTCCGGGTTTTAGTAGGGGGTTAACGTTGCTTCCTTCCATGAATTAGGGAATATTCCTTCGGACCATGAAATAATGAAGATATCCAGATGTTATACTTTCGATTCTAGACATAGTTGTCTGAGCATCTCATAGTGAATGGAATCAGGGCCAGGAGCAGTGTCGTGGTCTGTCGCTAGAGCTGAATCAAGTTCCCAAATAGAAAAGGGAGAGTTGTAGAGTTCCCAGTTGGTGGAACGCAAGTCTAAGGATGTGCTCTCTGCTGTATCTCTTTCTCACGAAATTAGGATCGCAGTTTGCTGTAGTCATTAGATCAGCCACCACTGTTGCAATTTCTCTGTTGTCGGTGAGAAGCTAACCCTGATAATTGAGTCCAGATACTGGGACTCGCGAATACCTTCCAGATATCTGATCCCAAATACAACACCGCGGGAATTAGACGACTAAAAAGAAAAGTCAGGAAATCATACTCTAGAAGAAAGTGATGAACGTAAGAAGTTTTAAGAAGCTATCAAATAAACTTATTCACGCGAAACGAGTTGCTTACGAAGTTTATATGAAAAATCTACTGGCTAATATGCAAAACAATGGGCAAAATTTGTATCGTTATGTGAGAAAACACAGAATGAATAAGGACAATTTTGTTTCAATTTTCCACGATGCGACAGGTACATTTTTCTTTAGAAAGCAAATTATTAGCAGAAAGTAAATTTAGTATCCAGACGAAAATGATTCAAACACGAAGGGCAGAAAAACAAATGAACCCGCTGATTTACCCGCAGAAATTCTCAAAATGAGGGAAGATGATCCATTAACTACGACTGTCATTTCAGGTATCAATGAATAACAGCTCTGTTCTTAATGATAGGAAAAATTCATTGTAGTACCAATATATAAATCAGGAAACAAAACTAGCNTTATATATATATATATATATATATATATATATATATATATATATATATATATATATATATATATATATATATAATAGATGAATGGAACAAATCAGTGTCGCAAGTGTATTGTATCATTTCAAACACTCGAAAGGCCTATGCCGAAAGAGAACATAAATTTTTTTAAACTGCACTCATTCGGCATTCGTGAATTGCTAACATCCTACTTGAAGGATAGACATCAGCGAGTTAAAATTTCCCATGTTGAAAATGAAGTATTACCTTTCAGAAACAAAGTCACTTACTTCCGGAATTCCCCAAGGTTCAATTTTAGGCCCTTTCCTCTTCTTATTGTACATAAATGATATGTCATCCATCACGCCCGATTAAAAAATGGTTCTCTTTCCTGATGGCACAAATCTAGTATGAAAACAAGTCAATGCGCAAAACGTTATATTTAATCTCTCGCCTTGGTTTCATTCAAATCATCTCATCGTTAATACTGGTAAAACAGTATCCATGACATTTTGCAATAGTGTAACGAAACCTTTTCCTCCTGCAACCCTTACGATAAACGGAACCCAAATCAAAACAGCCAAGTAAACAAAATTTTTAGGCCTTCATATTCAGGACCAACTCAAATGGAATTGCCATATTGATAATCTGAATTCCAAACTAAGAAAACTGTGCTATGCATTCTGAATTTTAGTCAATATTGATAGTCAACACGTTTCTCGCTGCGTGTATTTTGAAAATGTTTACTCTCCTTTAAGGTACAGTATTATCTTCTGGGGCCAATCCACACAGGGCATTCATACATTTAGAATCCAAAAGAGAATAGTTCGGATTATATGTAAATCTCACCCCCGAAATTCACGTAAACATTTATTTACAAAATTGAACAATCTTTCTCCCCCTTGCATATTGATTTATGAAGTAGTCGTGTTTGTTAAGACATAACTATTAAAATCCAACCCCTGCTTTAGAACAAATAGTCTAGTTCATGAACATAACACACGTTATAAGGCTAATATTCATCGTCCTGACCTGTCAACAACTCTTTGCCAAAAAGAGGCCCATATCATTCAAGAATAATTTTGTATAATTCCCTTCCAAAAAATATAAACGATACATATAAAATGAATCTCTTTAAATCTTCGGTTAAAAGTTTTCTAATGTGCTATTGTTTCTATAATGTGAAAGAATTTACAAATTTTAATAAAAGAAGTTAATGAGTTTCAAATTTCCAATAAATGTTGTATTCCACATGACTTCGGATGATATTAATTTAACTTGTACTTTATCACGGCAATGTTATTGTACTCTATATCTGATTATATTCCTTTTTCATGCATGTTGCGTTTGCTCCTTTTTGTTTTAAATAGTTTATTTCTACCTGTACGTAACCTTGGCATGGATGAGTACATTACCCCTATAGCCCCATCCTGGCCCGGGTTTTTCTTCAATTTTCCTCCGGATAGTGGCGGATTTTCCTTGGGCGGGAATGTCATTAAGACCTTTGTTTTATTAATCTCGAATTTGTACTGCAAAAATATGTACAATTTACTTTGGAATAATAAATCAATGAAAGTACGTATTTATTAAATAATTTCTTTTATAAATATACAATCCGCGACTGCCCATGGGTCCTTGATCGGAATTGATGAGATGGTCCCTTGCTTGTTTCCGGAGAGTAACTTAGTTTATTGACTTCCACGTGGTCATACTCAGTTTGCAATAGTTGACAATAAAGTTTATCATTATTAAAAAAGAATGGTTGTAGTCATGACAATATAAATTGTTAAATTCTGGTCTTCCAGAACACTTTGACTCAAGTTGCGGATGAGAAAGTATAATAATTTGAGCTTTTATCGCAGTGATCTTGCTGTTAACTTGACATGGATAGCATACCAAGACCGTAATGTCGCGTGAGTACATGCAGCGGCACTCGCGTAGCCACCTAAACATCGCGCCGTTCCCAAACTGGTGACTCAGCTCTTTACGGCTATATAAACCCGATGCTCCAAGCATCGTGGCAGTCTCGCTGCCACTCCCGGCAGACTTGCTGTCACTCCGGGCAGAACGGTTGTCGTTAGACGCCATGCACGTTCTGTCACTCCTTACCCGGCACCTCAGAGTTCAGAACAGGCCCAAATAGGCCCCTGCTCTAGTCCTAATCTTTGAGTACTGGCAGGCCTCACGGCTCCAGTTCCAGCCCCTCTCCCGCTCCCGATCTCCTAATTCGTCTCGAGCTGCCAACCGCCAAGCACTTGCGAAGCACGCCGGTTCGATCCTTCGCCGATGCAGCACGAGCGAGTCAACAGCGCAGAGTCTCTACTGGAGCTCTGGGTTGTTGCCGAAGCACGACTACGTAAGTGTATTTCCATGACTGGATAATCTGCTGTCGCCAGAATTGGAGAAACTCTCTATTATTGTTCCCTCTCATCCTTTCCATTACATAGATTAGGGGTAGATAAGTCCTGAGTGACTTAATAATCAACTACGTCGTAGGTGTGGTTTCGAAAGTGCCCGCAAAATAATCTCCCACACCACGCGACATTTATGACAGTGACCACTACCCGCTCGTTCATAAATCTATCGGACATCGAAGAACCTAATGAACTCAGATCCTTCCCGAAACAGAAGAGAAACCAAGCAAAATGACTCTTGTTTCATCAGTGTGTGTATATATGTGTATATATATATATATNTGTGTGTGTGTGTGTGTGATAATACCGAAAAATTTCAGTAACAGACAATTCTCAACAATGCGAAATAGACAAAACTATAAATAATTTTACTAAATTATAGCTGCAGCAGAAACAAACCCTCGAACTACTGGAAAATTCGAAAACGGCAAGTACCGTTGTGGAACGAGGAATGCACGATAGCAACAAAAGAGAAGAAGAGAGTTTTTAGTGAATACAAAACCACAGAGAATAGTATTGAATATAAAAATACACAAGAGCTAAGGCACGCCGTACGCTCAGAACACCAATGACTCAGTCTTGGGGAAACTTCACCTCCTCCAAACATCTATAACAACTTTTTGGGAAGAAATGAAGACTCGCAGAGGCAATCGTTTATCTCATGTTCAAAAATCTCTCGTTGACGAAGATGGTCTAATACACAGAGATACCTTGGCGATTGGTAATCTATCGGCTCGCAACGATCTACGAGAAACATTAAATCCAGTATTAAATACGGTATGCCGCCTCTGTTTACGACCCTTCCGTTCTTGCCCAGTCACCAGTCGAATCGTGGAGGGTGGTCTTCTTCCTTTATATCTACGATTCAACTATTATGCTTTAACTACGCATATTCAACTTTCAGTAATTCGGATAATCCGGCTAATAGTTACATCTTCCGGTCTCGAAATCTCGAAGAACCACTATAGAGAAACCATCTATTCTATCAAGACATCTTCATCCATGGCCATCTTGGGAAATTTTCACTCCTACGATAAACCTACAAGCTACTGAACTTCCACAAGCGACGTCATCAAGGACAACTTTACTGCCGTTCATCTCCCGCATCTACCAAAAAATAAGAAAATCACTTTAAATTTTATACAGATGGCTCGAAAATTGATGGAAGATCTGGATGTTCAGTTGTATTAACAAACCCTCTTGAAATTCATTCATTCCGTCTGACGAATTAGTTCCCTATATTTTCATGTGAAACTTGGGCAATTCACAGTCATCGAAATTATATCAAAAAAACAAGGATAACTCACTCTTCATCTTTTCTGATTCAATGTTGTCACTCAAAGCTATAGACAACAGATATTCCATTGACCCAATAGTGCAAAAGATTCATGATCAGCTATTTATCTGTGTTAGTAAAGGTATAAAAATTGACTTAGCATGGATCCCTGCACACAAGGGTATACCAGGAAACGAAGAAGCAGATACGGCGGCAGAAGCTGCAACCTAAATCGTTGAAATAGAAAATAGTATTTATGGAACTTTAAAAGATGCTAAGAAACTATTATAGTCGACAATTTTAAAACACTGGGATAGAATGGAAATCAAAATCTACGAAATTAATCTTGTAAGAAAATCAACTACAGAAAGTGTCTTCCCTAAATTCACTTTGAGAAGAAGAGACCAAACTAATTTGACTACGTTGCGGATTGGTCATTTAAACTTCACTCGCACCCACTTGATGAAGACGGACACAGAGACTTGTCCTCTTTGTGGAGAAACAGTGTCGACCCCACACCTCATCTTGCAGTGCCCTGAACTTAGAAATCAAATACATTCCTTAAATATATCAAATGACATTTCTAATATATCCGAAACGCCCAGTGGATGCCAGAACGTGCTACGACTTTTGAAATTGTAAGACCTTGACAAATTAGTTTTGTTTTCAAGTTAATTAATGTATTATTACGTTTCTTTTTTTTAAATAAATAAATAAATAAATTTATTGCCAAAAAAGCAGTACAAACTGCGAATGACCACATGGAGGACAATAATCTGTTTTAGTCTCGGGAAGCAAGCAAGGGACCCGAATGATATGGTCCTTTTTGACAAATTGGTTGACACTCTAGGACGATGAATAGTATTCCTATTGCGAATATTGTGTTCGTGAAAGAGACTGAATTAAGCAAGGAGGCACTTCTGTAATTCGGTCTTAACGAACAAGACTGTTTCATAAATATAAATGCAGGGAAGTATTAAAATATTTCATTCCTTGAGTAAAGGTTTACAAGAGTTTCGGGGGTGACATTTACAAATTATCCGAATTATCCTCTTCTAAATTCTGAAAGTTTGAGTGCTCTGACCGGAATTGCCCCAGAAAATAACGCCGTAACGTAAAAGGGAGTAAAATACACGCAACGGGAAATACGTATTTCTTCTCATTCAATGTAACAATTAATTTACCCATATAACTGTAATGTTTCTTGTGGTTGTGAATGTTAAAAAACGACCTTGAATAAACATTTTTTTAAGCTAAGATTTCTCTAAAGCATTCGATTTAGTGCCTCACGACCTATTACTTAAAAAGCTTTCTGAATCAGGAATAAACAAAATAGTTTTGATGTGGAATAGGGACTACTTAATCGTTATCAAAGGGTAAAAATAGAAAGTAAATTTTCGAGGCAGGGTAAAATGACATCTAGTGTTCCCCAAGGAAGCGTTTATTGGGCTGGTTTTATTCTTAACGTGAGTATACGATATTCATCTGAAACGAAGAGTAAGAAACGCTAATTTGCTGACGATTGCATCATTTATAGAAAAATTGAAGGGACGCATAACGTAGTTACATTACAACATGGTGTAAATCTATAAGTAATTGGGCTGAAGAAATTAAAATGGGAATAAATTTGGGAAAATGCAATGAGCTTTACAATTCATAGAGAGCCAGTAAAGAAAATCGAATCCGACATCATTCCACAAAATTCATCATATAAATACTTTGGTATAATTTTGAGACAAGATTTGATATGGTCTGATCACGTCAGTTACATTCCACTCAAAACCTGGAAAATACTTCATTTTGTCATGCGTTCAACCATAAAAGGAAAGTTGAAACATGAAAACTCGTTTCCATTTCTCTCGTCAAACATGTGGTAGAATACGCGAGCGATGTTGGGATCCTTATCGGAGGGGACAAATACAAGACCTCGAAAGAATACAGAAAAAAAGCACTCACATTTATGAATTATATATCGAATTTAAATGATTGCGTAGTTTCGAAATCTTTAAAAAATCGGAAGAAAACGATATAGGTTCTTCATTTAACGCTTACAAAATGAACCCGCATGGAAATATAAAACGGAAAAATTAGAACATCTTTCTCGGGTAGGTAGAAAAGATCGTACTTTAACCCATTCAGGACTGAATATTACTTTTCTAGTAAAATAATATTTTCGTTTCCCTCTTTATCAGGATGACATAAAATCCTTTTTCAGAATAAAGCAGAAATGACACTAATAAAAACATTGATCATAATTTTTTTTTTTGAAATTTAAAAAAAATCTATTTGTGGCCACTTATTCTGGTAAGATCTAAAGCACTGTGGTTTGTTGCACGCTTGACATATTGTTTTTGTACACCTTTCCCCTTTTGTAGTGCAAAAGAAGCAGCGTCTTATTGTCATACCTTCCACCGGCAAATAGTTGCCAACATTTTCTATCATTATAACACGCTTTGAGTGGTTCAGATGAGGACTTTCCTTGTTATTTGGATTTTCCCCTTCAATGAGCCCTCCTCATAATTCTACCATGAAGTCAAATAAAAGAAAAGATTGGTGGTGTGTCTCTGTAAATTATCTATGAATTCACCACAGATGTTAAAAACAATTTTTTAAAAACTTTTTCCCTCCACTTCCTTGACCTTTTATGAATGACCTAGTGGCTGCTCATTTAAACAGCCAAATAAACACCTATCATATTTTTATTATAGAACTTTATGACTTCAGGACAATGTTCTAACTTTTGCATATCCTTTGTAGGCCATTGTAAATGTCAGTTCTTCTACCCAAAATAGTCCAACACAATTTTTTTGCATAAATTGCTATATAATGTGGTTCTAAGCAACATACTAAGCTTCGACCATAACAGATATTTTGCTTAAATTGTTATTAATGTTTAAAAGATAAAAAATTCAAGCACTCGGAAACTATAACAGATACAAAAAAAATTAATACTTTTTTGAAGAGAGACACCTCTAGTATCGTTCAAGTCAAGTCGCATTTATAAAGCTTTAACAGCTCAAAAGTTATAAACTAATACTCGCCTTGGCACTTAATAAAAAAAAATTATTGCATTCCCCCTAATTGGTCAACGAACATGCGGTTTTCACCAGAAGGTGATGTTTCTAACCTAGTTTCTTTAAAAAAAATTGGTTTTGATGCTCCAGGTGATTTTTGAGAAATTTTGAAAAAAATCCGTTTTCTTTACATGGTACATCCTGGTTTGGTTTCAGCGGATCTTCTCGTGCAAAATTTGAGTTGGACAATTTGGGTAGAATCAGTCTTTTTTCCAAACAAATGGAATGGCCTATTGCTTTTTCTGGCCACTGAACCAGTCACTGCTGTGTCAGTTAGTGATGACAAGCACTTGTTTTGTGTCCTACCATGGCACAAAGGGAATCCTTTTTGTTTCCCACGAACTTTGCTTGTCCCCTCTGAAACGCTTGCTAATTTTTTATTGTTTTTGAGACTTTTTTTCTGCCTATTATGCAAGTTTCAAGAAGAGAAGTCATCACTACACTCCTTGTAATCTCGACAATTGATAATCCTCACTATCATCAGAATAATACGTAAAATCACATCATCATCCATCCTCTCAAAGAAAAAAACTAAATGAACTCAGGACCATATGGATACCAATGTCCCATAGAAAATAACTAATGGGACACACACACCCAACATGAATTTCTCACACAAAATACTAAGTAAACAAAAGTTTGTTGCTATATTATTCAGTAACAACATTAGTAATATATGTTGTATATTGATTATATATTTACCTTCTCTTTGTACTCTAAAATAATTCAAATCAGCTCCTGCTGTCATCATGCTTCCTAAACTCGTACACTCACACGAAAAAATAACTAAACAATCAACTATGTAATATGCAACCAGGTCCAATAAATCCTGAATGCTAAAAGTACAGTGTAGTTAAAGCTCAAATACAACCACAAGACACATACACCAACTTAAAGTGAATAAATGGGATGTATAAGATCCACCACCTTTTTTAACACCTCATGGGACATGTATGTCCTGTTAGTACTGAAAAGATTAAAATTTAGAACTAGGGAAAAAAAAGATGGAAAATTCTCATTTCTGCCTTATATTTATATTTCTGTAAATGAATTTAAAGGAAATATTCAAATTTTTTTAATGCAAAAGTACAAAAATCAAACTCGTTATACTGAAAGAATATAAGAAATAAATATATATCAATATGTAAATATGTGCATTCTTGAATTTAGACAAGTGAAATTTACATCTATGAATATATTCCAACACATATTTGCACATATGAGTGTATACATGTATACAGCTAAAAACGCTTAAAATATGCATGTTCTTGCGGTCGTCTTGTGTGTGTATAAATACATATGCAAAAATGTACATCCAAATACACGGAAGTACATGTACCAACACTTACATACCCATATTTAGTGCATTTTACTGTACAAAAATCAAACTAAATTTTTAAAAAATGGTATTTTCTCATATTATTGTAAAAAAGGCCTTAAACGAAGAATTGAAGGAAAAAAAGTCACAACTTTGAGCGCTCACAGCTCGATTCTTGTGCGTCTGACCAAAAACATTACTTTGGACCAACTTTGTTGAAAATTTTGTCAGCTACAACTTTTTTAATATCTCGCGTACTATTAGAGACATTTACAAAAACAGATTTGTCACCCCATTTGATCCTCCCAGAGGGATCCACCGGTCTGATGAAGTGTTCTATTTTCTTTCCCCAATAAAGTGAGCCCAAAACCTAACTTTCTGCCGTTTCATGTCTGGAAGATTATTATCCAAATTTTTTAAAAAACAGCCTTTATTCAATGGTGTCAATCCACATTATTATTGTTAAAATTAAGGATATATTCAACAATTTTAATTTGTAATTTTTGAATCCCAACATAAGTGTTTGATCAGAGTGCACTTATCCAATGCTGAATCCATCTAAAATATAAGTTCAGTCCAAAGTGGCATACCGAGAGGAATGATACTTTGAATTATTTCAGAAATTTTTGTTTCACAACCAAAACTATTTTTCTTTTTGCTCTTGCCTTTCTTATGTTAATTTTTGATTTGTTGAGTCCAGTATTTTAATATTTATGAAACTGATTTCACCATTTTTTAATACCAGTGAAACAATAAACAAGACGCTTTCTGGAATGGACAGTACAGAAAAGATCAAGCACAGCAAATAGAAACAACCATTGTTGCAAACTATATCTTAGTACTTCAAGTGTCATTCCAAGAAGTTCCATCCACCTTTAATGTTCTAACCAGAAAATCCTTTTATTTCACCATGTCTTCAGGCATTGGGACAAGATTTATCTACTATCCATTTACAGTTTAGATGATAGCACAGGCAGGCACTGCCAATGCTAATGAAACTAGGATATATAACCCTCTAAAAATAAATCAGGGATTTGGAATTGAACATAGCAATTGTGACACATTGCAAAGAGACCAAACAAAACTAAATTATTATGCAAAAATAACGTTAAGAATATTAGATTTTGAATAGAGTCAACTTCCACAAATTTGTATCTTGTTTGTTTAATTTTGACATACCAATGGAAAAAATTTATTTGGAAGATACATTCAGCCACCACCAGGGGCCCGTTTCACTAAAGTACAAGTTTGTGACTAACAAGTAAATTGTCTCAAGTTTGTAAAAACATCCAGTTATTAGCATTTCACAAAGTAACACAATTGTAAGAATTTACCAGTAACTTGTAAGTACAAGTGAATTCTTACAATTCTGCAAATGATTTATGTATAACACACTAACATTCTTAGATTACAAACAATTGTAGCTGACAAACTTGTAAAATAAATTTGTTACCATAAACAAGGATTTCTTACCTAGTTATAAACATAGGTTAAATGTGTTACAAGTGCTATTTTATTAATACGCGGTGGTCAAATTCTTCCTCGGAAGATGAAAATGAGCTACTCTGTCTACAACAACATACAGGAAAACTTTCAGGGAAAGAGTGAACTTTACAATTGTGTCAGTGTACGAATTAAACGAACGCTTTAGAATGACTGTGAAGATGGAAGAAAAAGAGGGATATATTACAAAAACCTAAGAGAAAAGAACCGTATGCTTCTTTTCTACATATTTTTAACTAAATTTACTACATATTTTAATTTGGTTATTTATCAGTATTTATGTTAGTTACTAACGTGCAGTTGGGAAAGCTATTGCTGATAAGCTTGAAATAGTTTTTTACGTAGTTAAAAATATCACTTTATGTACCACATCTCCCATTAAGTATAGTCAATACTATTCTTAAAATACCAAACTTGACATTACATAATGTAGAATCTTGGCAAGAAACACTGGACTGACCGCAAATACTAGTAACTGACAAGTGTGAGGACACTCCATTTGTTAACAAGTACTTGTTACTGACAAGTTAGCAAAATCTTTGTGAAACAATTGTAACTACTTTTTATTACAAGTATTGTTTGTAACAACTTATGAACACTTGTACTTTTGTGAAACGGGCCCCAGGTTGTCTGATGGCAGGATCCCAGTTATGCTTGGCTGAGAATTGGAGCAAGATTTCCTGAAGGCATATGTCCAACCAAAAGGTAATTTTTAGTGAAGTTGGATTATAAAACAAAACTTAAATGTTATTCATTATGTTATGAAGACTTCACAAAGTGAACTTCCTATATATCATTTAACTTCCTAAAACTAAAATTAACTTTTTAATTTAATTACTGTAATACACTTAATTCATCATATGAAAACTAATTCTTAACATTAGACATGGTTCAGTTTCGATGTTTTCACAAATGCTTGAATGAAAATTACGTTTAAACTATTACATTTTTGTAATTTTGTCATTTGAGTTGGCTTATTTAGGTACATTCAATGAACAAAAGATATGAATGAAACTTAACATTCCTCAAGCATTAACTACTTTCTTCAATAAAGTTCATTAAAAAACTTATTAAAATTTCTGATTTTATATAAATTGGAGTACAAAGGGAACAAATTAAAAATATGCTCATAACAAAATTTCTTCTCATAAGATTTCTATCAATTTTTAGTAATAAGGTTGGTATTACAAAAATTAAAAACACAGCATAACGAAGAAACTTGCAAGACAATACACTGGCATATGTAGGACAATCAAACTAGCCACAGACAGTAACTCACTAAATATATTTTCTTTAAAATAAACTATATACAGTCTTGTATGGTGTATTCAGACTGAATCAAGTACACAGCTCATCTCATACAAAAAAAACTGAGAAATGGAAACGGAGATGGTAAATAAATGACAAGAAAATCAACAGCTCTAATATATAACAATATTCTATCCAAGCTAAATCAGCAAAGTTACACTAACTTGGACCCTATTTGGAAAATCACTTCCAACAGATTCCCTAGAAAGTCTTTTCACCAATTATATAAACTTCAGACACACAGTAATGCTCTTAAATCTAGAACATTGGATGAGCAAATGCAGCAGTCTCAGCAGTTGGAACATTTCACAGAAGTAAAAAATAATACAAATTTAATTTTACTTTACATCTGTATCTAATCTCCAAACTGAAATATAGTAAATAGCCATAAAACCAAGAATGAATGCATTGTCAGTTAATCAAGTAAAAGAGAAAACTAAACGAGAGGACATGTTGGGGAAAAATCCAGATCTGTAAGGTATACGAAATCTTCCCTCCTTAGAACTATTTTTTGACTCTCGCAGACAAGGAGGAAACCTCAAGAGCAACTTCTAATGCTTCAGTTACTACTGCATAAATAAAATATTACATGTGCATTTAGAAGAACAGAATGCACTGAAAAACTTTCTAAGGGATAGGTTGAATAAGGCAAGATGAAATAAAAAAATACAAAAAAACAAATTTATTGCAAAAAGAAAAATCACAATGTCCACAATCACAATGCATAATATTTATACATAACTTTCATCCTTCCCAATAATAAAAAATAGTTTTCTCAGTCAGGCAGTCTTTAAGAAAGAGCTTTGGATTCAACTTTTAACATCCAAATTGAAAATAAATACCAAAAACAAAGTAAATTTGTTTTTCTTAAAATATTTTACAGCCATACTTTTCAACTTATATATTCTAGTCTCTAGGATTCAAAATTACTTAATACTCCTTTGTATGTATTTTCTCCATCAGGCAATTAAATCAAGTATAATATTATGCAGAGATTGCTAGGTGTCACAGAAGCAGCTCTTCACCATTGTGACTTGCAGTATTATCTCCTTCCCCCACTCAAAAAAGAAAAAAGGTACAATTTCTGACAGTGCTTCAGTCTTCTACTTACACATGACAAAATATTTCTTTGTACTTTGATGTACGATAGAGAACTGCTCTACACATATCGCTGAGCTAACTCAACCATGCAAAATCAATTGAGATTTGTGCTGCTCTATACATACATATTGTAATATTCACAAACCTTTCAGGAAAACTGACCAGAGTACCACTATCTTTTAAATTTGCACATATGAAACCTCACACTGTGCGTTTTCAGCCAAGGGAGGCACACACAATTCTCTTTTTAAACATTTAATCAGAAGTTTATCTCATAGCAGCAATCTAATTACCATTAAAAATGGAGAAGTAACACACATAATTGAACTACTTGACATTGAATTAGCATCCTTCAAGAAGTTTCAATGAAATACAAACAATTTCAAAAATCACATACAATCATAATGAGATTTAATATGGCTGTAGAGCATAAAATAAATTTGATATCAATCTGCATACCACAGTAACCTTTGTGGATAATTTCACCCTGAAAATTAACCCTTCAGTAAATACTGAAATCCCATTTTATCTCCAGATCTAAAGCTCATAGCGGAGAATGTACTCCGAATAGTAAGTTAAGGAAATCTGCTTCCTTACAATACAAGAACAAGCCTTTCACTTTGGCTGTTTGAACAAAAACTAACGCACCAAAATTAAAGGAAAACTGAAGTATTGTTATACAGTGGCAACACTTAATACAAAGCAGTTTATGAGCCGCTTCATTCATTTAAGAAAATTATAAGTATTGCAATGCACTTACTTAGGACATTAAAAAAAATAATATTAGGAGATTCTGAATACACCAATACTCCTTGTATATCATATCAAGATTCTTGAAATTTGCTGAAAATAAATGCAGCCCACGTTTTTTTCTTCCAGTGGGTGGCAAGTGATAAAACTTAAATATTCTTGAAACCTTCTCAGCAATACTCTTGCAAATTGAATCATTTACCTATAAACAGAAAAATGTTCCAATGTTAAACAAAATAACATTTTATTAGAACTATTAGAAAAAATAGGGAGACTATTTTCTAAAAAAATTCTCTCAATCTCAATCAAATCTCAATTTTTAACCATCTAGACTCCAGTAATATACCTATTGAAATGTGTCACAAGCTTTTGATTTGAGGAACTGAGGATGGAAGCATGAAGCCATTACAACCATGCAAAATTTGGAAGGTTTAACTGTTTGAAAGATGACAACTCTTTGTCTAATCCTTCTCAGTTTTCATAAATTCTATATTTTGATGTTCTACCCTGATTTTGCATGAACAAAATGTTTGTAGACTCCTCAAATGTCAGAAAGGATAAGAGAAGTTTGTCAAGTTAAAAAAGGGAATAGGTACACAACTAACTCAAAGCAGTAAAGTACTTGAACATCCTGCTAAAATATATGCATGTAGAAAGACGCGCCAATAAAAAAAAGATTTAATATCATAAAATACTTATTGTACTACATAAAAATTGTGGGTTGGTCGATGTAGTTTCCGTTAAGTTCTTTGGCCATAATTACAGTTAGAAAATTTAGATGACCAGATGGAGGATAATAAGCTACTTCACTTTTCAGAAGCAAGCAAGGAACAGTTACTTTTTTAGGTCATAACCACTAAGTCATCACCAGGGTGGCCAGTGATATTCCATCTCCAAATACCCTTTCTTTTCCCTGACCAATGGATTAATTTTCCCCTACTATTACTGCACATTAACATGCACGCTAACATTACTTTACAATTAAGAAACCAAACATCCTTGCATGTAAAATATCATAAAAATAAAGAAGTAATTTCATAAAAGGTAATATCACAAATCATTCTTTAAAAGTAAGTTTTGCCATTTAAAAAATTAAAACATAAGCACACTCATCAGAAATATAAATAAAACAAAGCTGGGCATTAGACTGAATAAAGACTGATGACAGTAACCTTAAGCACTGCCATCATTGAAACAACACCAGGGCAGTTTGAGAAGGAATCAGTGCAGTGGCAGCAATAAGGATTCAGGGGACCCTCTGCAAGGTTATTCATGGGTCCCCTTCCTCTTTAAAAAAATTGGTCGGGTGACATATAATTATAACCAATTACCACTCGTCCATTAAATGAACTATATTACAGTCAATAACACTTTTTAAATAACTTATAACAATTTCAAAAACTATTTTCTTGCATGATTGTGTTGCCGTATGGCTCATATTAATTTAGTTTTATGTGTACTCAACTTTGGCACGGTTGTGTACATTAATTCTGTAGCCCCATCCTGGACCGGGTTTTTCTCCGTTTTTCCTTCGGGTAGAGGCAGATTTATTATACAGGTTCTCTAGGCTTTGTCTAGGGGCGTGTTTATTGTAACAATAAATCGTGAATTTAGTGGGTTTTTTTTCCAACTCTTATGATTTTTAAACACTTGACTCAGAATTATCTATAGTTCGATAATAACTTGTACATGTAAATTTACAAACATATTTGCGTTAAATTACTAACATATTGACATTATATATGTTTTATAACTCGCAGCTAACTTTTTATCTTATCTAGGAACTTTTGCTGAAATTTTTGAATCCGCCTCTGCCTTAGGGCACTTGATCGGAATTGATGGGATGGTCCCTTGCTTGCTTCCGGAGATAAATTAGTTTATTGTTCTCCACGTGGTCATACGCAGTCTGTACTGTTTTTTGACAACAAATTTATTTATGAAACATCATTTGCAATATTACTTCTCTTACTATATATAATTTCACTCAAAAGTCTATTTTTATAGTTAATTAGATGTCTGTCTCCCTGTAATTTCCTATTGCCTTTCCTGTGTCCTAATTTTCTTCTTTGCTGGTAAGACAAACATAAAAGAGAATTCTTAGAAATCCTACATTGATATTTCTGACGCTTCTGTTGCGATGCGCTGAGCCAGAGTAGCGAACAACCCAATTTGCGTGTACCCACTAATCTTGACTTCCTGTCCAACTTACAAAAATATCAGTACCAATGTATTATAAATTGTATAAATGTATACCTTACTGAACATTGGCTAGCCTGCTCCTGGCGTTAGCTGCAGTTGTGAATGAGCTCTCTCTCTATTTTTCAGTTTAATCTTTCTAATTATTTTATTTTTTCGAGTTTTTTGTGATTCAGTAGTTGTATTTAGATTCTAACTTTCATTGTACTGTAAAATTCTTTGTTCAGTGTGAGTGTTAAGTGAAAAAACACTAAAAAACATTTCCTAAGGTTTTCAAACCCAATGGACCAAATATAATTTCATATTGTTTTCATTCAAGTGCTTCATTCAAAGGTGTGATTAAATTTATGATTTCGTTTGTACTTATGTAAACTTTACTTCTTGGTGCATTAAAATTAATTATTTTTCTGTATTTAGATTTTCTGGTGCGTATACTATTACATCATTATTAACTTACAAATAATGTACTCTATTGTTGCACTGCTATTGTTGCAAGTTTCGTCGTCGTAAATAGAATTATTCCAATAATTTACCATTTGTTTTAGTGATCTTTTTGTAGTTATTCATTACAATCTAACATAGTAATGCCTTAGTTATTGCCTTAGTCGAATTAATTTATCTGCAGTTGTCATACCAAATTATTTCTGTCATTTTAGTTAACATCCTTCATTCAGTGTTAGTTGTCAGTTCTCGTGTATTATCATTTGCTTTTGTCATTAATTTGCTAACTATCTCACAACAATGGACACTATAGCATTCCTCAGCTCATTCAAAGCTGATCTTCAGAAGGCGTACAATGACTTGGTACATAATATTGACACACAAATCAGTGCACTGGAAGAGGTCAATAAAAACGATTGGCGGTTGGACTAGTTAGGAATTCTCGCAGTCCTTGCAAATGCTACTACCCGGTTAGACCAACGACACTTACTAAACCTATTCTGAGTGAAGGGTGGTGCATGTCCCTGTTTCCTTCCTTACCTACTCCTTTCATCCCCTCCCCTCCCATCCAGTACCCAGACCTGTTCACACACCATGCACTGGTAAGCACAGCTGCCCAAAACCACATAAAGTAGTGCTATCCAGAGATGAAACCAACACTTCCACACAGAAATCAAACGTGCTCATACTCACTGATTCGCACTGTCGTCAGATGTCCTCCGTATTACATGGATTGCTTCCTAGCCAGTTCTCAGTCTCCAGTTTCTTTAAGCCAAACGCTCGTTTGGCTGAAGTTATTCAAGAACTGGACACTTATACTAAAAAACTCACAGAGCGGGACAATAATCATCGTGGTGGGTATAGGTGGGTAGAACGATATTAACTTGGGTGGTCATTTCAACGCATCTGCACATCTACAAAAACTAAAAATGGCCTCCCTGCACACGAACATAGTGCTCTCTAGCCTGCCTCCACGCTTCAACGTTCCACAAATAAACCACAAAATTAACCTGGCAAACATCTCCCTAAAACATCACCAGGCAGACACAAAAATCAAAGTTCTTGATTTGCAAACACACTTGACTGCCAAGGACTTTACCCAGCACAGTTTACACCTGAGACAGTCTGGGAAACAGCACTTCGGTTCTCTCCTAGTTTCACATCTGACCTCACATCATCCACCTGCCCCATTACCCACTCCCACACCTCCTCCTGCACCTACCTCATCTCCTCCTCCTGCACCTACCTCATCTCCTCCTCCTCCACCTCCTCCTGCACCTACCTCATCTCCTCCTCCTCCACCTCCTCCTGCACCTACCTCATCTCCTCCTCCTCCACCTCCCTCTGCTTCTACCTCATCTCCTCCTCCTCCTCCACCTCCCTCTGCTTCTACCTCATCCCCTCCTCCTCCTCCACCTCCCTCTGCTCTTACCTCATCACCATTTCCTCTTCCTATCTCCACACCCATTTCTTCTCCTGTCCTCATTCTTTCACCTACTGCTTCCTCATCTATTCCTCCTGACGCCCCCAAACACAGTTACAACTTGCGCTCAGGAGTACGATGTGGTACTCGAAGGTGACAATCGCGTTCAGGTACTGTGTGAGGGCTTCATCCGGAACTAGAAGCTGTACCAATTTCAAATTCCTCTCCACAATCTAACGTCGATTCCATTTCTCGTGAGTCACAAACTCTTTGCGAAAATAAAATAATTATATTTCATCATAATGTCCAATCCCTTTCAAACAAATTGACAGACATTGAAATTCTGGTACACGAAAATCGATTCGATTTGCTATGCCTCACAGAGCATTGGCTTTCAACTAACAACATCAACAATACTGCTATTTCTAATTATTATTTAGCAAGTTCTTACTGTCGGCAAAATTTTAAAGGAAAATCCCCACGGAGGTACGTGTATCAACGTTCGTAATGATATTTTCTCTTCTCCATTGACACGTTACGAGAACTTCTGCGTAGATAGTGTGTTCGAATTTTCTGCAGTTAATCTGACAGACACCGGTATTGTTGTTTTGTGTATTTATAGACCTCCTCAATCAGATCTTGACATTCTTTCAGAACTTCGAAATTGTTTTAAAACATATCACACACAAATCTACTAAATATCTATCGTTATATGTGGTGATTTCAATATCGATTTCTTGAGTACATCCGACTCTGCACATTCACCAGTTAATCGATTCAAGAAT
>NNCF01126905.1:988976-1033610 GCA_002313205.1 Laupala kohalensis | reverse complement strand
AAAAAAAAGAACATACCCTGCCAATATTTTCTGTTAATCATTTTACACACAATATAAGAAAATATTATCAAGGGTTTACTGTCCTTACTCAGTGCACGATCGTCACATTTAAACTTTCCTCTCAATGTACAGGAATGAAAGGACGTTAGGACTGCAAAAGAAAAAAAACCATTTCACACAAACTGATTCGCGCAAAATTACAACTGAACATAGATTTACAGATTCTACACTTACAATATTCCAAGATCCTCTGCTTATATTACTACAGGACCCCAAGACTCGAGCTTTCTACCGTATCTACAGTTCTACGAGCCTTGCACATCATGCGACCTGAAACAGCGACATTGAATTTGTGAACAAGTTTTATGAAACCAACTTCAATACCTCAAGACTCGTTACCATACGGACTTTGCAGTTCAATTCCCTCATCTGTGGAAGGAAAAACTGAGCGAGGGCAATAAATTGAACGATATATTTGCTTAGTGAAATAGTGAGAACACCACGTTTTACATTTCCCTGCGCGCTTTTATTCCATGTTTCTTCTTCGTCAAAAAGAATAAGATACTAAGAAGGTTGATATAAACCTATATTGGACAAAAAATTACATGATTTCACCCATCTCTTAATACAGAATAGTAATATGTAGAGCAAATTTGTTTACCTTCAGATGCTTTGTTTTTCTATTCGCTTAATGTACGTCATTCTCTTTTCGTACGCATCATTTGTCCAGCTACGCTTCCTTCTATAGCTGATCCACGAGACAACTCTGAAAAACACAACCCTAGTGAGAAATTTCATTTACACGACATAACAAGTGGATGAATAACTTCACCTTCTCCAGTTTCGATGTCACCGGATGTCCTCCAATCTGGATATTTTGTCGGAACCTCCCTCATACTTGCAGTTTCCCGTGCGAAACCTGTCAATATTATTTAGTTATTTACTGTTCTAATTAAAAATGATTCAATGAAATTCTACTTACCCTGTCACTAAGCCTCATTGCCACCCCACCCCCATCCCTAAATCGTTGGCGCGCAACGTTGGTGGCCACTCTTCAGCGGATCAGACCGAGAATAATGTGACACCCCAGTGGAAGACAACCACCATTCTCCCTCGGCTCAACCTTAGTGACGTCCCGGCAGACAGTCCCAGGAAGCAACTCAACTACTCTAATACAGAATAATCAAATAGATATGTTTGGCCGTATCTGGGATGATACGTATTGCCAGAACATATTTCCAATTTGCATAATTGGAATAAGATTCATACAGAATCAAATATATTTGAGATATGTTTGGCCGTATCTGGGATACGTATTGCCAGAACATATTTCCAATTGCATAATTGGAATAAGTTTCATATACTGTGCATCATCTTGGTTGCACATTGTTTCAACTTCGTTTTACAATTAAACATCTTTTTTCAGATTCTGATTTAGTTTCACGTCGTCCTCTAATAATAGTTAACTCAAATAAATGTAAATGTTATGAAACCCATTGTTAACTCGAGACTTAATAGTTGGAATATTACTCGACGCACTGCTTGGTTACTATCAAGACATATTTCGCCAGTAAATTTTTCTCTTTTCATATGTATTTTTGAAAGCTATAAATTATCTAACTGCTGCTAAAAATACATTTTCTAAATCTCCATTTTTGCACCAGCAGTCGATAGTGTCGAAAATAATCCATCTACACGAGTGTTTGGAACCCAAAACTGCGATAAATATTCCATTTACTCATAACTCCGTTTATTTCAACAAGTTCTTGACAATATCCCAGAAATATCATACAATAAATACTTGATCAAACGAGGTACATACAATCTGAAACATACGAGGTATTTTCTAAAAAATCCAGATACTATTGGAAAATTTTTAAACAAAATTCAGAGAATGCCTTGAAAATACCTGTAACGTAGAAATTTATTATACAGTTTTTTCCCTAATATTTCTTTTGTGTGTGTCGACCTCTGAAAACCCGTAGAAAATTGCGCTATAGTAGTCAAGGACGTCTCGTGCCGTTCTACCCACAATGACAAAAATAATGGGAAAACTTTCATGATATAAGAAAAAAACTGATAGTTAATCTAAGATCTTAACGGTAACACATTGAATTTCAGTCAAATGTCTTAATACTGCTGATTCACCCTCGACCTCATAATGCTTGATTGTGATCGCCAAGTGCATGGAATGCAACTTTTTTCTTATTTACAATGTATGAAACTGCATCAAAAGTTAGATCGGTTCGAAAAAGTACTCTAAAACCTTACTTAACTGGTTCCGAAACACTTAGTGTCGAACACTGGTTCACCGTCGAGAGCTGGTGCAGTTACCCCACTGCAATTCCTTACATCCAATCCTGGAGTACTACGGATATCTAACCCTCACACCACGTCTAATCAATTCTAGATCTAATCAACTCTACATCTAATCAATATTACATCAATTCTACGAGGAACAAATATACGAAAGCCACTCCACACATTCATACATCAATTCTACGAAAGCCACTCCACACATTCATACATTAATTTGGCATCCCTTTTACTGAACCCTTGTACGATGGAAACCATATTTTACAGCACTCCAATACCTTAAGAAACCCGGACTTCNTGCCAGAAAAGCGTCGGGCGAGGGTCACACAAACGTATCATCTCCGCACTCGCGGCAGAAAGGCCTCTACGATGAAACGATGAGATGAACAGCATCTGAAACAAATCTGCACCAAGTGGTGCTCATCTTGGTAATTAACAATAACCCCCAAAATAAATCGAAGCACCAGATCCGTAGAGAACCAACAACTGAAGACGAAGGAATCAGACGAAATGAGCGGAACTGACTCGGAACATGCTTTTAATGAGTTTGTTTCCTTTACCCATTCCACCTTCCCCCTCCCTGAGATGGCATCCAAACAGAAAACGGGATGTAATCTATGTCACCACGTACTTTCTCTTTGCTATTTCATTCTCTAAATAAAACTATTTGTCGATTCGATAATAAATTATGCGTCTATATTCCATCTCTCCTTGAAAAGTTATAGAGCAAGTCACTTATTACACATGGTCATAAAAACACTTCATAATTTTTTTGTACCTGCTTCATAATAAAGAAAAAGAAAATCTTGAATAGTCTTTCTCTTTTCATTAGTCACCTGTGCCTGAGTTCTGTATTATGGAAAATAAATACATCATCAACCTCATTTTAAACCATGATTACAGCAAAAAAGTTGTTAATGAATTTTACAACTTCATTTGTGATCTCCCCAACTGGCAAGTATTCTCAATGATTTTCATGAGTTTAGTGTAACAAAAATTAAATAGTCACCTCTTTACTTTGACTAGAAGCAAGAGTATCTGTAGTCATATTCATCACGTCATACAAGAAAACAATTAAGCTACCTATATAAAGTAATTTCATTTTTTAAATTTTATTTTCCATTTCACATGAAACTTAATTACACTGTGCCAAACCTTTTTCTAATCTCTAACTGATGACAATAATTCTTTGGTTCTTAACTTTATAACTATATAATGGATAATGTGTTTACAGAAAAAGATTTAAAAGATGTCCACTGCATTATGAGAACTTCAACAACACAGTAAGCGATCAAACATTCTCACAACAAAGTGTATAATATACCATAAGTTTAAGAAAATATGTCAGAACAATTTCCCAACAGTGCAATAGGAATTAAACTTTAATTATTAAAGTTTCTACCCAAAGAGATAAGAGTTAAATTCTTCTCTCAATTAAACTGTAAGATTATCCTCCAGAAATTAGAAGGAGGAAACCAAAGTTTTTAATGAAATATTGTGTGAACTGTGTCTAGGTGGAATAGGTTCAAATTGTGTTACGAGTATTGCGTAGAAAATAATTTTTAATCTGTTGAATATTAAAAATTATTGTACTATAAAAATCCAATTAATCGTTTTCAAGGTTTTGTAACGCCTACATCTTCATTCATTAATAAAGAAAAGTGACCTGAGTGTTTTTGGAAGACAGTTTAATTTTGATTCAAATTAATAAAATAAAATACACGTCACATTTTCGTGAAACAAAATTTCGATTTTAAACATAAAAAAAAAAGTTTTGATTAGCGAAAGTATTCATAATATTTTGAATACATCGATACCCTGTCGAAAACTATCGAGGCTTTGGAGCTCGAAGTGATAACCGCGATCTTTGATAGCTCGAAGCGACTTTAAGTGACAACTTTTGACGTGATGCGTCTTGAGTTGTAAACAAATGTACTAGGTTAAGATTCTTATTAGTTTCTGAAAGCTTTTATATTTAGGGTTCTAGTGTTTCAATTCCAATTCAGTAAACAATAAGAAATATTTATCACTCCCGTACTGAAGAGCATACATTGGAATTATAAATATAGTAGACTTTAGGTTATATCACTGTAAGTGGAAGAAACAATGTGAACAATTAAAAAAGGGTTTATTTAATGGCTTAAATGCAGATATAATTTTAATTATTGTTAAATTGATTAACTACTGATGTACGTTAGACTACATAATTTAAAGATGTAAATTGGAATTCCCATGAAATTAATTAATTTATGACATTTTAAGGGGTTCTTTGTAGGAAAAAGTAGCTTTACAGAACAGTTACAGGGTCTGATACTAATAAAAGCGGAATGAATTGTTTTGCTTGGAATTTATAAATTTATGGTCCTGATTCTTCAAAGAATGTTGTTTGCTTAATTGTAGACAATTCTTTTGAGTTACAGACCAATAAATATTTAAGTTTTAATACTTACAGTATTCTACTTAGATAAAAAAAAAATACCGGATAGCTGAGATAAGAGAGTTACTTTCTGTGGGTCTGAAACCTGAACTATGGAAACGTATGTAGCATTTAAATTTATTCCAAGTAATACTAATTTCAAGTGAATAAAATTAAGTTGTTGCATCTTATTTCAGGATTAATGCAAATGCTGCTGTGTTATGCAATTATGAGGTATTGCTGCAATGAATCATAAATATCAAATGAAATAGATTTTTAACTATGCAACCAAGTAATAGTTTATTTTTTATGTTTTTTGTCCAGGTCCTAAATTTGCTTCAAGATATTAAGAAGCGATCATCCAAAAGTCAACTGTCAAATGTAACATTTGAGGTGAGAAGTAATTAGTTATGTGGTTCGATAATAACTGACGAATATTTAGTATAAAGGTTTTGGTGAGCCTCAGACAATTTTTCATTAATGTAGGATCTTGAGTATAAATTTAGTGTTGATTAAATTTTTATCATGTTATAAAAATGCATTTTACTTAGAATCTAAATCCATTAATTCTCAATCATCTTCATATTCATCCTCATTTACTTTTGTGTGTTTATAATGCAGCTCCTATCATGGTAATCCAGTGTCTGTTGAAATTTTGAAGTAAACAAGTGATTTCCATATTTACTAAATAATTTTACTCTTTTATAATTAACACCATCTAGCCTGTAAAAAAAGGAGACAAAGTAGCTTGTGTTCACGATGAAATTAGTAAATATAGCAATCACTTATTTGCTTCTAAAATTCAACACGCACTTGATGATCATGGTGTGAGCTCCTTAAAGACATGTATTAGTAAAATCTGCATAATGGGAGCATGCTAAGATCCTTTGTTAATTGTATTTTGGTGATGTTGATTTTCAAAGTTCCGAGGTGTTGTTTTCATATTCATAATTTTTAATGGAAAAAATTTTGTTTTTAAGTAACTAGTTTACCTTAATTTAATAAATAAATATTTATTAAAACAAGAGTTAGAAACCACATAAGACTTCATGGAGGACAGTAAGTTAATTCTTTGGAGTAAGCAAGGAACCATTCTGTTAATTCTGATCAAAACACAATAAGAAAAACAAAAGAAAAATTGTGTCAGGGATGGGGCTTGAGAGATTTAACTAAAAGGCTAAAAACAATGATGAGCTTAAATACATGAGGAATTTACATTACTTAATATTAAGTGGAATCTAAGTAATATATAATATGTTATATTATGTTGAATGAAAATGGGAGACAGGACCAAGATTCTAACTTGGGACCTTCAGTTTAACACATGTGCTTACCAACTGCGCCACCCCGTTTGCCTCTGGGTCCAGTCTGTCATTGATATTCAACTTGCAAGACCCACAGACCTCTGAGGTGGTCTCATAGACACTAGAAGTCTTAAGAAGAAGAGTCAGTATTTTCCAATTCTGGAGTTCACAAACATACAGAAATCTCATAAATTGCAATGAACCTCACCACCAGGTAAGAGACTAATTATATTAAACAATATGGTAACAGATTAATCTGTTACCTGGTGGTGAAGTTTACTGCAATTTAAGAGATTTCTGTATAAATATATAATGAGAAAATATTAATTCATTTACCTTCTTTTATTAAAGTCAATAAATTCTTTAGCATTATAAAAGCAATGGTGCAGTAGGAAACTTTTAATTTGCACATTTGACAAGATTTAGTTGAGTAATACGTTTTGGACGGGAATGATTCAAAGCTATTCTTCAATGATATGGACCATTTTGATGAAGAGTGGTTGAAATGCTAGGATGATGAATATTAGCATTATTTAGGTGTTGTGTTGATGTACAAGAGTTTTGTATAAAGCATGGGTGGTACTTCAGTAATCAATCTCAACAAAGACAACCCACTCATAAATATAAGTGCAAGAGAAAGTTAGAATATTCATTTGCATGAGTTTGTTGGGCAAGGTCAAAATTAAAAATATTGTGCATTTGCCTTCCTCAGGGAGTACACCTATAAAAAAGTTATCTGTTACAAGTGCAAGGTTGCCTAAGCATGGCTGGGCATCATGGAGGGATATAGGTAGATACATGTAATGTTGTGTGTGTACAATCCCTGAGAAAAGAAATTAATTTTCAAAGAGTAAGCATGATTTTTTTTGTTATCTTTACCTCAAAACCTCGTGCAATTTCATACAATTGTGTTTGCAATTCTATAAATAAGGAATATTTCAACCCAAATAAAGTATTCACTGTGAATAATAATAATAATATTTATTTGCTTATTGACCTATATGTTACAAGGTTTGAAGCATTTGTCAAACAGTTAACTTACAGAAATTAAATATACATTACAAATTTAATTAATAATAATATATATGCAAACACACATATAAAGTAACCCAATTCGATAGGGTTATTTATATGATCTTACATTTAGACTTAACAAATGAATTAGTTCTACTTAATTACATAATCATTATAAATTAAAGTAATACAAACATATTCAATGTATACATATTACAAAATATAAGTATGTGACACATATATTTTACNAATGAATTAGTTCTACTTAATTACATAATCATTATAAATTAAAGTAATACAAACATATTCAATGTATACATATTACAAAATATAAGTACGTGACACTTATATATTTTATGTATGTTTACATGATTTTATTAAATACATAAATTTATATACATAATACCTATTACATAATATTTTACAGAATTTATCCAATCAATGAGTAACAATACATGTTCATAGAATTTCCTGTAACCTATATGGGCACTTTTCAATAATTTTTAAGCAATCTTTTAAAAGCATTTTGGTTTGCTTCTTTGATTTGTCCCAGAAGTTTATTGAAAATTAATGACTCGTTCAAATGGGTCTTTGTAAGTATCAGTTTTAGAGTTACATATCCTGTGATAGTTTAGTTGTCCCCTAGTGTTATATTTGTAGAGTACCTTGTTCTGTGTAAAACTTTTGATAGTGTTATCTTTCAGTGCAAGTATTATTTTGAAGGCATATCATGCTACAACTGTTATAATATTATATTTTATGTAATAGTTTTTACAAGATTCTTTTGATTTTAGTTTGAAGGCTCTTTTTGTAGTGTCATGATTCTGCCCCTATTTGTGTTGGATGTGCCTCCCCATATTTCAATTTGGTATTGAATGTTGTGTGAATTGTTCAATAATATATATGAATCAGTTGCTCTGATTTCATTAGAGAGGTTTCGCAATAAGAATATGTTTGAGCTTATTTTCTTACATATAGCATCAACATGTTCATTATAAGTGAGATTTCGATCAATGAGAAGTCCTAAGAATTTATGGCACTGTACCTGCAGTATAGTTTGGTTATTCAACTGAATATTGATTCTATCACATAGGTTTCCACAGTTTTGATGACTAAATTGAATCACATTTGTTTTATGAAGGTTCAATTTTAATTGACTCTGTTTAAGGTACATGGATATTTATGTTAGTGAATCTGTGATAAGTTATTCTAGATTTAATTTTTCTTTACTATTACATATTATTGTTGTATCGTCAGCATAGGAAACTAATTTAAAATTTGGGGAAATGAGAAAATCATTAACATATAATAAAAATAATAGTGGCTCTAACACAAATCTTTGTGGAATGCCTGACTTTGCTGTTATAAATGATGACCTAATTTTATTAATGGAATGGTAATTTTCCAAATGTAACTCTACGCATTGATTCTGATTTGACAGGTATGATTTAAGAAGTTCATTTATTTTGCCCCATAATCCAAAATGTTCAATTTTTGTCAAGAGTAATTTGTGTGATAAACTATCAAATGCTTTCGAGATATCTATAAAGACACTGGCTGTTTTCCTACCACTTTCAAGATTTTGGAGTATATTGAGTATGAAGTCGATTGCAGCTGTAACCTCATGTCACCTCATGTCTCAGGAGAACTCCTCTGAGGTCTATGTGTTATAAGTATTTAGAATTTTAAAAATACCCCCTTGAACCTGAGGTGAGGGATCCAATTTTGTATCATTGATTTATTTACTCTTATGGTGAGGTCTGCTCTTACACTTAACCACTTGGGTATGGGAATCAGAAGATATTGGGTTGCCAGGGAACATTAGGTACTGAACTAACATTTGTCTGGAGTAGATAAGGAAACCCCAGCTAAAAAACTTCTTTTTAAAATATTGAACACATATTTTACTTTTTTTTTTTGATTTTATATGTATTTTGTCATGATTTGCTAAAAAAGAATATTTTAACGACTACTGTGCCATCTATCAGAAAGTATTTCAGACAAAAGTAACATATTTTTTTCTTGTAGAATCTGCATGTGTTAAAAATTAGGGATCTCTATTTAAGATTTCAAAGTTACCTCCTCCTCATAAGGAGGAACACGTGGTCCACTTTTAGCACAAGTGAATGAGCCCCTTTAAAACATCTTCTTATTTGAAAACATTTTTTCTACAATGCTTACTTTCAGATATTTTGATATCCCCACTTAAATGGACCACACTGAATATGCTCTTAAAATATTTAGACATAACACTTAACATACTCATTTAAGAACTAACACTTTATATACTGATAACCAACTTCTCAGAATTATATTTTATTGTTTTTACTAAATTCTATACATTCTTGCTTCATCAGGGCTGTCTAGTCCCATTCATGCACCTGCCAGCATGCCCTTGTTCTTGGTGGGTAGGTTAATACTGGGGGCTGATAACATTGCTAGACCTTGAGTCAAAACTTTTTCCAGTTATGACTCCAAGTTGTTGATGAATATTTTTTTCCTAGTGGACATAGTACAATTTTATTATAATATGTAATTCTCAAGTGGAAATAGATCTGGAAAAATATTGTTTCTAGTCATAGAAGGTGGTAGTAATGTAGCTACCAAGGAATGTAGTTTTTGATGAAGATGTAGTCTCCCCTTATGTCATATATTACTTAATGCACTAACAGTTGAGTAAATGTGAAAAGATGTGTCTTGGGTTGCTGAGTGATCTATTTGATGTATTCTGCTTCAGGCTATTAGATATCTTCAAGATTCTCCTTGTTGTGAACAAACACCTGAGAAAATCAAGAGCCTGCTCACAGCTTATGAACCATTCAATTTAACAAAAGCTGAGAAGCTTATGCTAATTAATAATCCTCCTCAGAAAGAAATAGATGTCCACTTGGTAAGGAAGTTAATTCAAAGTTCCTTCTTCTTAAAAACAATCTTTTGTGACTCTCATGCATAGTATTTACATTTTTCTTCCCTTTCCAAGATGGTGGAGGAGAGCGCTGAACGTTTAACTGATGAACAGATTCAAGAAATTCTTACTATAGCCAGTGATCTAACTCAAGAGCCAGGTGAACCTAGCGAAAGTTCTGATGTTGTTGAAGAGAGTACAACCAGCTGACATGTAGGACCCATTTGAGAGGAAAAATTAAAGAGCAGAGAAGGTTGTTTTATTCTTTATTGATTTCAGAAATTCTCTTCTGGATGTGTGTACATAACTTCTGTTAAATAATAAACAATAAAGCTTGGAATACACACCAATAAACATTCATGAATATAACTATCTTGCTACCTCTTCTGGTCTCCTAAATCCTCTATAGAATCTTCATCAATCTGCAAAATACAATCAGTTACAGATGGATAGTCATTTTACATTAAAGTTGTGGAAAAGTTAATACACTTACCTCGGGCCATTTGTCTGGTATAATATCAAACAATTCATCTTTAACATCTCCTTGTATAACTATTTCATCTTCACCCGTAACAGAAGAGCCACAAGCGAATTTTGTGCCAAAGAACTTAGCAGCAACTTTTAAGTCTATGTCTGCAAATAATAAATTTAATTATTTATGAACAACTGCAAATGATTAACTTCTTTCTAACTGTTTATCAAGTGTAATGAGAAAGTTTACCAAATGTACTAAGTCCAGTAACAACTGTAACAGACTTCTTCTTGCCACGAGGTGCTCGAGAGACACATACTTGTTTTGGCACATCTTCCTTTTTCTTGGCTTTCATGATACCTTTACCTCCACGTTTTTGACGTTTCTTTTCCTCCTCACCACCATCTTCTTCTTTATCCCCTGAATTGATCAAGCATGACATAAATTATCTTTTTCACAGAACACACAATAGTTTCACAATTAATTTGTATTGATGTAAAACTCCTGTAATTCATTGACATAAAATGCTTACAAAGTTTAAAGACTAATTTCTTTTCAGGCAACTGAATCATCTTTATTATCAATGATGGCAATGTTACAGGATAAACTAAACATACAATTTATTATAACTCCTCGGGATTTAAACATTTACGAAATATTTTTAATTTCAATAACACTTGCTGAATAGTCTTTATTACCACCATTCTGAAAGAGAAATTTCTTTAAAATGTTAAAATTAGATGTAATACTTAGGAGACAAGTTTTTTTTATTGAAAGTCACTCTTGCATTACAAATACTTAATCTACAACATCTATTTCCTAAGATCAACTTGCCTATCTTCATTAGTTTTTCAAATTCTTCAGGTAGGTTGCGTTCTAACCACTGTTTACATTTTTCATACTCCGGGTAATATTCACAGTACTATAAATTAATAAGATGTACAAATTAATTGAATTATCTTATTGCACTACCAAATAGTACTATTACTTAACAAGAAACCTTTTCTCACCATTCAAAAAATTACTTGATAGTCTAGGTTCTAAAACACACAAAGTTAGGTGTCCAAGAAAGTAATGTACATGAATGAATACAATATGCAAAGACTAGAGCATGTAAAAAGAATATAAAATTGGATTCCTTACTTCAATAGGCATTGAACAATTGCCACAATATACCACATGTAGTGGATACACTACTCCAGGTAAAGGCCCAGGAGCAAAATTTCCTGATGTTCCCGTATCACCCATTTCAACAAGAACCCTAAAAATTGTACGGTTAGTGGATAACTAAAAAAACATGTAACACAGCAGGCCACTGAACTTGAACACACGAACGAACCTTGTACTATCAAGCCGTTGAAAATTCGAACAGAATTATTTAAAATTGCATAAAATTACTAAGGTTTGAATAACGAAAAAAAGAAAGCCGAAATTGTGCAAGGAACGAAAATCCAAATCTTTTGTAGGTGTGATGTGAAAGCGGTAGACAGACGATAACTTTACTTCAGTCCAATAGCAGGAGCACCTGAGACCTGAAAAAGTCAAGCCAGCTATATGTTTCGTAGGTACGAATTATCGAGTGAAAGAACATAAATCATTGTATTGTAGTTGTGCGCCAGCTAGTGCAGTGATTTTTCGGAGATATTTTATTACGAAGAGAGCGAGCATGTTTTTATTGATCAGGTACCTTGAGGTTACTTTGTTTACATCAAACGTATTTCTAGAGATGAAATAATCATCACTTTTAAAGAAACATACCGAATTGACAGTACTCTTAAAAATTCTCTAGTCTTGAAATTTCAACCAGGAGAAAGAATATCACTTGAAGTCATGGGGTGGACTTAACCTCATTTCCCCAATTGAACTGTACATTGATGTTTCACTACCTGAATGTTTAAGTTGTCAACCATTGTCAACCCTTCTATGCCGAGGACTGTCTGTGGTTACTATACAAAGCGCGAATTGTGAAATCTTTACGAGGGGAAAGAAAAGACGCGAATATGGATATAGTGTAAAGCACTTCCTATATATTGTTTTTATCATATATGTAATCTTGTTTTGGGAGTTAGAGATGAAGACTAGGTTTTGAACGGCAAACGAGTCATGATACGTATAATTTAATATTTTTGAATCACAACTTTAATTTTTTTTAAAATGAAGAATCTCCCGAAAACGTACCAATAATATTTCAACAATTTCTTTCAAAGTAACCGATAATTATAGTAATACGTTATTTAAAATTAAAAATAAATATTGATGTATGTATCTACAAATAAATAACATTTTATTGTCATTAATCCAGTCAAGCAATAGATCATGTCAATACACGAAAGTTAACTTTACAGTTGTGTTACATAGGTGCAAAAACTGTAAGTACTAGCTTTAGACCAACAACACAATATTACAATTGGAATAATAGGGATTACTAGCTAGCCAATCATGTAGGTTTTCCTTGAATACATTTATTGGTACATTTTGAGAAGATACTTGTAATTTATTAAACAGTTTTTACCCAATAATTTCATAACTATTTATAGATTTTGATAAATGATGATATGGGATCGTTTATAATGTAAATAAAGCTTGTTGTGATTTTTGAGGATTTCCCCCCGCTTCCCATGTCATGCTTTGTCGCATTATACTAAACCCCTCTTTAACATCACAAAACAACGTCCCCTTCCCCTCATGAATAAAAACCAGTAATTTAAGGAGAAAAATAATCATTTATTTTCTAAATATAGATTTATTGCTTATAATTTTACAATAAACATCTTTCAATTATTTTCTTATTCTCTGAAAACTAAGTTCCTCTTCTCAATCAATCAATTTATTGACAAAAAAGCAGTACAAACTGCGTATGACCACATGGAGGACAATAAATTAATTTACTCTCCGGAAGCAAGCAAGGAACCATTCCATCAATTCCAATCAAGGACTCTAAGGCAGAGGCAGATTGAAAAATTTCGGCAAAAATTCCTAGATAAGATAAAAAATTAGCTATGAGTTATAATACTAATAGAATATCAACATGTTTGTAATTTAACACAAAAAATTTATTTTACATGTACGAATTATTATCGAACTATAGATTATTATGAGTATAGTGTTTATAAATCATAAGAATTGAAATAACACTAAATTCACGATTTATTGTTTCAATAAATGCACCCCTAGACAAAAGCCTAGAGAACCTGTATAAGAAATTCGCCTCTACCTAAAGGAAAACCGGAGAAAAACCCAGGTCAGGATGGTTGATTTTGAGAACCAACTTAAATATGATCAACTTTGTTTCATTTTAAAGTAAATATCTTCTTCCTAAGACACATGTACATGAAAACCCAAAATGGCCAATAGGTTCAAATTCATTTGTTGATGCAGACAGGAAACACTTTGTCATATTGGGAACAAAAGGGTTGACTTGGCATTTAGAAAGGCTAGTTATGACTAGCATGCAAAAGAAATAACTAGGTTCAAGTATATTTTCATATTTCTGTTCATTTAAGTTATTAATTACATCTTGAAAGGAAAAATTATGCCTTTAGAGTTTTGTTTGGGGCAAAATTCCTTTGTCCTAAAACACGTAACAGGATTATAAAAATCACAGAGAAAAAGGTGTGCAAGGGATTATAAGACTTTGTACATTTTTATTATATGAAAATTTGACTCATTTCAGACAATTTTCAACATTTATGGTACACCAAATATAACTTCGTACTTTCTAAAATGCCTCCAATACCCCTCCTCATGAACCGTCATGATTCACCAACCCCTCCTCCAAAAACCGTGATGTAATTTATTAACTATCCCTTTCAATATTGGATCTAGTATTGTTTGTTTGTATATTACATTTGTACTGACATTCTGGTGACCTATTCTTTGTGTAAATTAAATCTAAAAATATATAAAGATTAACTACAGTCAATATTCTGTGTTGGGAAAACAAAGGTCTACTGTGATCTCTCTATGAAGATCCACTGATAGCCTGTTTTCTCAGTAACAAAATACTATTAACATGACTGGAGGTACCCCATAATATTATACCATACTTAATAATACTCTAAAAGAATGCAAAATAGTATGATCGTACAAAGTTATCCGGCACACAGCTCTTTAACAAGTAAATAATTTTAAAAAGCATACTACTAATATATTGCATGAATAATGTTTTAAAATAAAATAAATTTAAAAGTATTTTGCAAAAATTAACTAAATAAATGTAATGAATTAAAGAATTCCTGAATTCCAATTGTAAACTCATTTTATTGCTTTGAGATTTTGAAGCCATAAATTAGTTCTAACTATTAAAATTTTTGTATGTATCAGGGCTCTCAAGAATTTGGATCTCAGGGCCCGCTTGCCTAAAATGGCACTTGGATGTATGGCACAATGTCAAATAATATTTTCAGTTAAATCCCAAGGTAAAAATGTGATGTAATTAAAGGCTATGTGAATTGTTTAGGAAAACAATGCAAATCTTTCATGACTAATTTAGGTGACCAGATACTATTTTATGAAACAGAGGATGATGAAGGAGATAATAGAGGACATGGGTAAAAAGAAAAAGAGGACCAATTTAATGGACTTAATCATGCATGAGAATAAAATACACATACAATAACAAAGGTTCCAAACTTCAAAATGTAGTACAAATTACATTATGAAACACTAAACTTAACAACACCCCTGAAAATTAAGATCTTAACACTAACAAATACAAGTGGCATTGGTAATACAAAGGATGTGTCAATTCTGTTTATTATTCAATTTCATTTGATATAATAGGTCTGTGTTAGAAATGAATGTTTTTTTCTAAATTCAAGAAAATTTAATGTTTTACTCTTAATTTTTTGAGGGTGGTGGTGGGTGAGTGAGCTTGAGCTCAGAAGATCCTGTACTGAATCCATCTCTGATTATTTATAAGAAAAAGAATTTGAGGAAAAGGAGTGGCTGAATCATACACTAAATTAATATTACATAATGTTTTAAAAGAAATAATAAGTATGAAAATTTCTGGAAATAAGTATCTTAGAAAATCATAATGAATAAAATTTAATCTTGACAAAAGATTGATTTTTTATTTTGTTCTGACAGTTGATTTGTTTGTTTTTGAAAGTAATAATACAACTTTAATTATTACTATTATTAAATTTATATTATTCTTAGAAAGTGCAACAATGGAATGTTAGTATTATTTAATCAAATTGAGGGCTACAAGAAAAGAAATAATAGTTTGTCTTCCTTGGAAAATATATCTTGATTACCATAAAAAAAGTATTGTTTCATGTTATTTTGTCCAAACAGGAACAACAAAAATCCATTTCTGGGGCTGTGAATTAAGTGGTTCCCCGGACAAGATCCTGATAATTTTTTGATGTTTTGAAGGATTGAATGGAATTAAAATGTATGGGTGATATACTTTGTTTCTTCAGAAGAGAATTAGGTTAGGGTAATTAGTCAGAAGAGCTTTCATGATTGTATTTGGTGTAATTATGATTTTGTGTTTTTTACCTTTTATTGTTAAGTCTATTTTACTCAGACAAGGAATAGGAGAGGACAATTGATAATAAATTGAAATTTGAGGAGCATGTTAACTACATTTACAAAAATAAATATCAAGAAAGATATTACATGGCATAAAAGAATATTTTATGAAGTTTTAGATAAATGCTACCAAAGAAGGCCAAAGTTTTTATGAGTCAAAACCAATATATATGTTAACAAGTATGCAACTTCACTATAGCAAGACAGTATCAATTATGGAAAACAACTAATCTAGATGTAAAGGGACATGTTATTACCTGGTTCAAGAGCTACCAACTAATAGAGATAAAAAACAAAGTTAAGGCAACATTATGTATTACCAGGTCTCAGACTTTGGAAATAAACGGAAGAGTCCCTCCAGGGTCTAGATACTCTCCTGTACATAATTTACACCAATGACCTCGCTAAGTACTTGGAACCATCCTTTCTGCAGTAATGTATGCAGATGTCACAGCCTTATTGTAAATCAATAAGGAATCTGATGTCTTGGAAATAAACTTGCATTTTGTTTTGCTTTGAACATGGCTGTACAATGTAGCCAACAAAACAATCTTAAGATTAATAAAAGCAAAGCCAACCCCGATTTTTGGACACAAGAAAGACTACAGAATTTTCAGGACTGAACATATGAGAACAAACCAGGGCTGAACAAACCTTGGACTAATAATAGATTAAAGACTATCCTGGGATGATCAAGTGAATGTGCAGGAAACTTTTGCATTGCTTGATAAGAAGACCTCAAATTATCAGTGATACTGTAACTGTCAGAATGGCCTACTATGCAATTGCCGAATCATACCTTAGGTATGGGCTCGTGGTATGGGATGGTATCACAATAACCTACATAGGGCACTGGTCTGACAGAGAAAGATTATCAGAATTACAGCACACTTAGGACTCCAAGACTTATTCAAGAAAGCATTAAAATATATGTAAATCATCATCGATAGGATTATATTCTTGAATACATTCTCTGAATTAAAAATATAAATTTGATTAGAGGAGTTAATATCCACCAATATAACCCCCATTATGCCAATAACTATGGATTGTCACCTTACCATCATGCCCAGTTTGAAAAGAAACCATCTTACATGGGCACAAACTTTTATAATATATTATCTAACAAACTGAAAATGCCCATTTAACCCAAAGAAAAGAGGGAATGAATAACAACATGACTACAAACCAATTCTTTCTCTAATATAGAGGAATATTTGATATGGAAAGATTAATAAAAAACCTGATATACATTTTTATAAACCTGATTTGTTCTCCAGGATCATGATCACAAGGTTCTTTATCTTATAATAATAAACTTTGTCAAAAAAGCAGTTACAAACTGTGTATGACCACATGGAGGAAAATAAACCAATTTTACTCTCCAATAGCAAGCAAGGGACCATCCCATTAATTCCGATCAAGACCTTAAGGCAGAGGCAGATTTAACATTTCACTCCTAACGATAAAAATATTTTGGCATGTGTTATTATTAACATAACACCAACAAATATTGAATTTAATAAAAAACAAAAAAATCATTTCATAAGTACATATTATTATCAAATTATTATTATTTGTTGTTATTATCTTTAAGTCAGTTGTTTTACCTCTAATGAAGTATTGCTCAACGATCCTATTTGGTATAAGAAACAAGGACTTCAGAAGGATTCAAGTTATTTTGAATGGAGGTATGAGAGCAGTATTAAATAAAAAAAAGGAGCAAGTGTATGGAAAATGTGGGAGGCACTAGGAATGACGATAATGATGTATTTTAACATGAAAAATGCTTTGCTTGCAAGGCACTTGAGTGGGTTGTTGAGGAATTTGGAGAAATTCATGGGTATAATACTAGACATAGAACAGATTATTATGAGGAAAATTTAAATCAGAAAAGGACTATGAAATCAATTTTTAAGGGAGGTCTAGTGAAATTTTGTGAGATTCCATGACAAACTAAGGCGAGTGGTACTATAATGAAGTTTGAACTAAGAGTGTATTATTGATTGAGATTATTTGATTCTGAGAGAAAGCGAATGTTGTATACTTATGTTCCTTATATTAGGATATTTGAGTTATCACAATAAAGAATTTCTTATTGTCTTATTTTAATCTTCCAAATAAATAAATAGTTGGAAGAATTTATTTATTTAAAACATTTGAGTTTTATTTATTCTGTTTTTTGTATCAGCCTGTGGCTATTTTCTGTTCCATAAATCATAAATAAGTGAAAGTGCCTTTTATCTCCTCTTATTGCTATGAGTCCTGGATCTTGAGCTAAGACTCTCAGTTCAAGAAAAGAAAAGGGGAATCCAGTAGAAAAACACATGTCATAGAACTTGAATATGCTGATGATATTGGTTTGCTGGTTCACTGACATAAGCACATGCAGTCTTTTATGACAAGATCTGATGGAGGAATCAACAAAAATGAGTCTGCATGAGAGTGAAAAACATAGTAACAAGATCAATCACAGTGGACGGAAAGACGATGAAGAACATAGCTAACCGTAGTAATCAAAGAAGTACAGTGAACTTTTGTTGTCTAGGTAAATGAAGATGCTTTTTTGAATGTGAACAAGAGAATTTAGCAAGCTGAGGCATCTTATACCCAACTCAGGAAAGTGTGGATCTCCATCCAAACAAATTACTCAATGTTCCTGTAAAATGTTCTGTTGTGTGGATGCGAGACATGGCTACAAACAAAAAAGAGGAATACTTCAGACCTTTGTAATCAGTTGCCTATGTCATATCTTAAGGTGACTGCACATGATCTCTAATGCAGAAGTGTAGAATGTAATGGTCCAGACATTTTTTAAGGTTGAAATAAAAGAAAATTCGGCTTGGTAGGGCACACTTTGAGAAAGGATAATGAACATTCCTCTATTGGAACCCCAAGGATGCTGCAAAGGAATTTCAAACATTCAAGGGAAGATCTACTCTAAAAGAGGCAGCAAGGCATGGAGAGTAGTGGCTGTGGACTGAGTAAAGTTGGAAGAGGCTCCTCATGGAGAAAGAGAATGGAGATGTTTTATTGCTTTAGTGTGAAGAAGTAATAGATGTTTTTGGGTATAAATCAGAATACTTTTTTAGAAAATAGAAAATCAGGGGCATGATCTATTCTGCTACATACTGTACATTCACGAGTGTCTAATAATTTGGTAACAAACTTCTGCGATAATTTTATTTTTTGTATTTCTTTTAATTTGCCTAACGTTTTGTAAGGAACCCATCATACATTGATAATCCTTTACTCATTCAAAAATATACATGAAATAATAATTTATCTTGATATTTTATATTAAATAAGAACAAATGTATAAACAACTTTGATTTAAGTTATTAGAAATTTATGTAATTCATTGGGTGTGATTTTCTTTCTACACGAGATGAAGTGGACAAATGTCATTGGTTCTTGAGGGTTTGGCTGATAGCACCAAACTTGCCAACATTTTAGTAAATTACTGCAACCTTCTGCAGAGAATTGTTAACTATGTCCCAATAATATTCTCTTGCTTTGCTTTTTCATTTCCCTAAGGGGTACATCATCTTTATCATTACAGAAACATTATGTCCAATAATTTAATATACTAGTTTTACTTATCTTAACTTTGAGTAATGATTCTACTTTTGAATGTGATGTATTTCAGAAATTAATTTATCTTGTTGGCTTAACAGCAAGTTTTTGTTTGATTATGTTATTCATCTTTTTAAGCATACAGATTATATTGGTGGCACTTCTTGAGAATGAGCTTGTGAATACAGTTCAGTTTCTTCATTGTAATATTAATATATTTGTAAATATATTATTTGTTAGTGAAGTTGTAGAAAACGGTGACAATTTCTTGAGACAGAGCTTGAATTGTAAGACACTTATTAGGAATGATGAAATTAAAAATGGACTTATTAGGAATTTATTTATGAAATTGAAAATTATAAATAAAAGATCCTTGATCATTCCTGATGAATGTTTATTTCTCAATAAAATCCTTGACATGCATTAAAGTATTTGAATGATGACAAGATCGAGACTAGTTCCACCTGTTGCTGAATTAGTTAGATGTTGTAGACACAACAATGATTTATCTTCTATTGAGATTGATTTTGATATATTTGTCTAAAGTACTAAAATTTTCATAGAATTAAGCATTCATTAATGAATACACAAAAATACATCAACATATTGCACTATAATAGAGGGACTGGTCCATTTTAAGTGCCTCCATCATTTCAATACAATGGCAAGCATCATATTTTGTGATGCACTTCTACCATGTTTAATACATTCAAACTATTATAAAACTTATTTTATTAGGAAGCTCATGACTCCTTTGCTTTCACTACTTTTTAAAAATATTCAATATACTATACCACATTCTTAAAGAAGGAAATCACCCTTTGCCCCATTAGAAAGCATGGGACTGCTAACAATGACAACTGGGAGAAGTCAGTTGTCGATGTCCCATAGAGCATTTGGGAGTGATGCCCACCAACAAAATTGCCATGACAAAGCCCCAATTATGTTTTTAAATTTCATATTCTCGATTTAGAAAAAAATTGTTGATGGAATATGATTTGAATTTAAAATAAGACAACTTGGATTTACAACTGATAAATTGATTGTATATCTTGAATGCTTGGTTTAGAATATAGAGCTGTCTTGGGCTCTAATGACCTCAATGTTGACGAGCCCTAAAGCTCCCCCCACCTCCTCCAAAATATATATAGAGCTTGGTTATAATGTGGATGCAAAGTATAGTGATTAACATAGATGAAAGCAAAACAATTAGACTAACACACAGGACCACATATGGGGTTTTCCATTCACACCAACTGTTGACTGTAGTCAATAAGGTGTGGTCAACTGTGTGAGCATTTCATTCACGCCAAAAGCTGACTTGTTGGCCTCCCTTGACTAGACTGTTAGGAGAGCTGTCAGAAGAATTGTGGTGGGCTGAGAAGAGTTAAGTCCTGTCAGAAGATTCAAATTAGAAGAATAGTCAAGTTATTCAGTATATAGTAATTGCGGCAGTTTCCTCACAAAAAACATAAGTAATCATTAAAAATGTAATATATTATTTACAAAGCTTAAATAAGAAGAACCCTCTCATTTTTCAAGTCAAAAAGGCATGAATTAATCTTATTCAATTGATGCCTACATTGCCACAGTGAATGGCATGATTTGGTAATGAATTGGATTTACAAGATAAAATAATAGAAATAATTTTCTCTTCATATTTTCAAATTAAAGACATTATTAAATCTTCGTATTTTACAGACAGTAAACTGTCACAGAAATTGGTAAATTTTACACACATTCAGAGAATTGCATTAAACACAAAGAAAAATTATTGTATCGTAATATCGAATGCTTTTCATAGAAAAAATCTTCCAAAATTTTAAAAATTAAACAACCTTTGTTCACTTATTAATTTTTTAAAAGAGATACAGTTTGACTTATTCAGACATATTGAAGTAACGTATGTGCAAGATCTGAAACATTTCTTTTGGTTTAGATAACATTAAATTACTTTACTTCTTTTATCTACTTCTTAGCTTTTTCTTGACAGGTTTGTTCCTCACTGTATCGCAACAAAACAGTATCTCATAAAATCATAAATTTCATTGAATATTAGATTGTTTGAACAGTGGAAGAGTTTGTTCTGATTTATTTCAAATTAATCTAACAGTACTTTTGGCTTCTCGTGACTGATATCTATCTACATAGGCTTCTCCCGGCTTCCAATCCATACCTTAATTGTGTTTCAATTTGTGTACAATATATATTATTTTACACTCCGTTGCTCAGGTGGTAGCATTCTAGCTCAAGTCATCCCAGGTTCCATTCACAGTGGGGCCAGAAAAAATTTGTAGCTTTTCACATGAATGTCCCAGTTCATATAGCTGTGACTACTGAAAAGAGAACCCTCTTTCCTCTACCCACCTCCTCCTAGTATCAATAACTATTACTAACAACAACTACTAACCCCTCCATGTGGAGCAAGTAGTTGGTAAACCAGCTAAGCAGCCCACCTACTAACAATAGCCTACCACCCAACTCCTACCTCCTATTGCTCCATGCAGATAAGTTTTAATAACACACTACATTTCCCAATTACAAATTAAACGATAAAAAAAATTATATAATTTTTTTGAAGGCTCCAAGTATAAATCTTTTGATTATAGAGCTTGCTGACAACAATTTTTTTTCTATTGACTTATTACTTATATGTGAATCCCATGAAATGTTGGCACTGATAGTAAAGTCATTATGAATAGTTAAGATAGTTATAAGAACTGGGAAGAAGTTCAGGATTTGGACTTGATTGTGCCATCCATTGCAATTTACACCCCACCATTGATGATGCAAACACTCCTCCACAATTAGGCAATCGGAAGTTGCGAGTTTTAATTGAATCAGTAACTAAATTCATTGCTACTTCCAATTTCATACCCAACTTGCACGTGCAAACCCAGGAGTACATTTCTGCACCATTTAGCCATTACATCCATGGAGTGAACATTTTTGGTTGTGAAGGGAAAGCCCCTATAGTCCAGAAAAAGTAAAAAAACACAGCCCAAAAACCAGCAGTAAAGGAAAGTCAAAGAATACATATCCATACCAAACAATGTGGTGTTTGAAAGATGAAGTATATCTTTCTGATACGAGACTTTGCCATTCAAGATTATCTAACTAGTTTTACATTTGTACTACAGGGAATAACTTGATAATTGTAAGAAAATTATTTACAGAGTACTGTCTATATTCTTGTCTACTATCATGTTAGCATTATATTTAGGTATATCTTGACTGTGTTTAATTTAGCCAAGGAAATTTTAAATATAGAATAGTTAATATTCCTACCTTGTACAATCTTGCAAAATTACTCTAGTTCGATTTAGTTTAAGATTATTTCAGAAGAAAATGTTATTTTCCACTTATTCTATTCCTAGCAGCACACCATAAACTAGCAAGAAACTGCAAATAAGAAATTGGACTGAAATATTTGTTTAAACTGCAACCAATAAAATAAAAAAGCACAAATTTGTAGTGAAGTTTTTGGACAAATAAGAACACAGTATAATTAAACGAATGATTTATTCATACTTTAAGAACAATAGAAAATAATCAGTGATTAGTTGATTATGATTTGATTCATTTCAATTATTCTGAAAATATTGTAATGCACTTTGATGCTAAATGATTATTTCATTACACGTGATTTAATTTAATGTATCGTAAGTGTTTTAGTTGGCAAAGAGTGTGTAGATGTACTCTTTGTGGTGAATATAAGAGAAAATGACTCCAAATCATTTAAAACATTGAAGAGTTAGGCTCACTCTGTTAAACAAAGCAACAAGAAAGTAACCACCATTTTCAATCCAACACCATTCAACAGCATCTGAATTAATCCAACTCTCCGCTTTCATATGCGTTTCGGTAAGACTTGTCATCTTTCTTTTCTGGGTCCAGGCGGATCATATCATCAATACGTAGAATAGTAATTGCAGCTTCTGTAGCAAACTTCAAAGACTTGATTTTTGAAATAGCAGGTTCCAACACACCTGCATTTCTGTTGTCACGGACAATACCTTCATAGAGATCCAATCCAACCCATTTAAAATGAGCATGTTCAACTTTGGTCTGACTCGAGTTGTGATATGCTCTGAGCTTGGAAACCAGTTCAGTAGCATCTTGGGCAGCATTGACAGCGAGTGTTTTAGGAATGACAAGTAGAGAATGAGCATATTCTGCAATGGCAAGTTGCTCTCGAGAACTCAGAGATGTAGCAAAATTCTCAAGATAAATAGATAAGGCAGCTTCTACAGCACCTCCACCTGCCACAACAGTTTTACTTTCTAAAACACGTTTCACAACACTGAGGGCATCATGAACAGAACGCTCCATTTCATCGCAATAAAAGTCATTAGGTCCACGAAGTATGATAGAACTTGCTGTGCGGGCTTTGGGTCCTTTGATCAAAATAAGCTCATCATCGCAAACCACTTCCTGGACAACTTCAGCTGCTTCTCCAACAAATGATGCTTCAAAGCTTTCTTCACCCTCCAAGTTGGATAAAGATGTAACATAAGCAGCTCCAGTTGCCTTAGCGATTCTCTTCAAATCTGCCTTCTTAACTCTACGAACTGCCATAGCTCCAGTTTCCACAAAGTACTTAAGACAGAGATCATCAATTCCTCCAGTACATAATATAACATTCACGCCAGTTGCCAAAATTTTCTGTATTTTCTCTTTAACAATATCATATTCACGCTGTCTAATACCGTCAAGCTTTTCAGGATCAGTAACAAGCACCTGAACACCCAATTTCATTTTAGTTTTCTGAAGAGAGAAATCTAAACAAGCTATCTTAGCATTAACTATTTTCTTTGGCATTTGTTGAGATGCAACTGTGCAATTAAGAGCATATCCTGGGATGAGAATACTTTCCCGTGCACTACGACCATGAGCTTTCAAAATGTTGACAGCTTTAATAGGATAAAGATGACCACCTTTTCCATCAGACACCTTCACAGCCTGAGCTGCATCCACAACCATATTAGAAAAGAAATCAGCATCTGGACCAATCAACTTACTAGACATTGATGTCTTTGCAGCATTCACCAGACATTCTCGACCCAATTCTTCAACATTGATGGTCAAATGTTCTTGGATATACTTACAGGCTTCCTTACAAGCTAAACGGTAACCGCTTATTATGGAGGTAGGATGGATTTTCTGCTTCACAAGTTCATCAGCATTTTTAAGAAGCTCAGCAGCAATAATTACCACAGATGTGGTTCCATCACCAACCTCTTCATCCTGAAGCTGAGCCAACTCAACCAATACACGAGCTGCAGGATGTTCTACTTCAAGCAATTTGAGAATAGTGGCACCATCATTTGTAACTGTGACATCGCCAATATCATCAACTAACATTTTATCCAATCCAACAGGACCTAAAGAGCTCTTTACAATGTTAGCAATTGAACATGCAGCCATTACATTTTGAGTTCTCACAGGCGTGCCTGACGACCGAGAACCGGCCACAGATAATGGACTGGCTACTGTCGACATAATGAAACGGAGGATATTTCGTTACGAAGAAAATCACGGTATACAAAGTTTCTCTGTCAAATTGAATACAACAGCTCTAACCACACACGAGGTGACTGGTGTTCTCGAGTCTTGTTTCACCTTGTTTGGACAGCTCAACTTCAACAAGGAACTTCCTAGGGCTTTGAACCGGAAGTGTCACATGCTTCTTCTATGACTAAAACATGTGAATTCATATGACATTGTGACGCTTACTGTAGATACTCGATTATTTTTTGTTTTTAACAATGAACTCAACAACCAATTACATTCACGACTTTTAACACATAAGCCGTTCTATTGGTTTGAAGGAAATAGAAGCTGTCGATACTGCTTCTGGTATAGTGTGGTTACATGAAAACCGCAAGGAAACGCTATCTCCAAGCGGGACAAATGAAGAGCGTCTTCCCCATAATATTCATTTACTAGAAAACGTATGTTTTGCATTTGAAATATTGTTCACTCATTACATTAAAACTTACGTTGTATAGAGTTCTTGAGCATCACACTATAAGTGAACCAGTAAGAGCCATAGAATAGAAATTATGCTATGTACTTGAGAACATAACCTCACTTCCTTTGTTTCTAGTCTGTAATAACATTATAACATTCTTGGTAGAGTTTTAGCTATTGCTTTCCGATAACCTGATGTATGGTGTTGATATTTGATCATTTACCGTTGTTCCATGTGATAATTCTGTGTTTTGTGAACCATTTTCATTCATAATATTGGCCATCAGGTGTTTCAGGTTCAACAATGGAATTGGCTCAGTCCTCTTCCTTACAATCTGTAGGTATTAGTGATTCTGATGCCTATAGTGGTCTTATGGGACTCCCTTTGGAACAGAGACATTCATTGGATGCTCTTGGTACTAAGAGGAGAAGGTACATTTTTATCACTACTATGTAACTTTTGTTAATGTTTACATATTTGTTTCTTTTTAATTGTCTGAGTGAAATGTGTAATATTCTAACTTATATCTTATGGTTTAAAAAATTTGCACTCTGCAGAATATTGATTTATCATTTTCTGTGTACTTGGTTGGATTAATGAAAGTGCTCCTACAATTCTTTCTAGTATTTTGATCTAAATGTTTGTTCTATTAAAAAAAATTATGTAAGTAAGTTCGAGGCCAGTTTATGCATGTTTATGAAGAATTGTATCCAATTGTTTTACCACATTAATGTAGAAGCACACCAATGGGACAGGACACCCCTCCAAGATACTAGAATTTTAAAAGTCTATTTACTTATGGTGAAATATATTTAAAAAGTTAATTACATGTAAATATAAACCATTTATAGGATAAGACTAAATCTGAATGTGCTACTATAAGTATGATATCAGTTAAACAAAATAAATACCAACCAATTAGTTGTTTACTTCATCATCTTTTGGTTGACAGTATAGTTAACATTCTTAGAGATACTGAAAATTTATTTGACTATTTTTCTCAGAAAATAAATGAATTTTATTTTATAATGAATTTTTTATTTGTTCACTCCTGTAGTAGTTCAAGATCAATCAAGAGACGGCGGTTTGATGATGAACTTGTAGAATCTAGTTTGGGAACAGCTGGAAGCATTGGCTCAAAGGTTGCTCGAGCTAGGACACAATCCACGTCAAGTCCTGCTGCAGGTATAGTTATTTAATTAAGTATATTTGTTACTACTTTATGTAATCAAGTTATGGACCTGGATGTTTAATTTTTTGAAATGAAATTGAATCCCATGTATTTTGTCTGATACTACAGTGTCTGTTTAACAACCTAGTCATCCACTGTGGGAAGGGAAAAGACTAATGCCATTTCAAACTCAAGATTCTCATAGCCTTTATGAAAGATATTTTGAAGTGATTCATGTGACTAGTATCCTGAGCTTTTCTTAATTTGTATTTTGTTTTTTTGTAATGTTTTTGTTAAATGTTTAGATTTGAATAAGTGTTTCAGTGAAGCTAGCAATGATGTTTAGTTTCTTGTCTTATACTTTTTTGCTCATCAAGTTTATTCATATCATTTACCAGACATAAGCACTACCACTAGTGTGCCATCTACTTCCCTTTCCACCCCTCAACCAGTGGTAAGTGATAATAGACAGAGGCGCAGTAGTAACAAGCCTCCTACATCTAGTGGTCGGAGAAGTCGTCGACCACGGCATCCACATTCTGTTGCCACTAAGGACCTGGGTCGTTGGAAACCAACGGATGATCTGGCTCTCATCATTGGCGTTCAGCAGGTTTGTCAATTCCAGAATAATAATCATGTTTCTTGATATGGATCTTACATCACATTATTTCTTATTCTCATTTTACTCCTAGTTTGATTGTTCTCCATTATGTAGTTACAGCAGAAAACTGAAATTACTCAATTTTTTTATTTTATTTAAAAGATAATGAATTATTTTTCATGTTTGTTATTGTAGATTTTATTTCTTCTGTCCTTGTGTTTCAACCTCCCTCTACTGAAGGTCCAAGATGTTCGATTATTTTCAATGAAGTTATTTCATTCAGAGACCATGTATCAGAGATGTGTCTCTTCCAAAAGAAAAAAATGTATCTCTAAAATGAGTTTCTTCTAATCTTTGGTTAAAAAATATCTACTCCATCATTGCTTCTATAACATCACAGAGTTAATATCAGCTTTAAATATTCCATGAATATCCCATGAAATATTTTTTGTGTTCCATTAAACATTCAGTACAATGTGAATAGATTAACTTACATTCTTTGTTTATTTTATTGCACCATTTTCATAGTACTTTTAATTGATTAAAATACAAAATTACACTAATGCATGTTAATTTATATTTATTTATTATATTTTTCATCTATACTGTATCTTTGCATAATTGAGTACATTAACTCTGTACCGATGGAACTGAAAACCAAGAAAAAGAACTGACCCACCCCTACTTTTCATCATATTATTTCCCTCGGCCTTATACTACCTTTCTGTAATTAGATTTGAGAATCAAAGTGCTTGTTATGTTAAACAAAATGTGAGACTAAGCCATATAATTTTAATTTCAGACAAATGATCTACGAATGGTCCACAGAGGTGTGAAGTTCTCATGTCGATTTACTGTCCAAGAATTACAACAGCGATGGTATGCCCTGTTATATGATCCTGCGGTATCACGCATAGCAGTTGCTGCCATGAGAAACCTTCATCCTGAACTTATTGCTAGCGTGCAAAGCAAAACTCTGTATAGTAAAGCAGAAGAACAACTTTTAGGCACCATCAAATCGGTCAGTATTTTCTCTTTGTGAAGCACTTGGTTGTGTACACAACAGCACTGTCTAGCTCAGAAATATGTAGGCTTCTGAGGCCGGATTCAATACAAACTTGCTTGTTCCGAACGAACAAGTTTAAAATGAGTTATGTTTACTGTTGTATTTATATTTTGGTTTCTTATGAAAAATAAGGTCTGATGGCATTGCTGTGTGCTCAATGCTTTGCTACCAGATATTGCAAGTTATTTATGACTGGTGCAATATGCTTCATTTTATTGGTTGTAGTTTTGGTCAAGATTTATTAAGTGCTCAAATTTGATTCTTTTAAATTGTTTTCTTAATTTGGTCAATTTTATTGTGTTGAATGTTTTATTTATAATAATTAAAAACATTTACAGTTTTAAAAAAATAAAGAGAAAGAAACACATGGAAGTCACTCCTTAGGAGATGAAACAGTTTTGACTGCTGCCTTCATCAGTCACATAGAAAATGAACTGATTCTTCTCTCTTCAGTTTACATTGACTGACTGTCAGATGAAAGAAAAGAAAATAGGAGGGAAATTTGAATTGATGAAGATTTAGAACAGATTACTGTTGTCAATTAAAACAGATAGGTAGAGGCTCCTTAGGGACATAAGGTTTCATCTGGTCCCTCGGAGCCTCTACTTATCTCGCTTATCCGGGTTTAAATAAACAACAGTAAATTTTCATTGTACTTTTCTTTGCTTTCATCTAATGGTCGGCCAATGTAAACCAAAGAGAGAAGAATCTGTTCATTTTCTATGTGATTGATGAAGGCGGAAGTTGAAACTGTTTTGTCTCATATGTGAGTGACTTTCACATGTTTCTTTCTCTCTTTTTTATAACTAATGTATATTTGAGTGTGTGATTACTTCAAAATATTGAATGTTTAGGGTTCTCAACCTACTGTTGAAAAGTTCCAAGAATTAGTTGAACAAAACAGTCATGTGTTTTATCCTGCAAGGACAGCAAAATCGCTCATGACTCACTGGCAGTTGATGAAACAGTATTGTCTACTTCCAGATCAAACTGGTAAGAAACCATTTATTTATCACATTATTGTATGGAACACATCCAGATAAATTTTTTTTCTTTTTGTGATGATTATTTGAATTTATGTATCACAATAAAGTTATTGTGAAACTCCTTTATGAGAGAGAACACGGGGAAGGAAATCTGTCCCTTATAAGATGGAACTCTTATAGTGAGATAAATTTGTAATATTTATTTTATTAAGATGATTGCAAAAGATTCCTGTATGTATTTGTCTTATTTAAAGATATTCAGAGCACAGTTATTCAAATTAGCAGAGATTCCATAAATTAATTTCTTTGTTGTGGTCTCAGCATGGACTTACGGTTGGATTTTGGAATTAATCTTCCTTCTACATTATCTTGCTGAACATGGAAACTAGAGCAAGTTTTGTTCCTCAGCTCACAAAGTAACTTATTCATACTTTTTGACTTCTTATTATATTTCATTTACCCCAAAGGAGAGACTTTTCCAGATGTCTTGTTTCTTTCAAAAATAAAAAAAATAACACATGAACAAAAATGAGAGTAAAGTAAGTTTTGCAGTGATGAAACGTGGAAAAATAGACATTAAAAGCATTCCAGGGACCCCATCAAGTGTGAACAATGCTGACTGCTGATGCTATAACAATGGCAATGTTGACACACATGCGTAGCAGCCATTTAAATATTCTCAGAATTTTCGCACAAAATGACTCTTGTTTATGCTCATAAGGGAGTTGGAATTTATTTTAGAGAAATATGTTTTGTCCTTTGTAAGAGGGAATCCCTAATGAACTGGTATTTTACACCTGGGAAATGTTTCTGTATGTTTGTTCTGGAGGCATCTGACATTGAAGCGGGAACTTCTTATAAGAGGGTCTTTTATAACCAAGTTGCACTGAATGGTATAAAACTCTTGGGGAGAGTCACTATAATTAAAGAATTAAGAGAAAGATGTTAGCTATACACCCCAGTTACATTTCGGGAGCCTAGGATGCATCTTGGGGGCCCTTGCTCTTACCACCAAATTCTGCCAATAAATCCTTTGGCATTCTTCTAGTTGCAAGTGGATGTATGAATTTTGAAATCAGATTGCTCTCCAATGGATCTACAAAGTTAAACACACTATTCTTTTAAAGAAATATGACCCAAATGACCTGTAACTTTAAAAAGAGAATGTTACTGGCTAAAGACCAGTTGGCGTAGGCTCCCAAAACGTTTCCTTTGTGAACAATGTGAGTGGAGTCTGTGGCAGACATCACTTAATTAATATTTTGTTACAGTGACTCCATTGTGATTTGACTTAATTTTGTTGATAGAGAAGCTACAGAAAGGACAATAATATTAAAAATGCTTGTTCATTGTTTTCTTTGAATAGTTTATAGTACAACTTCAGTTGTTCTTGTTTCAGACTAGAATTTACTGTTTTTATAGATGTTATAGATCTGCAAATATTAGGTAAGTTGCTTCATAAAAATATTAAGTATAAAAATCATTTAACCTTAAATTTAAAAAAATTTCTGATGAATGTTTCTTCTTCTACTGTTTTCTTGTCTTTTGCCATAATTTTTATCTGTGATTAATGAAATAATTAGATAGTTGGATAAAGGTGGGGTGATACTAGTATTCATGATTAAGAATAAATTACAGATTTGGTGTTACTTGTACAATATTTATTCAGAATAAAGTACTTTTGCTGGCTTAGCTGGCATCTACAGTCTGACAATGCCAATCACGTTTGCTGTTTGATCTTGAATTGTGAGACTGAAGATGCTAGCTAAGCCAGCGAAAGCACTTTCTTTTGAATAAATATTGTACAAGTAGACAACACCAAATCTGTCATTTATTCTTAGATATCATTAGAACAATAGACACCCTGCATTTTATTCACAAATACCTTCCCAATAATGAAATTTGGGCAATAAAAGAAAAATTAGTTTCGATAAAACAGTTGTTGTTTTAGCTTTGTTTCTGTAATCACATTATTGTTTCAGTACAACCATTACCCCGAGGAGAACATGTATTAAACTTTTCTGATGCGGAGGAAATGATAAATGACGCTGAATTATTGGATCTTCATGATGAAGCTTTGGAAAGAGAACTGGCTTTAGCTGATAGGTTTGTATTTAGGATGATATGTATAATTCACTGAGACAACTAATTTTCATATGACTTTATAGTTTTGAAGAAGATTGATTATTATTGTGGGTGAGATTATGATGTTAAGTGACTGAGAAATATTACTGTGGATTCTTTTCGTGATTCATTTCACTAATTCATAAATTCATTCATTTTGGAAGTTATATTCATACCTGAAGATGATGTATTAGTTAATCATATAGTAAATATATTAATGAGAATGGAGTCGCAGATTTAACAAAGTTAAGTGTTGACAGTTTTTACATTATGTGAATCATGGGTTTAATCTTGATTTTTGTCTAATATAGACAGTCAAAGAAGGAGATCAGGTTTTTGGAGAATGAGCTGGGACGGTGGCAAGTTCTTGTTGATTCTGTTACGGGAATAAGCCCACCGGATTTTGATAATCAAACTTTGGCTGTTTTGAGAGGAAGATTGGTCCGCTACCTCATGCGATCAAAGGAGGTAATATTTTCTTTTTCAGTCCTCTGAGTAGCTGAATGAACTGACTTACTTATTCTAGACTTCCTAATCAATAGTAAAGCTATTCTGAACTTAACTAGCATGCAGGGTTGGCTCTAGAGATTTCTTCAGAGATTTGTTCGAAAGCATCAAAGACACTTGATAACTGATCATGTAGAGGTGTTATTGCTTCAATTTGACTGAACAATTGTATATCACTGAGGAGTTTAACAATCAAAGATGGCACACTACATAAAATCTCCCATCGATGTGTTAATGCTGAAAAGAATTCATAGATTCATTAGACCACATCAAAACAATTGGTTACTTCCAAGTAACATGAAGCTGCTTTGTTCATCACGAGGTTTAGAGTATGTGAGCAATGAGGAAATCCTTCTCTGAACACCATTCCACCCTCTACTGAAGTCGTCCTTTGGAGATACGAAGCACTCTGCACTGAGCTGCACAATGATTGTTACGCCACTGATGGTATGTGTTCAAAAACTTGTACACTACCCACTATGAAAATCCGGACTACAATGAAAGATGTCACACCAGTTGGAGTTGGGGCAAAGTAACCAGTTTGAGTTTCTAAACCAAATAATTGTTGTTCATACTTTACATTAACAAAAAATAAACTTAATTACCTTCAACTTCTCTTCCTAAACATGTGGGATGCTGGCGCATGTGCATTTTGGTTAATGTTGATAAACTATAAGTCAAAAACCAACTCACTTGCTTTTCCACCCCTAAATGTTTCTGCCCTAGGCAGCTGCATATGTTGTCTATATGGATGATCTGACCCTGCTAACACATGTCTTACATTCCAAACATGTTAGAGTGACTTTGCCTCATCTAGGTATGATAAGTATCTAATTGATTTGATTATTGTTGGTGGAAATATCAATATTTAGAACATCTTCATTATATAATTTTCATACCTTTTTTATTACTGATAATGGAGTCAAGAGGCTCTTTAACATGTTAAACCAGTGAGTTGAAGAGAGTTGAATGATTAGTTAATAAATATTACTTCCCTCTATTCCTTAACTTGTTTCATTATGATTTTAAGCTTATTTTTCAATACATTATTAGTCCTCCTATTGCTAGAAAAAGCTTCTTCTTTCTATTACAAAAATAAAAAAAACAACCTTTGCTAGGATCTTGCTAGAAAGATTCCAGATTATTTCTGGTAAAAAGAAAAATTCCCTGAATCTCATTGTGGGTTTTATTCCTCGAGAGGATCCACTAATATAATCTTTCTCCTGAGGCAACTAAAAGGGAAATGCTGAGAAACCTCTATTCACAATGTTTAATGACCTAGGAAAAGATCTGATGTAGCTCCCAGGAATGTTTGATTACACAAAATTGGAGTGGATGATTGAAAGACACATTGACAGTCCTGAACTCTTTACAGGACTGACCAGAACAGCCCATGACAGTGTGGTTAGTTCTGTTGTGTATCAAAATGATATCTCTGAGTAATTCAAAGTCACAAATGGACTAAAGAAATGGCTTGCACCTACACTCTTTGATCTGTATCTATTGGTCATTGTGAAGGAGATATCACATACTGGAGTGGACACAAGATATCAGCTTGATGGAGGACTTTTTAATCAAGCCAGACTACACTTGATACGACTTAGTCTCGCTCAAGTCACCAGTATGCACTATGCAAATGATTGTGTTTCTCCAGCTAACACAGCTGTAGAACTACAAACACATGTCAATTACTTCAAGAATACATATGAATGCTACGGCCAGACCACAAACACTTAGAAAACTAAAGTACTTGCACAAACTATTCCTGGCACTCTGTACCAGAGTATGTCACAACAATTTTTGACACACATCTTGGGCTGGTAGACCTCTTCTACCTCAGAAGCATCCTCTCTACCTGTGTTACTTGCAAGAAGGGTGTAGTAAACCGAATCTGGTGCACACATTGCTTTTGGATACCTCTGTAAACCTTTACTTCTTTGATATCAAGAAGCTGGAATGCTTTCACCAGCAAAAATTCCATTCTATTTTGAATATAAAATGGGAGGACTATGTGACTTATGGCAATTCCTGAAAGGGCACAGATGAACAGTATAGGAGTTTATTTGCAGATACTAGCTTAGATGAATTTGCCATGTTCAATGAATGGGTGATGGCAAACTTCCTTGACAATTCATTTATGCCAAGTCAAGTTCTGGCAAAAGATCTTGTTACAGCCCTCTATAGATCTATGAAGAAGATCATGAGAAAGCACAAACATAAACCAAAGTACTGGGGAACCTGGCTGCAAATTCCACACTCCGGCGCACAACCATCTTCATTGGAGTTGCCCTATTTGAGCAAGACTGAAGAAGACAGGAAATTGAAATGGAAACATGAGTAAATCCAACCCTGCCCCCTACCAACAATACAATGCAAATTATGCATCTGCATTTTCCATGCTGGGATTGGCCCCTTCAGTGGTCATCTGCATGGTCAATAGCTTCAAGAAACAGCAAGGAAACATAGTCAAAAGCAAGACATAGTCAATGATGATAAAGCTTTCATCTGTTCTTCCTTGTCTGCAGCTGAGAAAATTTATATATATTTGTTTTGGACAACTATGGACAACAATAACAAGAGCTAGTGAGGCCCAAATCTATGTGGGTTTAATCTCTAGACACATCTTGAAACACTTTGAGGGAACAGCATCTAGATATAATGTAGATTGCCTTTCCAAGTTTGTAGATTGCCTCGGATTAACCGGCTAAACAGTAATAGCTAGGGTATCGGTTCCTACCAGACCCTAGTTAAGAGTTGCTCTACAGTATTACAAATGTGGTAAGCCACAGGGGGTTCACTTTTCCATAAACTGAGATAATGAAGTGAAAAGCTTTAAATTTCCTTGCCCTGCTTTGAATGGAGCCTGAGATATCTCTGTGGCAAGCAAGAGTACTAGCCTTTCGCTACTAAGAGGGTGAAAATCATTTATTAAACATGTATAAAATAAAATTGAATATTATTTATAGAATTTTCACCTTTGAATGTGCAATAATTTATAGCTGATCTGTCACTGTACCATTAAAGTACAATGTTCCATTAGGGTAGTGCATCATTGTAGTCGAATTCTTATCTGCACTGTCTAAAATAAATTATTTTAAGAAATTGTTTCAGTCATCTATTTGTAGCTGTTATTCATTGGAGAGTCAATATTAATATTTTCTTTACTTGTATATGTAAATGGGAAATATAGTGTGCTATTGAAGCTTATCTACATGGAGCGATAGAAGTTAGGAGTTGGGTGGTAGGTCATTGTTAGTAGGTGGGCCGGTTAGCTGGGTTTACCAACAACTTGGCCCAAGTGGAGGGGTTTGTAGAAGTAATAGTTCGAGTTATTGATACTAGGAGGAGCTGCATAGAGGAAGGAAGGTTTGCTTTTCAGTAGTCACAGCTTTATGAACTGGGACATTAATGTGGAAAGCTACAAATTTTCTAGCCCCATCGGGAAACGAACCCGGGATGACTTGGTGATGAGCAACAACATTACCTGAGCCACCGATATTTCTTTACTTAAGTCACTACTGTATGAAAGATCATTATATCCATTGCATTAGTCACACTCACAAAGGGCACACTCGTATGACATTGTTATGCTATGAGCTTGACATAGTTTTGTTATGCTATGAGCTTTTCTAATATGAACAACCAATATTGCAATGCTGCTTGGAACCTACGAATGCAAGTTGCTTTGTTCTGAGTGTACTCCATTCTTTGGATGGATCAAGTAGATCGAGCACTTTTGCTCTTTTGCACTTTTACACTTTTGCAACACCCATCTTCAAAGCATATTCACTTTTACACCAACAGTCTTCCAAGTGCAGTCAATGGATTTGGTTTATAGGGTGCAGTAATTAATGTTATTAAATGCTTATTGCTGACCAGTGAATTATTTTAGTTTATTGTCAACTTTGTCATTCTGTACTTATCTTTGCTGCTTTGTAAATAGAAAATGTGCATTTTAAAGACTTATGAATGGATTTTGTTTTAGTGAAGTTTTTTAGAATTAAATTATAGTTAATGTTATGTTTATGAAAATGAGTCATTCATTTCAGATTACAATTGGCCGGTCTACTCATGATCATACTGTGGACGTGGATTTGTCGTTGGAGGGACCTGCTTGGAAAGTGTCTCGTCGTCAAGGAACCATAAGACTGAGAAATAATGGTGACTTCTTCTTATCAAGTGAAGGGAAAAGAGCTATATATGTTGATGGGCGGCCTATTCTTGCTGGAAATAAATACCGCTTGAATAATAATTCTGTAGTAGAAGTAAGTGGTTTCATCTTAGTTTTCTGATTAAGGAGGTATTTTAAATTTGATCTAATCTTAATGTTTATTATTTTTAGGTAGCAGGTTTGAGATTCATATTTTTAATAAACCAAGAACTTATTAATGTAATTAGACAAGAAGTTGCAAAAATGAATCTACAACCATAATGTTAAAAGGTGTTATTTGGGTAAGCTTTATGTGTTCTATGGTCAATATTGTAGGAAAATATGTTACTATGCAGCAAGAACACTATAACTGTTTTAGAGAGTTCACTCAGATGGTTTAAATGAGGCTGCCTCCTGTGAAAGTAATAGACCAGTATTTAAAGACTCTGTGCAGTTCTTAGTAATAGGGGCTCTGATTGACACATTTCATGTACATGTCATATTCTACGTACATTAATGGTAGATGGAAATAAAATGGAAAAATTGTCATGACTCAGAACAATTAATTTAATTTTCTACTTTAAATTTGTGGGTTACATTATTATTCCTTGTTATTCTTGGGTTTTGTTTGTTAGTTATTTTCTTGCTACAAAATATGATAATCAGTGTAAATGCCAAAATATTATTTTACTTAATATGTTCTTGTGTTTTCAAAATGAAATATCTCTACCTGTAATCAAGTGTATGGGTCAACTTTCTTGTGTTATAAGAAAAGTTTTTTTGTTGACTAAATCAATATTTTCTTCTCCCTCCTGTTTCACTTATTTTAAATACTGTAATTAAAAAAATACATGTTTGTTGAATCATGACTGAGTAGATCATGACATAAACATGCTTCAGGATTTGGAGTTACTATTGTTGCTTATTGATCAGATTTGTCTGACATCACGCACTTGCTTTTCTGGAGTAATCTCTCCAGCTTTCAGCTGCTGTCAATGTACATAAATGGAGGGTGTGGTTGGAAAACACATTATATTACTTTAGTTAAATATATCATTGATAATGGTGGAGGCAGGAAAATTGTATGTATATAAATCATAAGTGTGAGAAAAAATATTGATTTAGTGGATTATTTGATGCTAATCTTTTTTAATTTGCTACCACAAAGGCAATCATGTGCTCACTAGTTCAATCTAAGCCCTGTCATTAATATAGTCATATTTAATAATGTAGAAAATCAGAATATTAGCATTCAGGTATTCAGAAAATATAAGATGAGAGAGTCTTAAACTACCTTGTTTTGCAATGATGTTTTTCAATACATGCCTCTAGCCTATAGGGTGTGTTAGAAATTGTGTTGATAATGTGGGCCAAACATTTTAATGCAGTTTTTCTGCTAGAGACAGTTAAGTGTTCTTTGTTTATGAATCTTACTATTAGATATTGTTAATCTCTTAGTATGCCAATTGTTTAACATTAATTGCTTTATCTCCTTACCATGATGTAGTACTGTTCTTTTACATTCATTTAAGATTTATCATCGACTTTCATGTTAGTGTCTTGCCTATTTCTGAGCCAACTGGAAAGCTAACGTAATGATAAATGATTATTTGTGGCAATTTGATTCCATCTCCGATAATATGTAAAAAAAATTTCTGCATTGAACATTCTCAATTTAAGTTTTATGATCTTTTGAAAGAAACTTGTTCAACTTAAAATATCTTTTGGTTCCTAGATAAATAGAAAATACTTTTGCTTAATTTACTAGGTGTAATCTATTATGTTCTATGCTAATTTGTAAACTAATTTTCAAATATGAATGAAAAACTTAAGTCTTCCATCCAGCTTTCCCAATTTAATTTTATTGTAATCCATTTAGATAACAATACAATTAATATTGATTCATAAAATATGTAAAAAATAAATTGGAGAAAATTCAATGTAACATTTTATGTCTTGAAGATGCTTTCTTACAAATGTTAATTTCATTTTCTGTGTATATCTTGCCAAAATTTTTATACATTGTATTGTGTATGAACAGTATTCAAAGAGACTGTTTCTAGGTATATACTACTTGAATGATCTATACTATGTGTGTATTTGTATGGTGCAAAAATAAAGAGTATTTTTTGCTGGATGCATTGTTTGTTTATTCTGTTGTTACTTTATTGGTATCTGTAAACAAGACTTCTTCTGTTTTATATATCCTTTTTCAAAATGTATGTTACCTATTTTTATTTATTGCTATTCAAGTTTTAAAAGTTACTTACAAAAAAATAGATAATCTAAATTTTCGGTTCCTAAGGTGTTACCAACCAATGTAAATGATATTATGAAATTATGTCAGACACAGGTAACTAAAAATTGCATAGTTTTTGTTCTAAATGATTTTACCTTGCACATTATTAAAGTATCTATTCATTCATGCTTTTTCATAGAATTTACATCTCCGTATTTGCAATATGAACCTGCAGAAGTTCCACAATTTAATTTTGAACCACAATATATCACTTTGAAGAATACTCAGAAAGAGAGAGGTCGTTTTGAATTAGCTTTTGGATTAATAGGTGCCAGCTATCTTTTGGGTGGAACCTTGGGAGTAATAAGTGGTATGCTCACTGGATTGAAAGAAGCAAATAATATTTTGCTTCAAGGGAGATTGCGTCGCACACAGTAAGAACAAGAACCTTATATTGCTATTTGTTAAAATGAAAAAGGTTTGCAAGTGAAGCTTATTTTGTTTAATGTTATTGTGAACATTGACAAACATATCAAGTTACTTTGCTGTGAAATGATCATTTTATTAGGAAATAACTAGTTTTAAATTGATAATTGATTGTAAGTACAATTAGAAGTTCTTTTTTGTGAATATTTCTGTTTGGGTATACTTGGAGACAAAAATGTACCAAGTTGGATTATTAAATTCCTAAAAATATTGTTAAGAAATTAAACTTTAGATTATATTAAAAATTTTGAACAAGTATTGTCATACATGTAAAAGGGTGAAGTACTTATAAAGCAAATAAATCATTAATTAGTTTAGGAATTTTTGCAAACATTTATGACCTTTTGTTGGATTCCAGTGTATTAAATCATGTTCTAAAGGGAAGTGGAGCATGGGGTCAAGTTGCTGGCACTTTGGCCCTCCTTTACAGTATGGCAGGCATGGCTTTAGCTCTACTTAGAGGTTGTGATGATGATAAGACTATGGCAGGAGCTGCAGGAACTACTGGTGCAATATACCAGTCCTCAGGTATTCTCTTCTGTGATTAATGTCTCAAATGTTATGCTTTGAGTACTTGTTTGAAGACTATTGTGAAGAAATGTATAATTGTAACCCCATTACTGAAAATGATTTATGAATAACATAGGCAGGAAAGGAAGCTCGGTGCATTATATGTGTGATAAACTGAAATAATGAATTACCATAAATCATAATTTAACAAATTTCCTTTAAATTATTTCAAATNAAAACATTGCCCCCCCCCCCCCCTGCTGAAATCAGTGAACGAAAGTGATGAACAACTATGTGCACATTGAAATAAGAAATGTTTGATATATTGCCATAGTCAATTGAATTTTTTGAGAATAGAGATTTGGTTTCTATTTTATTTGTTCTTTTAGGTGGCTTGAAGAAATCTTTGTATGGTGGTTTATTTGGTGTAAGTGCAGCATCTCCTTTAATTTTGTGGAATAATAGACTTAATATTCAGACATTCTTGATTAGGTAAGTTAATTTGTTGTGAAAGCCATCATTTCACTTGAAGTGTACTGAAGAAAAAAGAAAATCATATTTTATAAGTGGAATTTGAATTTTTATATTGTTTCATCACCATCTCTACTGATCTAAAATATATTATACTAACAAATTTTCACTTGTTTTAGCATACTTAATTGTTTCTCAATCAATGAATGTTAATTAAGAAATACTGTATTACAAATGAACAGATATACCCTGGGTATGTTGGACATCTTTAATTAATTTCTTTGTAATATTCATGTTGAAGGAATCATCTGTGGCGAAAAGTGAACGATAAGCATGACACGCTTCCTGATAACTTTGATGAAACCATTGTTGAATATGATTAATGAAATTTTTTTATTACTTCGTGACACCAAGACTGGTGATATAAGAATATGGAAGAAATAAAATAATCTATGGAAACATTTTATTTTTACGAAGAGTCAATAAAATTAATTTATTTGAGTATTTTCCCTTCTTTGTGAATGTGAGAAGAATTATTTTGGAAATTAACTAAGTATTTTGAGACATGCTAATGAGGCAATTAACTGAAAACTGTTTTGTTTTGTTCATGGACTTACTACTATGCATTAACTAAAAATGTATATAGCTTGATATACAGTGAAACTTCCCTTCATGGGCATTTCTCTTAAGATGTTTCTTTATAGCAGACACTTTTTAATTCCTTATTCTATTGATTTTTGTTAGAGAAGCGAATTACATTAGAGAAGATTCTCAATAACAGACAGGCATGAGGTGATATAGCTCCAGTTTGAGGAACATTTTCCCTCCTATCCTAATATATCTCTCATATATGTACCTCTGTCTTTCCACTATGGTCAACATTCTGTTCACTCTCTCAGTACTTCTGAAACTAGGGTTATTATGTTTCCCCAACTGATGATGCACCATCATGCAGATACGGACTCCAGTGTAACTTAAGATCCTAGCCTATTGTTTTTTACTGCATTCTTTGAAAAGGTAAAAACCAATGAAGATGAAGATTACAACCAACAACGAACCCTTGGATTAGAATCTGCAATAAATGGAGGAAAGTGGAATTGATGATCCACCTATGAAGATTGATAAAGCACTTGAACTAGTTACCTATTTGTTTAGTATGTTATATACCACATATTGAAGTTTGTTTAGTATGTTATATACCACATATTGAAGTATTTGAAGTGAAGATCTGATTTTTCTAAGTAGGTGAAGGAAACAAAACAGTGAATAAAGAAAGGTTCAGAAGAAAATTTTACATTTTCCTTACAAAATTAGTTTTAATTGAAGCAACCCATCATTTCATCCTATTCTGGGTGGTGAATATTCAAATTCTACACAAGAATTTTGAAGCTTTATCTCTTGTAGTTTTGTTGATAAATTTAAAAAGTACAAAGTAGTTACCAATTATTTCCACTAACTCCATTCTGCTTGACTTGTATTCCCCAAAAGCAGACACTTGTCAAAAAAAGAAAGAAAGAAAAATAGCCCAATTGGTTTCTTTTCTGGAGAAGTATGAACATTAATCTTCAGATAAANAAAGAAAGAAAAATAGCCCAATTGGTTTCTTTTCTGGAGAAGTATGAACATTAATCTTCAGATAAATATACTGTGCTGTAAAAACTCTTAAACCTGGAATGGTCTATATCTGGCATCTTCAGCAATTACTGTTATTGTAAGAAATTGCTATTTTTAATTTATATGCTATGTTCTTGAGGTCTGTTAATTATTGATTAATTATGCTTTTTGTAACATATTCTTTCATAATTTTTGCATTGTTCTCTTTTCTTTATGTAGTGTGATTTTTTTTGTCTTCTGCTGTAGGCCTAAAAGGCCCATTGATGATGATGATGATGATGTACTTAAGGCATGCTGTAATTTGTGTCGGTCACCTCCGTTGTTTTTTTGGAAAAATAAAGAAAAGAAAAGAAAACCAGAATCATGGTCTTAATCATGAAATTTTTATTTTTTATGTGAAATATAAATGTATATTATACTGATATAATGATAAATATGCCTATAATTCTCATTGACTCATCGTTAAATCCTGTTTTGAGAAAAAACCCTCTAGTTTGGAAAAATCCTTAATCCAGATTGAAAAGTTTCCCTGATATATCTATCTGAAACTTAATGCTCAATTCAAATGCAAATTTTATCTAAATATAACTAAAATTCTTTTTTTTTTAAGATATGTGCATTAGATCATTTGACTATTGTAAGATAGTCAAAATTAGCTGCTGAAACAAAGAAGAAAATAGTCTGCTATATTTTTCTTAAAATGAACCATAAAACTTTGAGGGTGGAGTTTAATTTGAAGGTGGAATTTCTGTGACCACAAAAATTAGAACAAGGAAGCATCAAAATTTTCTTGATATCCAAGAGGGCTAAAGCTTGGTCCTGATGACTTAATGGTTCTAGAAGTAATGAAAGTTGTGCTTGAAAGGAACTTTATTATTTTTACCATTCCTTCCTTCCTTGACCTTAATGTTAACGCTAATCAATATGATGAAAGTGATTGAAATGGAGGTAAATTTTGAGTGATTATGCTTGCTGATGAACGAAAAGTCTACAGAATCAAAATTAATTAGCATTGAAATTAAATTTATTCAGAATTGCTCCTATAACAAAATTGATTTTAAGTTCTTAACAACCTTAGTACTAAAAAAGACAAAAAAAATCAAATTCATGGATTTGATTGTCTTTTCAAATGCACATTGTAAAATTTTCAAATGTAAAGGTCATTTTGCCTGTATCATTGATGAGTAATTCTCCATTCCTGAGTTACTAAAAATATTCCATTTCATTGTTCATTATTTTTCCTTTAATTTTATATTGCTGGACATACATACAAACTAGAGACTTTAATTTAAAGATTTTCGGTGTCCTCCGCTTAAGTGAGTAATAATCATGTTACAATGACTCATTTTTCATTTCTTCAAAAATGAAAACTTTACCGTGAAACGTGAAACTGAACAATTAGGTTTCCGGTTTTTACTTTGGCATTACCCATCAGCTGAGCGTATTTACTGATCTTTGAAGTGTCGAACATCATCATTTAACTCCCTCGACAATTTATCGGGGTTTAGGGTAATGGTAGAACTCATTCGGTCAAATTTTCACTGCAATAACAGCTTATTTTACTAAAATTTAAATACGTTTCCAAAATTAGTTCACTTCATGTGGTCATTTAGAGTTCGTAATGCGGATATTTTTAAGAAAAGTTATTTTTAAATATTGCACCATCATACGGTGACTCGTTAAAAGTTGACCTCGGGGTACACACACAAAAGGGGTGGAGTATATTTTAGTTATTTGTTCGCATTGAATTTATTTAGTTTGCGTATTATTGTATACTTTACAGTATTAGCATATTCTTTTTTTTCTTTTATTTCAAATGTTACGTCTCCATCGGTTGATATTACTTAGCATTTCATTCTCTTCCATGTTTTTTCTTTGCGTATTGTTCTTTTATTTAATCTGCTATGCTTTTCTTTTTCTTTGTTTCTGTGTTCGTTGTGACGTTGTCCATTCCTTTGTCGTGGAGTTGAGCGCATATACTACTTAATGATTCAGTCCATTTTTTTATTACCCACGTGTTACATATTGCTAAAATATTTTGTACTTCCTTTGCAATTAATTAAATCATGTGTCATCTCTGTAGATAATACACCTACTTTCTTCATTATTTTCAAAACTATTATGTTATATTCATAATAATCCTCGTGAATTATCAGAAGCACTGACTGCTGAGGTTAGGTTTTGGAACTGAAAGTCCATTATGTTTTGAAGGAAAACGATCTGACGTTTTTATTGAAGAAACAAAACAAACGTCGTACAATGTTTGGTTTTCTTGGTGGTGGATTGTTGAAAAATGATAAAATTAGTATCACTCAATCCGAATATTTCTGAATATTAACCTTTATGCATTTATAAGTAGAAAATGATTTTACATCAATTTTTATTGAAAACTGCGAATGTTAGCGCACTGTTTTATCCACCTCACTATATATTTATTTATTTATTTACATTATAAATAAAGACAAAATAAATTATTATACCAATAAGCATTTAGTACGGAAATAACCTGTATTCATTTGTGCATTAATGCCTCGTCCTTCCGAATCATGTAACCCTAAGAGGAGTGTTGTCTCTGGTAGAAATTGCGTCGGAGTCACGAACAAAAAACTAGGAGACTTGAGAATCATTTATAAAGTTTTGGAATTTAGATCGAAATTTATTTGGAGAGGCTTTGAAGATATCTACATAAAATTGTAATCAGTTTGTTAATTCAATTTTATAATCCAGTGATAGATAATGTTATTAGCTGAGAACCCGCGGTATTGCTTACGTGAATTTTATGTTTTCAGTTCGCGACTCCTGTGAGCACATTTAAACACCCGCCGTCAAAAAACATAAATTTCTACCAAAATATAGTAGAGCCCCTCATAACCAGCTTGGTCGGGACCGAGACTCTGACCGGTTAATCCGAGGTTCCCATGAAAAATAGATTTTCGTTCAATAAGTGCCGACAATTTCATCAGGTTTTCACGAATAAACATTTCAATTCATTTTATTGTATTGTATGTAAATACACACACAAATGAATACGAAAAGTGATTCATAAAAAAATAGACGTGTATTAATTGAATCATAGACAAATAGACTCGGAAGCAAGAGGGAAATCAAACTGACGAAATTCCTCCCCCGTTATGCCCGCCACAATAGAAACACATTGCACGCCTAACGCAGAGGTGCCCCCCCTAAACCCT
>NNCF01126905.1:936921-982782 GCA_002313205.1 Laupala kohalensis | reverse complement strand
AGGTTATAGGTCTGCATTGGCTGGGATTTTTGGTTTCTTCACCCTTAGGGAGAAGGTAAGTTTTACCTTTTGTGAGGAAGTCAGGAGCAATCTCAGGATTCTGCAAAATTTCATTGTAATATTGTGCCATCTTACGATAAATCGCAGGTAGGTGCTTAAACCAAAAGTTTTGGAGGTGATCATGGCCTGGAGCTTTCCAGTTCGCAGTCTTCTTGATGGCTCGTTTTACATCTTCTGGAGTGATGATTGTTTTTGACATCTCCTTTATTTCCCGTACTCTCTCTCTTTCTTCCAACAGAACAGGAGAATCGGAGTTATGTACCATGGGTTTCTCCCATATATCGCTCCAGAATCCTACAATCTGCTCTAAACGTGGAATGTCTTCACCTGGTACAACCTGCTTTCCACGGATCTTCTGAGAAAAACTTTGTTCTGCTCTTTTCGTTTCAAAGAAGTGATGTACCGTCGGAGTCTTGCTGAATAGACTTTCAAACGTTGTGTATGGGAATCTATTATTTCTAGCAGCTTTATAGGTGTCATTTTTCCAGCAGATGCGGTTTGATTATTTGAGCTACTTTTTTACTCAACGTCTTAGTGCGAACTCCTCTGCGGTACTGAGTTAGCTGTCCAAGACTTCTTCGGAGATCAGAAATGCGTTTATCTAGTCTTCTCTTCCATGGAGGAGGTGGTTTCTCACTAGTTTTTCTGTCTTCATTCTTTCGCATCGGAATCCCAGTTCCTGTAATGCACATTGTTGTGATTGCGCTGCAGTTATCCCTTGGTTATCCCATGGAATTTCTCTAAGTTGGTTGTTAGTAACCGGTTTATATGACGTATTATCTTCCAAAAATTCTTGAAATACTTAGGTTTGGGAATATGAGGGCGTTCGTTAGGATCAATATCTAAAAATTCAATTTTGGCCCTGTGAAATTATTTCTGTATCATTAACGGTAGATGTTTATCATCATCATTATCGTTGATGGGTACGATTTCCTCTCTTTCCAGGGAGGGTTGTTCATAACCAACAGATCCTGCGCAGTCGAAAATATTATCAGTGTTATGTAACGGTGTTGAATCGACCGATGGGTATCGTGCAGGTGTTCCCATACCCAACTCTTATTCTGTCTCCTTTTGTATGAGCACGATCTCGTGAGACGAGAGAAGGTTGTTCCTCATGATAGCCCTTCGTCTATATGCCAAATTTTGTACTGACACTTTGCAAGCTAAGATAGGATAAATAGCTATAAACTGTTGGTCCATTGGATGAGTATAATGGGTGAGGTCTGTTTCAGCTTTGGTACTTCGCATATAGCAACGTATGACATCCACATTCATTTGGTTTGTCCATTCCAAGCGTTGTCGTATGAGACCGGCCCTAGTGGTTGCAGGTAGTTAAACCTGCAAAACACTTTGGGCCAGATGGATTGATGATGGTGGGTGATCCATTATTTCTTCGGCATGTCGCTCTTCGGGTATCCCGACCAAGGCTCAAATCTTGGTCACCACCGGCTCGCATTCTGTCACCTCCAGCGGCGGTTCCAAAGGTGCCCTGTCGCTCCCGAGGCAGCGGTCCATTTTCCGAGGCCTTACGACTCTTACTGCGTGTCTCCATCATAGATGGGTTTGCTTTTTATACCTAAAGCCAGGTCTAGAGGAAAGATAAGAAAAGGAAAAGAAGAGTTAATCAGAAGATTAGAAGAGAATAGACGGAAACTGGAGTAGTACTCCCTAAGCTTTCGAAACCTAGTCGCTTCGGGGTCGAAACAAACATGAGGTTGCCAAGAGAAGCAGAAAAGAAAACAGATGCGATACAAGTAAGTGGAAGCAGTACCGCAGTAGATTCCTTTTAGGAAGGAAAGAAAACCAGGCTGATTGCCACAGCCACCGACCTCCGACAGGGACTGCGGGGCGATGGGGTCGCCACATCCCTACGCCTATTATTATTATTATTATTAATAATTAGGAATTCACCGGGGTGTCTGTAACATCAAAAATAAATTGATCTAAAATTTTGAAAGATTTCTCTTAAGGATCGTTGCGAGTGCATTGTGAAGTACGGTAGTTAATCGTGTATAGAAGTATCACGAGAGCAGAAAAAAAATCGTAAAAACCTGGTTGTTTCATTGGAGATGTGAAGAGAACAAATACTCACTTGTGACGATCAAACTTACTGATGATCAACCAGAGCTCTAGAGATCAGTCAGCGTAGAATTGGCGCTTTTGGAGTAGGTAGAACCGAGAAGACCGTCACTACTNCATTTCTGAAAACATCTCCCTTTCCACACGTTAGCTCGTCGGCTGAGCCTATAAGCCACCCACTCTTGGCGTAGTCAAACCCGAAAGCTGTGTCGGCTTCTTTTCAATCCTTTCTTTTACAGGAGGCTTGTTGACGTATTACCAGCCCAACCTCTGGATAAAGAGACGAGACAGAGGAAAACAAACAGAAGCTTAAAGGGGAAATAGCTTTCTTTGGTGTTGGTATGTAAAGTCCATGAGGCGATATTTGCGGAAGTATTGCCACCTTAATTACAAAGTCTTCGTACTGTTACAACAATATGCTGAACACATTAGTCTCTGTATATTGAGAATCGTGAAAAGAAATGTGTGTTATTTCATGCTTTATGAACGTGTGTAAGAGTTGTTTCGAAGACTAACATGATTGTAGTAGACTTTAAAGTTTGGCCTACTCCAATATTTAAATACTGCGTTTGTGTAGATGAAAATATGCAATTATTATCATTATACCAATCGAGAGAAGTAAACAAATTGAATGGTGTACAATTACCAAGAAGGATGAATCGAATTCATGACATGAGCATGCCTTAAATGCACTAGAAGACAGTGCTGTAGGAGCAAGGAAAAGTGTTTCTGACATTATCAATTTTATTAAGACATTTCTCGATAAATTATGTGATTTTTTTCGGACGATAAGTAATGTGTTGAAACATTTTTAAACATCAACTTAATTTGTTAGACGTCCCAAAACATCGCCTTTGATATCCCCACATTTTTATTTATTTATTTTCATACTATGACTACAAATTTTTGAGAAATTTAGAAAATTTGATTACACCTCATACTTCAACACTAATTTTTTTTAGGAAATTAGATTTTATTGTCTCTGAAGAGCAGATGCATACCGAGTTGTTATAAATAATATTAAAAATAAATATATTTTTGTGAATACATTGTTTTTAGTGAAATGTTTCTGTTTCATTAATTAAATCGAATTTTAATATTAGGTATTCTTTTTAATGATCCAAGCTTTTATTTTAAACATTTTTTCCATTTTAAAAATGTATCTTAAACAATGATATAATAACAAAAAAGAATGTCCGAATATTTATAATAAAGCCAGAACGTTATTCTTTATATTTTAATGTCGTTTATCTTCGTTTGTGGTAAAAAAAAGCTGTTAAGTTAATACACAGAGTGAACTTTGTTCGAAGACCTACCTGCGGGGACATTTAAAACCAGCACCAAGGCTTTGTATTTAAGGTAGCGTGTCCCTGGCGTTGGTCAGCCGGATAGGAAGGTTCGAAAGGGTGTCTCCTGAGTGTGAGGAGATTGTAAGAAGACCTTTCTGTTTACATAGTAAGAGTGAAAGGGGCGATATCTTTTCGGTGGATAGTACGCGGGAAGCGCTCGAAATGAATAGTAGAGCGGTACGCCAACTCAGCTGGCGACTAGTCTACATACTGGCTATAGGATCCTCCATGTCAGTCAATTTCACACCGAATTCGCTCGCTACTAAAGCAGACTAGTGGGCGTCGAATACTAAAAAACAATTGTATTTGAAGAAAAAAAGGGACGAAATAGACATAAAAAATCGTTTAGATGTTTGATCTCTTTACGTTATACGTAGAAGAAATCGACTCAGTTATCATCATTAAATATTTAAAGTATATTACATTATGTAAATATAATTATCATTCTTTACAAAGCAAAAAGGTTTCCATATTGTATCGATTATTAGTTTATAATACGGATTTCGGCTTCTTTTAAAAAATAAAATAAAATTACAAAATCAAATGTAATATGATGTAGCAATTTATTGAATTTCACGAAGCAAATAAGTGTTCCAACGTAGAAATCAAGGTAGTTAAAATTTGGACAATTCTCCTTCCTATTGAGCAGTTTCTAATAGAGTCAACTCTCATTACAATTTATGTATGGAAATTATGTTGTACGAAGACTACATTTTGGAAAAAAATTCGGCCAGATACACTAGTCTTCAATTATACAAATGAAATAATAGTCCTGAACGAAATAGAGATTGAAACGTTTGCTAACAATAATAAAGTTATCAAGAAAGTTGAAAAATAATACCTTGAAAAACAACAACAACAACAGACACAGACATTTGCTGTTTCAAAGAGTACGAAATAATCACACAAAATAGTATATAACACAATAAGTAGTTTTCTTTCATGTCCGGTTTTTTGTTTCGCGTTTTACTTTCTTATTATCGGTTGGTGATGGTAAATCGAAGCACTTGGAGCAGCACTAACGTCAATCCCGTCCTATCAGTTCATCGACTGACCGCTAGATGTCTCTGCACGGTCCTCCCGCCGTTAGTCGCCTGTGCTCACGGTGGGGCGGGCGACCAAGTTCCACTGGTGGCAGCGCTTAGGGGCAGTCGACTCCCGGCACTCAGAGCCGCCGCGGTCGCGTTTTCGGTGAATACCCACCCGCGTGTGCGAAACGTTCTCAAACTGTCGCATGTGAAATGAAGTGTCATCGCTCAAATTCCTAATCGGTCGTTTCTACACGTCAGTTTTCATTCATCCTTAACGTACTGGATTCGTACTGTTCCGTTCGTGAATTCTGTTTATTGTTATGACAAGTGGTACGAAGACGTGGTGAGCAGCATCCGAAGATCAAATCAGAAGCAGAAACTGGTGTGGATTGGTTTTATGAAATCGTCCTGAGCATTCGCGTAAGTGTTGATGTTTTGCTTGAGTGCGCAGAGTTGACAGGAGACGAGCACGTTGTACTTTCACCGACCGACCCGGCATGTGCGTCGATGGCCCCATGCTGAAAAGCACTTCGCATGCTCTTTGCGTGTTCTCTGTTTGCTTTGCTTTTAGCTGCTCGTCTTCTGTCCTATATTTCATACGAACGGTTTATAATGGTTCCTTAGCGATGTTACGAGATTTTCCTCCTCTTCTATTTATTTTAATTTTAGTTAGATCTTTCAACGCAGTTCAGTTTTTGATATTGGGATATCAAGTTATTGAAAAAAAATTCATTCTAAAAAATGATCAAGACTTTTCCTCATCCTGCCAGTCGTAGATGAGTCTCTGTTATTGTGAATTTGGGGTTTTGTATTTATTGTTCTTTTTTATATTTTGTAACGATGAGTCCGAAAATTTAAATTTCAGTGATGAATTTAAATCATATCAGAATTTAAAAAAATATTATGAGGGAGTTTTATAAATGAGAGATTTCAAACATTGTTAAACACTTCGAAAAAGTGTTTATCAACGAAACGAGATTTGTGTTAACGACATATTATTTAATAAACTCAAAATTACCAAAACCCGAGAAACAATATTTTCGAATAGTATCCCGTTGTTATCCAAACATCGTATCCAGTAGAAATACTATTTCATTGATAAAAAAGTTGGTCGGCGTTTATTTAATGAGAAGCAATTTCGCCGTTGGCGGTTAAGCACTTGCGTGTCAACGTTTGAATTTTTTATCGATTAACTATGATGTCTTGTCTGTATAAGTTGACAGGTTAATTAAAGCAGGTTGCTTTGGTTCATGCCCAAAGCTCTGTTATCGTCAATTTTCTAAATGTTAATCAGATAGGTGTTCACAAAAAGACTGAAATATTTCAATCTAAAAACTTACCCGTATTTATTATTATAAGGTTTTACTGTCATAAAATATAATAATAGAAAATTATATGTACGAGAATGTCAAATATTCACGAAATATTTATAACACTATAAATATTCAAAAACATTTTAAAGCAATAAAGCAAATAGTATCTCCAACTTTGCTCACATTCCGTTCAGCAAACTGTTGGGTGTACACATGGTTGAAGAACACTTAATAGTGGATCGTTAATCTTTGGAATAGACTTTCGTCACAAGTCAAATTATTAAAATTCTAGGTATGAAACCCTCCTCACAACTTCATGAACATTGAAAGAAAATTTTAAAATTACATTTATTATTTCGTTCAATGATCGGATTAAATAAATTAATTTTAATTCTTATTTTCAATAATGAAATTTTCATTATGTGATGTGTAGAATCTTATATTTAAATGTTATGTGACAGGAAAGTTTTTAGAGATAAAAACTCTCTGAATCAAATGATCACTTAAACGAAAAGCATTAAGCAACGAAGAAATTTTCAAATTTGTTGTATTTCAACTGAGATTTAATTCACAACATTCACGGACTACGGTATTCAAATGATCTGGTAAGTGAGGTTTACTTGTACAAAACGTTTGATAACATCCGACTTTCTTTTTTTGTATCAGTTCTCAATGAAATTAGTCAAAGGTTTTAATCTGACTTTATCTATACTTTACGGGAAAGTATTCCGGAAATTATGCGGAAGTATTGGATTTATTTGGGTATCGCTGACGTCCGGGACAGGTCGTAGAAAAAAATTTGTCAAATCATTCTGAAATGACCACACGTTTCGTCATTTCGTATGTACGAACTCTTCTTATATTCTTTGAATAATATTTTTATCACTGATCGTAATACTTTTGTATCTTTACGGCTCTTGTGGTCAGTGCATTTCCCGGGTACACCTCACGCAGCATCAGAGGGTGTCCATCCTTCAACTTCCCGTATGTATTCCGTATTTCAGTAGAGACAAAAGATAGAAATATGTGACCTAGTGTACAATAGAATTTCTTAGATCACTTATCCGTATACGTAAGTATCGCAGGTGGTACTTCTTGATTCCTCAATACTCACTACTTATTTCTGAGATTAAATTAGCGTCGATCGAGAGTGAAGTTTCCAGTTAGTTAACTTTGCAAAAGAGTGGACGTCATCACGAATTAATATTTGACAGTAGTAAAATATATTTAACATCTACATTATACTAGCATACACCCAATAAAGGGCTGGAAATATCCACTGTGATGAGTGAAATGAGTGAAATGGGGTGATTAGATGTCATTGTATAAATCTTAGTACATCAGCATGTATGAGAATGGGCGACCAGCTTGCAAGACATGATAATCGCCGTATCATACTCTTCACCACTTCCGGAAAATAATCTCGCTTGTTGTGCCACATCCGGAGTGACGATTCTGAATTTGATGTGGTTCCTTGCGATTACCTGCGGTGTGTGATTCTAACTCCATAAACTCAGGACTTCGTTACATTAGTTTCTCATAATATTGTGATTACATTATTTTACATGGACTGGGGTATGTTCGGTGACCAAAGAAGTGGGAATCAAACTATTTTATTTGTGTATTTAGATCGTGCATTTGCTTCTTCTATATTCAGACGTTCTTCGAGCGAAGCTAATTTATTGTTAAATATAATGTCTTCGTTAAACGAAGCACCATGGAAAATTCTCTTTCCCGTTTAACTATTTTTAAATAACAAGTAAGTGGGATTATAATTTCTATCGGGAGTACGTAACTAAGCCTCATTTGGTACAAAATAATAATTAGCAGGATGAAATATCTGTTCTATCGCTAGAATTGAGTAATATACAATTTACTGGTAGATTAAGTGACACAACGGAAAAAACATTAAAGTGATGACGTTCACTTTCCTGTCGGAAAAGTAACAAAATTAATAGGTTTACTAAAGATGTATCACTGTCCCAAGCTTCAATCATTTTTTGTACACACTAAATAATGCCAGAAAAATGTTATCGCTATGTTGTCTAGTAATATTGAGTAAAAATATTACACATTACGTGACATAAAAATCATTAAATTTAATATTTTTGGACACCTAAAAGACACCATTAATAATAGAAAAAAATCAATATTTTCTTTCCATCAAACACTTTACAAAAATAAGTTATGGTTACTAGTTCCTAGTTTTAGGTATTACTGGAGAATACGGCTTCGTAGTATATTATCTCCTGAAAATAACAAACACGGTATTGCTTTGAATCTGTGTTGTTGTGTTTTGTACCAGAATCACTGTACAATTCCCACACATGTTACCAGTCTGCAAAACTTCAACGAGGGACTCGATTGTTTTTGACGCATTGAAAAGAAAACTACACTCCACAAATGTTCGCAAAGGACAAAATTATTGAGGCAAAATAATCCGAGATGTATATGTTTTGCTTAAGTCATCTTAGTTCCACAACAACGTCAGCGCGGTATGTTTAGTGGATGCAATCCATCCCTTGGTATTGCTGTTTCTTAAGCCTTCGCTGAGACACCGAGCGCCTTCCCTCTATTCCCCCGGCATCCACCGCTGCCGTGGCCGCGCTGCGTCTGTGCGTTGGGGGTTGCGTCGCGTGCACCCCCTGCCCCTTCCGCGGCCCTGCAACCCCTCTCGTCCACCCCCGCAGACACGCGGTATCGACTCGCGCCGCGCTTGCCAGCCAGCCAGCCAGCCAGCCCGAGCGAGCGAGCAACGGTTCGCCACCGCTGCGGCTGCGGGCAGGCAGACGGACGCACGGGCTGCTGTTAGCGAAGCTGCGACGCACAAAGCTACGGAATAGGGTGGGCGTGGTTTGGAATGAATTTGATTCGGATCTGTTCTCTATGTTTGTGAAGTTTATTCTTTTTTTAAAGATCGAACACGAAATATATATTAAATACATACTGCATTTTGTAATAATGTCATTCTTTATTGTTTTCTTGTGTAGATTAAACACATCATGAAAGTGTATTTTTTTAAACTTCGGACGTAATGTTAAATTACTAATAATATTGGAAAAATACTTGACGATGACAAGAAACGATATCGAAACGTAGTGAATATATGTTAATATAAATGTGTGTAAATTGTCGATAATTATCTGATAATGTATTTATTTTTATTAACACAATACATTTTATGTACAATATAAACAATTGATGCGCAAATCTTCTGAACTTACAACTGAATATTAGATAATTGTAAATACTTATGAGCATGTGTTAAATATTTTATACACGATGGAAATCATAACTCCACCACAAGTACCGGTGTAATCTGTTCTCTTATATTTTTGTTCTGAAAACCATATTAAATTGACAATATTTTGTTTTGTGCATATGTAATTTGAAGAGTTTAATTTAAGTTCAAGTTATCAGAAGAGTCTCAGGTAAACATATTTAGTGTTGTGTGTATACTGATTTGATCGGTCATAACTGATGTAATATTAGATTTAATGTAAACGAAAGTCCTAAAGAATTTTTAGAGAAATTTATTTGCGTTGAAAGGGCTCCAATGACCTTGATGTTGACGAGCCCTAAAGCACACACACAAATTCCTATAACAAGTGAATGCACCCCTGCAATGTAAGAAGCAATATTTATGATTTTCGGTATCCTCTTATGATCATATGACCTACATCGAAGAAACCTTTAAACAGTCAAAAATGCATCAGTAATCTGTAATTTGGTTTTAGCGAAACCTTCGTGATGTTTGAATCACATCATGTAACACAACTTCCAACGTGTTGGTGGTACGCATATCCGTCGTCTACCGTCCCTTTTCATACGCTTTATTACCGATTTTAATAAATTAAACTGTTTGATTATTTCCTTCTGTTATTGATTCAATTAGCTGGAATTATTACCGCTGTAAGTTCACGAGGCAGTTTGAAGCTAGCGGTGATGAAAATGAGTAAACGCAATTAAAATATTTAATTAATCAATATTTTTTATAATAATGCAAATGACTTATATAATCTATATTTACTGAGTTCCGAATATATTTTTGCGAAAAATGTTATCGTAATTGAGTTGCCAGAAAAAACTACCTTCAGCTTATTTTGTCAATGAAAATCCGGGGATCTGGATGTAGCGTGAAAACGCAGTACAACCTTAGTCGATAACTTTGAAACAGAATGAAATCTCCGGTTGACGATTGGAGAACGAACACTAATACGTGAAAGAACCGACCTGTCGTGATGAGGACGGAAACATACAAACGACTGACTGGTGCAGCCTGACAAAAGGAATTAGAAGGTAACAGACGCACAACCCGAACAAATGACAGATTCATTTTGCAAAACAGAAAGAGAAAAAGAGAAATACAAGAAAAGATGGTTAAAAGTGAATAAACCTGGTAGGACAAGGTAGACAGAGAGAAAGAAACTGGGACTCGAACCAATACAAGATTGGATAAGTAAAAATCTAAATCACGGCAGTAACAGCACGAATCAAATTAATCACTCTAATTGAAGTAACAAACAAAATTAAAAAAAAAACTAAAAAGAATGCAGTATATATTGATCAACTAAACACAACAAAATATTAAAAGAACTTCCGAAACAAATCATAGCAGCTCCTACAGGAATATTCTACGTTTCGTAAGAATCTCTGATAGGTGCAAAACGACAATAATAATACCATTCCTAAAAACATAGACAAACCCGCATTCAGTAAGTAATTACAGACTAATCAGTCTCCGACACGATATCGCTACAATATTTCATAAACTTATTCTAAACAAATTACACTACTTCCTTCAGATCACAAAAGCAATGCCCAAAACACAATTTAGATTGAGGCAAAACCACTTCACCGAACATCAATTAATCAGTCTAAAAAAATGGCAAAAAAATTAAACGAGAAAAAACACTCATCAGCAATATGTCTAGACATTTTGAAAGTTTTCGATAAAGTATGGCACTGATACCAGGAATAGGACTGAAGTACAAAATACAAGAGTTGGGTATCCCCACTACTTACAAGACGTTATGAGTAACTATTTTATGAGTAAATTCAGAATCACAATAAACTCAATACTTTCGTACAGTAATTCTATCTCAGCGGATGTACCCCAAGGATCTTCTCTATCGTATCATTATCATATTCGAAAACATTTTTCGTTATTTTGGACCTCCGCGTCTTGTATTTAGGCCCACTGCGCTGGCGCCTCATCCGTGTGCTCCTCCTACCAGGAACTCTCTCACTCGCTGGCGGACGCATTGCACCGCTGCGTCATGCTGGTTCCCGCTGAGCATCACTCCCAATGTCCGCCTCCCGCTCCCGCATAGTCTGCACATGATGAATTATGTCACTGCAAATTGAGTTACAGCACGAAATTGAGGGTTTTCCACCCTCAGAATGGGTCATTAGCGCTCGTTTACCGTGTGGTTGAGTTTCATTTCTGCATTTTTGTATTTTGTGCCTTTTGCAAATTTGTGAAATGCAAATTTTGAAGGGGTAATGTATTTGTATCTCATTCATACTCATTCTAGTATTTCAAACGCATATTAATTCGAGTTAATTTTGTATTTTAACTTGTTTGTTGTCACTTAACCTACGTAGATTTAACGACATAGTCTCAAGTTTCGTCATAAATTAGTTGCTCAGTTCCGAACGAATTATTCCTTGGTTTCCCATACTGGATTGATGGGATAGTCCCCGGAGAGCTTCCAGAAAGTGAACCAGATTATTTATTTTCTGCATTTGTAAATGAGATGATCAAGTGTATTTATATATGTATTCCAAAAAAACTTTGCATCTCGGGATTAAGAAATTTGTAAGGAAACCAAACCACATAAAATAAAGCAAAATAAAATAGTGATAAAACTGAGCATCTTAAAAGACAGACAAAAGTTTATTCTCAATTGGTATTTTATGCTTCTTATTTGATGAAGGATTAGCGAAGAAATGATGAAACATTCAAACTTTACAACGTAGGTAACTTTGTTTTGAACTTCTCTGAATTACAAATTTTTTTATTTTATAAACTTACCCTTATTATGGTCACGGTCAAAATAAAAAATCACGTTCCAGGAAAAATATTAAGACCCTCATGCACCTCGGGAAGTTAACAGGCGAGAACGCGTAATTTAAACAATGTCTGTAGTTCCTAGCGGGCAAAGGAAAAAAAAGGATACATTACGCGCTTTTTAATTATCGATACATCATATTAAGAGTACAGTATGTCATATTTACACTATACGTGCAATAAAATTGTGTTATTTTGGACTATTTTTATTATCAGGAACCTCAGAAATATCAAACACGTTAATGTCATAATGACTTAGGAGTGACTCATAACATTGCTTCATTCCAACATATTTATTTGATATTGGAAATACCACGTCTAAACAAGAATTTATTAAGTTTTGTGTTTATCTGAAGGTCACGTGTAGAATTGTGTCAACTGCTTATGCGATGTGAATGCTTCGATCGTCTTTGTATTATATATTTGAAGTACTATGCACTTCCGCACTGTTCCAGGAATACGAATCCTCAGCTTATGTACGAATACAAATACGCAAAGAAATGTGCATGCGAAGTTGTAATTGACAAGTTCAAAGAATAGTTCCTTGCACATTTCTTTTGAGTAATCTACGCATCGTCTTTTTCGGATTATTTTAAATGCGATGAAGAGAAGAACTAACATTGGCGTGAGAAGCATTTTCATTATATATCAATCGGAAATCAAAAAAGAATCGTCTGCTCGGAGGTTTGGGAACTCAGCTCGATTTCTACAAATGTTTGCGTTATTCACAAAGCTCCAGTTGTGGACGGTGAGTGGAAGAGAAGTGTTACGCCGTGGCTTCTCCCGATCGTCACCACTCCAGTTCGAGCGCTCGCGAAGCTCCGCGTCTGTCACTGAAGAGGGCGGGACCTCCGCTTAATTTCAAGAGCGCTTGAAAAAAAGGAGACGGAGGAGCGAGCGGCGCGGCGCTGCGGGAGATCGGACGCTGAATATTGAAACGGCGACGGCGGCGACGGTTTACCAACGATGCTCTCGAGGTTCGTAGATTCCAATGCAGCTAATGCACTTGTTATATTTATAGTGAAGCATGCAAAACTGCTCACGGTCTTCAAATAACACAAGAGCGGTAATTTTCTCCTTTTCATTGAAAATTTCAAATCGATATGCGCACGATAATATTCTAATTTGAAGAGTGCAAAATTAATAATTCGTATAAAATAAAACAAAATAATGAGCCAAAGAATCAAAAACGATTTGAAGAAAATGGCGGAAACGACTTAAGAGAATGACGGGTCGCGTCGGTTGAGTATATCGATTAATAAAATTGGTGTGAGTTTCTGATGTAATTTTTGTTTCAGGGAATGTAACGAATATGTTTAATTCTGATGCTTTTAAAAATTCGAAACGTATATTTTGGAATATATGTTTAAAATCTAATAGACGTAATTACAATAAAGATATCTTTAGAATATAATATGGATCATTTCAGGATTGCATTAAGGACACACACTCAATGACATACGGAAGAGTCAGTATTTGACTCTTAATGCACATTTATATTGGCATGGTACATCTTTCCATATATGAGGGGGTATTATATCTGAGATAATGCACATATTTATTTATGAACATATTTAATGTAATGCATAATTTGCACTTTCTGGGTGTAAAGTATCATGTATTTTAAAATATATTATCGGTAGGAGACAAAACTATCGCAGGTTACACTACTGTGTTTATAAAGGGTAACTGTACTTCTGTATACTATGATAAAAGTAAAACATTATTTTTCGACAATGGCAACAATTATTCAATTCGGTAGTGCATATTAATATGAACCTAAACCGCACTATATTGAAATGTATTCAATCTTTCATCATATTTTTTAACAACATCCGCAGCAAATTTGTCATGAGCGTTGGAATTATTTAAGACATTTAACTCATGAAATATACACCAACAATGCTTCTCACAACAATATTTTGTGTTACCTGGGTATACAGAGAAACATATAATTCATTCCTTCAAATATTTCATTAATTTTTTAAAAGTAAATTCGTAGTTTATTTTCTTTGAGATTCCCCTTTAAAACGAAAAAAGAAAGAGAAAAAAAGAATAACTCTCGCGTTCTTATGACGGAATAGCCCGTTCCTTAAAGTGTGAGTAATAAAAAGAGTTGTGCGAATTCTCCTATGGCATGCAACGAAATTAAATTGACGTCGAGTCTGCAAGAAGTGCTATGGCGCCCATTCGAGGGTCGGAGGCGACTGGGCAGAATGTAAGTGGGGTCGGTGACAGCTGCGCGAATGAATGCAGTCGACAGCTCTCGCAAACAGCACAATCTCGTCTGCAGATTCCCGCGAGGGTCTATCTTCAACGCGTTGAGGTCTCTGGCAAGACGTAATGTTTGGAGAGCAAAAAAGGATTGTTTGTGGAGTAAGACAATTGCGTGAATTTGGAGCGAGCCTCGCATTCCGTTTTGATAGAAAGTGCGCGTGAGGCAAAAAGTTATTATTTGCAAGAAGACGGTTCGTGGAGCTACAGACTCCAAACCATGTACATGTGTTGATATTGCTGAAGACAGCACACAGAGCAACCGAATTTATGTTGTTGGTTGTAATTTTTGTCCTTTTTAAGTTCTGCAATGAACATTCCGATTCTTGGGTAACTTTATTTTTTTTTAAATAAGAATTTCTATAAAAAAATCAAAATAAAACAAGACGCTACTATAATTAACGTCCATTATATAATTCAACCAATTAAATAAAGATCTACGACCTTTCACGGACAAATACTATATATTTTTTTGTGATTTAAAGTTCACAACATTTCGAATTTATGTTAAGTCGTCGTAAGGCGGTATTCGACCGTTAAAGGTCATAAGTCTTTCGTTAATTAGTGAAACAAAATGTTTTATTTTTCAATCTTTGAACAATTATATTGTAAAAGCGAAGCATTAAACCTTCATATGAATGTACTGGAAAGCATTTGTGTAATTCCCTCTTGACAACGAGAGAAAATTGAAGTCATTCTAATTATCACCCAATAAATCAAGTTTTTGAAATTATTGAGGTTAGAGCATACGTCATGGGTTTAAACCACGAAAAAAAACAAAAACAAAACAGAATTAAAGTTTCAATATTAAACTCAAAACTCGGGATAGCGATACAAGAAACATATCTGCTGCTTCGTGGTTTAGTGAACTAAAGTAACAATTAGATAATATTACCCCGTCTCTTCACTCTTCAGAAACTTTCTGTTTTACGTGGTTAGTTTATCCTGCTAAAAACCAAAATTGGCGAAGAAAATTTAGAAAACAACAATTATTTTTAAAAATATGAAGAAGAAAATAGATAAAAATTCTGAAATATTTATCTTGCTTTTTCCATATGTAGGAATTGGTTCGCTTAACTATCATTATTATATGCATCGATTCCCAAATATCTGAAGAAAACAGACCATTCCTACAAGCTGGAGAAACATGTTTTTGTCGTATCTATTTTTGAAAGGATTAGTATAAAAACATATCAGATTACTCTTATTATCCGATTTCTGGGAGAAAGTAATACAAAACACGTTTTCCTAGTAATTTATAAATGAAAACAAGGGCGGGTACGCTTTGTATTCCTTTTGTAATAGAAAACTCTCAGTAACCTCTGACTGTCACCACATTCAGAATACGTTGAATACTATTTCATTCATTCCTCTCTTCGAAATTCATAGTGTAATACTGTGCACGTAAACAAGCTACAAAATGCTTGATATTATTAAGTAAACTATAATAATAATTATACAACCAACATAATCTTCAACAATCTAATGTCGGAGAAATAGTCATACAAATCTTCAATGCTTTTGAGATGGCGTAGTTCAATTAGGTCTGCCCCAGAAGTATAATCGTTTAAAAATGGGTGTTAATATTGAAATTTCATGAGCATTGTGTAGCAGCGTTATAGAATAAAAGCAAATACGGTGCACTAAGGTTTGGATGTGGGATCCAAATTCAGAGAGAGAGACAGAGGATCTTCCAACCTTTGGATGTGACATCCCAACATTTGGACATGAAATCACACACTTGGGATGTGACATCTCAACCACCTTACATATTCGAACTACAATGTTGGTATGACATATCCGAAGGTTTGGATAAATCATATCCTTCCTTTAAATTTGAATCTCACATCAAATTCTATGGTGCTCATAGGCATAGTTTTTTCTCAGTGTGTATTAAAGGATTCGGAATTTTTCCTTACAGCATTTAAAATATTTCTTCTTCGAAAAGTTAAATATCATTTTTCCTTTCTGCATTTCCTGCTCATGGGAATGTGTTAATTCGTATTCGACTCGCTCTCGAGGAGTGAACGTCGTTCGCTGCTCTCTTCCACGAAGTCAGTTACATGAGCTTATCTTATGTGATCTCACATCTTATGCGAAGCTAAGTTTTCATTTACTAATATCATCTAGCAATTATCTTGACCAATTCAGATCGCAGAGCCGCGCTAGTGCGTCCTATTTCGTATTAAAATTATTTAATCGAGTGTCTAATACTTTAAAAAGAATTAGAAACTGTAGTAAAACCACACAACTAACATTGCCGACAATTCCCAATTCGCTTGCCCCGACCTGGGGTAAGTAGTAGCTGTAGGTATGTTAACAGCATACAATCTTAGCCCGAAACACGAGGATGATAGCGGCGCTTCTACGTCGACCTCAACCAACCCAGCAGTCGAACCACTTCAAGGACTTAACTCCGCAACTGGCCAAAAAAGAAGAATGGAAGAAAACGAGACCGAAGACGGAGCTTCTAAATGCCCCGTCTCGATCGCAAGGTTTGAAAATTCTATTACATCCCAACCGATTGCAATCTCAAATAGATACAGTGTTTTAAGATATTTAGAAGAGGAAACTGTTCCTGAACCTACTCCATCACCTGTTCATATCCGCAAACCGCCTCCAATATTCGAGCACAACGTGGAGAAATACAGACAGCTTTTGCAAGATATTACTAAAACCATAGGTAATGACTTTTCCACGAAAATGAAGGAGAAATCCGTGCGTGTCTCCACAACTACGTCGGAAAGTTTTAGATTGTTCATAAAATTCCTAGACTCTTAACAAAATAAATTACCATACCTTCAGAGATCCTAATAGAGCAACAAAAAGTGCAATAATCAGGGGTATACCTTGCGACTTCACAGAGCTTGAAATCAAAGACCCTTGAAACAACAATCTCACGATCATTAAAGTAACCAGACTATAAGCGGGATAGATCCCCAATGCCCCTATGTGCTGTAGAAGTACCAAATAGTGAAGACTCAGCAAAATATTTTATCTTAAATATATTTTGAACTGCTCAATCAAAATAGGACTACGTAGAAGAAATCAAACAATTGTTCAATGTAAAAATTGTCAAGACTAGTCATACTAGGAATTATTGTAAAAGTCCTTCTCGTTGTTTAAAGTGTGGTAGTTCTCATAACATAGGCGAATGTTCTCTTAAGGAAAACATGTCTACGATCTGTGCAAATTGTAACGGGCCTCATCGGACCAACTATAGCAACTGTCCTCATTTCTTAGAAAAACAAAATTATTTCTGTAGAAGACAGCGAAATCCAAATCCTCCCAATTCAAACATCTCTCCATCTTGTGTTATCGTTAATCCTAACCAACCCTGGAATGCTACTTCATCCTCACAGAACTTCAATACAAACACCACACACTTCCCTCCTTTACCAGCCAGGAACAATCGGCCTTCTTATGCTCAATATGCTAAAACCCACAAAATCCTGAACTACCACCTCCTCCCCCAACCTTTAACAAACCCCTCCAATTAATTTGTCTGGAACTTGATTGACAACATCGTAGAAGCAGTATTAGCTAAGATAAAAACTTTTACCCTATCACTATTTTCACAACCCCTTCAAAATGGAAAAAAAAACTTCAATAACCTCAACCTACTTAACTGGAATGCAAATGGAATATCCACTAAGAAAATATTCCTTGAGTTTTTGCTTCATAATCGCAATATAACCGTTGTCGTAATATCTGAAACCCACCTAACAACAGACGAAAAATTCAAAATCACGTGTTACACAGTATACCGAAGTGATCGTGATTCAAAAATGTTTCTAGGGGAGTACTAATAAAAGTTCGAAAAAAATTAAAACAACCCATTGTCCCCTTGCATTACTCCTGATTTAGAAAACACTGCTATCTCTCTACCACAATCCTCTGGACCTCGCATCACCCTCTTTGCTGTGTACAAACCCCCCAGTATACCACTAATATCTTCGTACCTAAAATGCTGTTTGAGACCCCCACTCCCATTTTAGCAATTGCGGATTTTATTTTAACTCAAAGCATGTGGAATTGGTTGCAGAACCACTACTCAGAATGGATTTACTCAAATTTTGCAATAAAAATAATATTACCATAGAAGCACCATTAGAACCAACACAATATCCATATAATTACAAAATTTCTCCAGATATTTTAGATATCATAGTGAACAAATCTTTTAAGTCCCCAATTTTTCAATTACCAAAACCAGTGTCAAACTCTGATCACTACCCCGTACTAGTATCCTTCAAAACACCAATAACCTACAGACATATTAGAAATAAAAATAATAAAATTAAATGGAATCTATTTGAAAAGCTTATGTTCGAATCAGACCTTATCATTCATTTCTTCAACTCCAAAACAGAAATTGACACAGCTGTACAAGAACCCTGAAAGAAGCAATAGCCCACAACTCGTACTAACCCCTCTAAGCGACGTGGACATACCCAACCAAATATTCCAACTGAAATTAATAAACTGTTAGCTGAAAAAAGAGAAGCCAGGAAACTGGCAAACTTGCCGCCTCCCCCACCTTAAAACGCAGTTAAATCATTTAACCAACAGCTTGCATAGAAAAATGAACGATTACAAAAATAAATGTTTCCAAGATAAATTAACCCTTCTCTCCCCCAATAACATAAATCTATGGAGAATCACTCGAGCCCTAACGACTGAGATATACAACAGGCAATACCCCGGTTCTGTCTCTAGGAAATAATAATGTGGTAACTGATAATGAGAAAACTAATCTCCTATCAAATCACTTCCAGAAAATCTTCACTCCAAATCCCATCTCTAATGTCAACTACACCTCCGTAAACAATTTTATAAGTAAACCTTTCCACACTGCGCGTTTACCAATAAAATTCGTTTCGCCTTCAGGAACGAAAGATGTATTTAAAAAATAAAATAAAAAAAATCATCTGGGTACGACAATATCCCAAATATTGTCTTAAAACACCTTCCTAAAAGAACCCTAGCAAACATAACGGTTATCTTTAATGCATGCCTTCGCACTAGTTATTTTCCAAATGCCTGGAAACGATCAATTCTTATTCCAATTTTAAAACCCAAAAATCCTCCAAATGATCCCTTAAGCTATCGACCCATAAGTATTTTACCAAGTCTTTCAAAAGTCTTTGAAAAATTAATTTTATATAGAATCAATTCATTCCTCACGAACACTGAAAACTCTATTCCACACTTCCAGTTCGGATTTCGATCTAAACACTCCAGGAGTCATCAACTATTACGTATAACCGAAACAATAGCTTGTTCCTTTCACGCAAAAAACAAAACAAAAAACAAAACAAAAACACTACGGCGATATTCTTAGATTTCACTCAAACCTTTGACACAGTATGGCACGAAGGTCTACGGTATAAAATGTGTGTAATTGGATTTTTCTCCAGAGTATCTCTTCGAAATCATTGACAGCTTCTTATCCGATAGACAATTTGCAGTGAAAATAAACGAAGTATGTTCGCCATATACCCCCATTCTCGCCCAGGTTCCCCAAGGATCCCCCTTGTCCCCTATACTATTCTACTTCTTTACATCTGATCTTCCAGAAGTCCCAGAAACGACCACAGAACTGTGTGCAGATAACACTGCCATATTCACGTCAGATCATAACCTCAACTCATCAATTTTTCTAGACTATCTTTTTTTCTAGAGCCTCTAGAATTTTTCTAGAGGCTCTAGACACCTTTCCTCACAGGGCTGCGGCATGCGGTGTAAAACTAAACTCCTCAAAATGTGAAGCTAAAATATTTTCCCTAAGGAAAATTTCTGACCTACGCCCATTAATTATACACCAAAACTTCATCCCATGGACCCCCATTTCTAAGCCAATCTAATACCTAGGAGTTTATTTTGATACGAAACTCACCTGGAAGCCTCATATTAACCACATATTAAATATAGCAAAGTACTCTCTACTGAAACTCTATCCACTAATAAATAGGAAATCAAACCTTCACATTAATACAGCTCTTCATCTTTACAAAACTATAATATGGCCATCATTAACTTATGCCTGTCTCGTGTGGGGTTCCACTGCCTACAGCAACCTCAAACCCTTACAAACATTTCAAAAGAAATAGTAAATCTCAAATCGTTGGTACATCTCAAACGCTCAGCTGCAACGCGAACTTTCTGTCTCTCGGATGCCAGACCATATTGCCAAAGTGTCTACACATTTCTTCAACACACATTCCTCGTCCCCTTTCACGTCTATCTTCTACCTTCTTAAAACTGTAGACGCATCTTTTAATTGAATTCGCTCCAGTTTCCCAAAATATCTTCTACGGTCTCCATAAGAGAACTAATCACTTAATTATAACCATACATAAANTATCTTCTACCTTCTTAAAACTGTAGACGCATCTTTTAATTGAATTCGCTCCAGTTTCCCAAAATATATTCTACGGTCTCCATAAGAGAACTAATCACTTAATTATAACCATACATAAATGAAGCAAAAAAAACAAAACAAAACAAACAAACAATGAATTTATATAAAAATACATAAATAAATGACACAGATCGCGGACAGTCCTTTTACAGGAGGTCCCCAGTGGGGTGACCTCACACTGCTTTAGGTGTTTTAGATTTATTTATAGATTAGGTGCTTTATTTTGTCCTCAAGAATTTTGTAATGTTACTTCGTATAATCTTGTAATTGTATTTCTTTATTTTTGTATTTTGTTTCAATATTCTATTATTTTCTTTTGTATGTTCCTTGTACACACCAGAAAAGTGGAAACTCCCATTGTATTGGTATTTAAAAAAATCGTATTCGAAGACCAGTTACGAAAGAGAAGAGCGTCTCCCGTTACGCCAGATATTCTATGAGCGGTCTTCACCTAGCATAAGTATTTTGTAGAATTACGAAACAAGAGTACCTCCTCAGAGAGAGAAGCTTGCTTTTATAGAAAGTCGGGTGTTCGCGGAACCTTGCGGTCGCAATTTCATCGCGAGTCCAAACGTTCGAGTCAGCCGTAATAATTGAAATCTATGAACCACCATCTGGCCTACATCGTAGAGTCACCGCCGGTAGTTTCCCTCGGGCTATACTTTCAGATGTTACAGCTGAATACGTCATAGTTGCTTTCGGGCTCGATCAGATGTTTTTATACACGTATATCACGCCCGAGAATTAAATATGGGACTATTGTTCTAGGTTTCAAAACGAGCAATTCAAATATTTTGTTGCGGCATCGAAAGATTTTAACTGCGATTATTTTTCATTCCTGTGATAAATTTAATGAACTAATGAACAATTGAGGATTAAGGAAAATGTATGACGTTCTGTAAGATATCACTTAATTGTTAATCGAATTAATTTATAGTATTGAAATAATTATCGTTAGAAATTAGTCATTGAAACGTCGTATTAAAAGAGCTCGAGTGTTTGGTCATCTAAATGAAAAATAAATTAACCTTTCTTTGAAATGAGAAAATGACAGCTGAAATGAGTTTTTGAAACAGTTTCAAGTAGTCTCATTTGTTATGTAGAATGACAGGTAATTAAGAGTTTTCGTGGGTCATCTCTTCTGGGTATATTTCTGGCAAACAGTTACCTATTGGTACAAAAAAACAAGCTAGTATTTTTTTGCCTGTACTCCTCACCATATGAAATTTCGGGCCAATCATATAATATTTTGTGTCATTATCTAAACTGGAGCTCTATATAGCCCGTATAGAGCCTTAGTTAAACGTGAAAAAATAATTTTTCATAAAACTCCTCTTGAGTTACTTTCATTTCGATGTATCGTAAAACTGATACAGAAAGTTTGGATTAGTCTCTTCCCAGTCGTTTCACTCACGGAGTTTGATAATTTCTTTCAGAGCTAAAACTTTCAGAATAAACCATATAAAATATATTTGTCTGGAAATAACGTCTATTTAATTTATTCGTCGTGTGGCAAACTCAACTTTGAATGACTTCAAGTTTTTCCGTGATAACACACTGAAAACACGACTCATTGTCATTTCGAACTGTTCCTTGAGATGGTCTGTCGTCGGAGCTTGTGACAATCGTCGGCTTCATTTGTTTCCCCTTTCGCTGGTGGCAGCTGAAGCGGGTTGCGGGACTTCAGAAGGGGGAGCTGGCGTTAGACCTTCATGAAAGAGAGAACCGCCAGTCGTGCCCAAAACTTCTGAGCACGTAATTTCTCATAACAGCTATATTTAATACGCATAAATTTTCATACCTATTTCAGCACCAGCTATCACGATGTTCATCTCTCATTGGTGTAGTAGGGAGAAAGGGAGGGAGACACGATACAATCACATGACAAATCGCATCTGATTGACACCACTTTAAGACACTACTGCACATAATATTTTTCGGGTATATGAAATTCGGCATTTCTTCCCCGTCGGTTCTCTCTTAAATTAAGGGCTCTAGTTGGCGTCGGCGCCTGTAACCGGTAGCTGTTACGATCCGACAGGCAACTGTTCGACCTTGCTCGTGTTCCACAGCGGTGGCTGTGAAGGCGGAGGCCACAAGACGTTTGAGAAGGCTCCACACTTAAAAAACTTCCGATGACAGAATTGGTAATGAGTGGGAAAATTGGAGTAGTTGAAGCCACGACAGGTTGGACACAAAATAAACTGAGCGACCAAAACCAATACATAACGATATCCGAACAGCCTGCTTGGATGATCGAGTTTGGTAAGTCGTTGAGTGTCATCCTGTGTTAGATATATTGACCAATTTTTACGAAATCACGCTCCTTTCTTTATAGTCAGTTTTCTGCATCCTTACTTTGTTGTTCTTATTCAAGTAATTCGTTTCCTTCCTTCTCCGTCAATGCGTTCGGATCTGAACAGTAAATTCCAAGTAGTTTTGAGCGAGATTCCGTTTTATCCAAAATGAATCTTCATAAACACATTATTATATTAAATGGAAACATGTTTCATATTAAAAATGGGATAGAGTTTAGGATATGAAAGGAATACAATAGACTACGTTATATTTTTTGGAAATGAAAGAAAACGAGTCGATACTTTAAGAAGAAACGGAGCTATGAATCAGTGACTTCGGGTCTGAAGGCAAACGGGAAGTGGAAACGGATAGTTGAGAATGAGGAACTGTAGCGATAGCAGTTGAGCAAAAACGTCAAGGTAAATATTGGGGAAAGGGAGAAGACTAAAAGAGTGAGGAACGAATGAGATTATTACGTGAAATGAGAAGAAGGTTTTGAGGTGGAAAAGGCGCTATAAGAAGTTCTGAATTACTGTTGAGAATGTATATTATTAGTATCCTTTTCTGTTACTGTTTCTCGCAGACGGAGAATTATACGCGATACGAGACAGGATATATCGAGTACTCTCCCTCACATGTTCTATGCTGAGACGAACCACATGCATGACAGGGTAAAGGAGAGAGGTAATGAATGAAATATGAAATAATATACTCCACCATCAGCACTTTGCGCGCGTATGGCGCCTGATCGTCTGTTGAGACTGACTTAGTTCAAACATTACATTTGTCCCCGTAGACATTTCGATTCTTGGGTGTCATAACGTGCTTGTAGTTTGTTTCATTATCCAACAGTATATGATCGTTATTATATTTGTTTTATAAATTTTTTTGTTTAGTCGAATATTATTTTTCTAATATTAACTTTTCAGAGAAATCTAATTTTGTGGAAATAAGGTATATATCAAGCAATAATATTCATTGGATCTCGTGCCAAAATTTCAAGTCGGCATAACTCCCAAAAGGTAAAAATCTCAATTATATAAGAATAAGTACTTGACTTAAGAAATAAGTTATGTTGAATATATATTTCAAAATTAGTAATTCAGGTCAGTGTTTTGGGTCCAGTAGGTGACTAAGAGTTTTGGGTCCAGAGAGACCGAGCGGTGTGCTTATTAGGTGTGGAGGGACAGGCAGAGTTCGGGGAAGTGTCCTAAGATGTCAGCCACCACTTTCGTCAGCAAATCGTATAACTCATTAAATAAATAAATAAAATATGCTGATTGTGTTCACATCGGGGTGGATTTTGAGTGGATTCTCCTGAGCCATTTCGATATTTTCTTCCATCGCTCTGACGGTCGGAGATTCCCGCGGTGGTCGTGAAGTCTCCACAGAAATTGAAAGTGGTTAGCGAAGAGAATGCTGTCCACTGGGAGGACCGGATCGACGCACGTTGCGGATGGAGTCGGCGGAGGCGCCGAGCGATGCGGCGATGGAGGCGATGGAGGCGGCGGACGATCCGTGGAACAGGTTGCAGTTGTCTCGTGGAGGTCACTCGCGACCCGCTTAGACACAGCCTCTACGAGTCTCCGCGGTTTTATTTCCGTCCGTCCGTCCGTCGATCGCTTTGCAGTTCTGCGTGTGGGTCTTTCTTTCCCTCTGCGGATTGTGCGGTCGCCGGCGAAAAACCGGTAGCTTCTTCGGGAGCTCTAGGAAGAGGAGACTGTGGTCTGGGATTTAATGGTTTTCAACATCATCTTCCTTCAGACAAATGATTTCAGAATCTGTGTAGAAGCGTCAGTGTCATTAATACTATTGTTATTATTAATATATAATTTTGAGTGATTTTAATAGTTTCGATTTAGTTGGGGAGGAATGAATTGATAACAGTTCGTTTTTGATTAATAACTGTGCTTTTATAATCTATAGAAAATAAGATTTTGTCTAGAGATATGTTTAACGAGTTTCTACTTACTAACTAGCAGCTACTTATTTTAAAGTGTGCGTGTCATGATCTTTCCTGGGGATGTTGATATAATAAATCCGGGTCCCTTTGCTGGAATTGATGGTATGATCCCTTGCTAGTTCCCGGAGAGGAAATTACTTTATTGTCTTTCACATGTTCATACGCAGTGTTACCACAGTTATTTATCATATCAAGTTAAATATTTTCTTTCTTTAAATACCAAGAAGGAATCTTCATTTAAAGTAAATATTTTTGACGTATCTATGATCTTGAGTCTAATTCGAGTATGTCGACATTCACGTAAATTACGACTCAAAACTACCTAATATGATACTAATTTGATTTTATAGTGTGGTTTAACAAAGCAACCAATAAGTGTGTCTCGAGACAATATTCTCTCATAGAATAAATTCATAATCTTTACCCTTGTTTTGTTTCCAGATAGATCAGATAAATATTCTCTACCTCTTTTTAATCTCATGTCTTCGCGATAAATCAATAAATTACAACTTACGACCTTTTTATGAATGATTAGGATATATTTTATGTTATTTATTTATCTTGATTATATAATGGGCATAAATAGTAGATTTAGTACTAACGTCTTCACATTTTAGTTGCAATAGACTACTCACAAAATGAATGAGGTTATTAAATGTCAAGCCTCAAGATTTAATATACTAAGTGCTCTCATTTCTTCTACCTATTTCATGAAAATGTTCGTAAAAATAGTTTCCTCTGTTCTATTTTTGTCCGCAACTTCTTGAGTTTTCTCCGGAGTGGCCTTGCGCTTCTTGTTGCGCGTCTGGGATTTTGAAGTCAGAATGAGGATTCAGGTTTCAATATTGAATTGCTCTGTTCCCGACACAAGATGAAGGCCGGTGAAATTAAAACGCTGCAGTATTCAGGAGGAACAACTCCACGGATCGCAAACGACAACAGAACCGATGAATAAAGGATGATTCCTTGCGAAGACTTCAATCTATTTACTTGTCCAGTATTGTCTCAATACTTTTATTAGCCATCACGAGCTCGCGGTTGAAACCAGTGTTTAAATAAAAGATCTTTTTTCGCCGTCGGTTTGTTAATGATGCGGAAAATAAGAAGCGCCAGCTTATACATCAATGCCCCCTTTGAAATTATCCTGTCCAATTTACTGGTTTGTCTCAAGTTAGATAACTACCCTTCACCGATTCCTTTTGTCAGTTTTATTGAAAAGCCTTAATATGGATTATTGAAAGCATATGCTCACTTTTCTTTATAAATACCCTAAATATTTTTGTCCTAAAATTGCACTAGAAATGTGAAATTTCTCATTATTATTTTCAACAATACTCTACTATTGGTAAAATTATTTTCTGTTTGCTGGGGTCGATTTGAGATGAGAGAAGCCATTACCAATTCCCATTGATCCATGAATCACGGGTACCGACAGAATCCTTTCACTTCCTTATGACTTTACGAAACTGACGATACATTCACAGAGAATGAAACGTTTTAAAAGCTCATAACTGCTTTAACATGTTCACATTGACATTTTGATGCAGAGATTAGTTGTAAATCCTACCTCCCAATACCTTTTCTCGAGAAAATTAACGCAAAAACAGGAGTGCGCTCCATCCAACTACGGGAGTACCAGGTATTTTTTATTGATTTCACATACCTACCATGAGTTACGTAATAATATCAGTAATAATTTTAAATCTCGAAATAATTTTCTTTATGTATAAAACGCGTCATCTTTTTTTATTTTATTTTTTATGAAAATACGATTTTTTGAGAAGGCACCAACTAATTTAAGTGACTAGGAGAGGTTGAACGGGGGTAAATGAAGACATGTGCTATTGAAACGAAGGACTTCAATGTAACAATATCGAGTACCAAGTTTGGGGCAAAACATTAAGAATTTCTGAAATGAATCTGAATATATATACATAACCATATGACAACATCCAGAAAATTACAGCAGATACATCTGGACGATATCATCTTAAAAATTTGATTGAAGGATTAGTGTGCCATGGTGAATGTAAACGACAAACTTTGTTCTCTACTATTGTAAAATGAAATGTTGATCAGGATCATGTTTGACGTTCTTTTAAAATGTTTATGTAGGAATATGTTATTCTGCGTGATCCTGTATTTGTTCAACACATTCGGAAAAAAATTAGAGAAGGACGTGGCCAAAGGGGGTCCATATCCCTCATCCCCCCAAAATTAAACAATGTGAATTAAGTCTAGAAATGGATTGTTGATCTAATGCGTCATATTGATATAAACATGTAAAATAAAAAATAAAATGCGAGCTATTGTAAGAGATTGTAGCAGACGTCGCTACATCACATCGTGGTCACCAATTATTTGAAGGGGTGGTTTTTATCTGCGACAAGGGCTCTAAATCATGACGTTAGAATGTATTGCGTGTTCTCGATGAACCCCCACAAAATATGAAATAAAACTAGCTAATATAAGAAAATATAAGAAAGTGATCCAACAAAACAAGATTTACATTTATTGAATTTGAGATGCAGTGGATCGCAAGACAAAGTATACAGTCATGATTGGTTTTGTATTAGTTCTGAGAGTGTCAGACTAGAATTGTTTTAGTAGCAATCACGATTAGAAGTTTGTTGTCTTCATGCGTTAGTTTGTCACAGTTTCTAATTAATGTTGTCTTTCTAACTTACGTGGGCGTCTGACTCACGATTGGCGGGGCAGATACTGAAACGATGTTACTCGTACAGTGTGGAACACAATGCGAAAAGGAGAAAGAATCAACAAATGTTTGTTGCCGGGTAACTTAAGACAATACCCTCAGTCTCCTGAGTGTAGGATAATTAGGAGGCTGACGTTGACTATTATTTGGATAGTATATTATGCGTATAAATATGTGACGTGATGTTGCAACGTCTGCAACAAGATTATTTCATTTACACTTAAAATCCCCGCGTTAGCAAAATCCTGGCTACGTCCCTGTTCGAGAGCAAGCGGAAGCTGCGTCGATCTACCAATGATGCAAGTGCCGATGTAGAGTGGATCCAATGATCAAGGAGGGTAGAGCTCGTTCCACTCGTGGGCGACTGAAGTATTCGGGCTAGGTGCTTGTTCCATGGCGGTGCGGCGCGCGGGGCGTGGATCAGCTGTCTCGCGGCGCGGCGCCCTTTCGCGTGAGACAAGCGCAGGTTGACCTCGCGGATGTTTGCCAATCGGCTCGACACCCTCAGGCGCCCGTCCATGCAATGCTCCGAGACCTTTCGTCTAACCTTATCCGTATTCTGAACCAACAACCTGCAGGCGGAAGTACTTAGGATGCGCGGATGACAAAGGTGCTCGGTTCGATCCTTGGAGAAGTGCCGGTATTTCAAACAGGTGCCACAACGAGTGAAGACAATGAGCGTCATTTCATCCAGTGAAACAATGCTGAGCAATTTAGTTTAACAAGCTGAACTCACCCAGCATTACCCGTGTGAATTGGCCTCGACCGATTCACACAATTTCCCTTAGATTAATAGACATATCTACGAAACTCCTACCCTACAGATATCTCCTACCTACCCGCCTCTCTTGGCGACACCTACACTTAATTAATTTTTATTACCCGCATGGAACTTTCGTGAAATACGCGGGTGACGGTTTAAATTGTAAATAGGTTACAAGCTTACAAAAACGCATAATCTCTCAAATAGCGGTAAACAACATCGCGAATTAAAGATTCATGAACAGCGCGTAAAGCTGGAGATCCAGGGTTCGATTCATTCCTAAGCTTTCTGGCTCATTTACATTCTGGCACATTCGATAAATATCATTCAAATGATATAGTTTAATTACCGGATAAACATCCAACTATTCAAAAATCTAAACGTTCATTTTTATGCAGTAAATTTTCAATTTCAGATTAATATTTATTGATTATATTGTTTAATTTTTTTAGCCCTGTTGTATGCAAAATTGTAATCTCTACCTTCATTCACAAGAATCGTTAGTTGACCTCATTAAGTCAATTCGTTTTGAATTATAATTCTATCGTGAACAAATAATTATGATTCATTAGAATAAGAATATATGGAATATAAAAACTAATTAGAATATTATATCGGATTATGACGTGAAAGTTCGTCCTCTTTCTCGGGGATTATCTTCCTGTTTCTGCTCAGCTTCCTTTATCATAGCAGCATCCACCTAAGACGGTGGAGGTACTAAAACTACGCAACTTCTTCAATAATGGTATCGTTTGACCACAGAGCTGAATCATCTTCAATCAAACCACAATTAATAATAATAATAATAACGAATTTTTGTGTTGGAGTTCTATGGTTCTATTCTGGTCGAATCTTCTTTTCGACATACTTTTGAAAATTTCCTGGCCTGTTGTTTTAAAAAAAACGTATTTCTTTAATAGCGCTTCATCGTTAGTTGCTTAAGCAAAAGAATCGTTTTTCGATATTGATGTATTCATTATATAATGAAATTTGTATAACCACTTGCCAGTATATAGAGCGCTTTTTGAAAGTTTGCTGATGTGTTTCATTTTACTCGTGTTCATAGATCGTAGAAGGTAAGAGATGAATATGTCCTTTGTAAGTCCCACAATATCCAACTATCGAAGCGTTGATTTATCTTAACTGTCATGAGAAGTAAAAAGTATAATATGTTTTTAATTTATCCCATTAATGAATTTTGAAACAAACGATTTTTCACTTCCGTTTCTATGTGGGTTTCGTTAGTGATTTGGAACTTCCACTTGGAGTTCAATTTATTACCATCGTTAATATTTATAAAAATATGCTTGCGATATTGTTAATAGCGCTATACCATTACTCCAAACTTTTTCCTTATCGTCGTGACGATTCTTTCCAGTTGAATTCAGTATTTTCCCCGCGGATTCTTGACAAGAGCCTTGTTATGATATGAATTCCTCAAGTCATACGGCTGTACAAGCAGCTTTTCTGACGATAATATTATCATACTTTCCATCCACTTATTCCACGACCTCCAAAGCCACTTCACGCTTTTTGTTTCTCCTGCGCAGAGATTGATGTTTTCGCCCGCTCTTTCTCTCAATCTCCGTGCGATGTACGGGAGTAATCTTGGAGAGGGTCACATCAACATATGTAATTGAGGAGCGTTGCGCGCGCCTAATGGTATTGTGAGGAGGCGGAGATGCAGCGTGGGCCTCGGGCGGCGCACGCCAACTCTCTTGTCTCCTTCCTCCCTCTTCTCTTTCTATTCCTCGTCGTCTTATTCTTCTAGTTAGTATCTTTCGTCCCAGTCTTTTGAACATTCCTCTTTTCGCTAATTTCTCCCATGTTCTTCATATACATCTCTATTATATTTTCTTGTAAATAAATCGAATTTATTGTCCAAAAAACAAGTGTGAACACGTGGAGGTCAATAAACATATTGGCTCTCCGGAAGCAAGCAAGGAACCGTCCCATCAATTCCGATCAAGGGTCCAAAGCAGAGGTGGATTTAACATTTCAGCACTTTACTCCTAAGTTAAGAATAAAAATAGTTTGGTGCGTGTTGTAATATATCAGAATACCAACAAATTTCTATTTAATAAAACATTTTTGTTTAATAATTGTATCGATAATTACCATTACCATGATCTTTTCTATCTTTTCTTTCATTCCTTTCGTCTCCTACTACTATCTTCTAATTTTTCTTTTTAAAAAATCTACATTTTTTCTTTTCCCCTTCCTCCTTTTTTATTGACCTGTATTTTTCTTTGATTCCTTGTTTCACCCCTCCACTCTTCTTGATTCACGTCTCTCATTTCTCTTCTCTTCTTTTCTTCCGTACCCCGTTCCTCTTTCAAAACCCAAGGTGGTCGACGCCTCTTATCGCGTTGGTTAGGATATTGGCATTCGTATGTGCAAGGGGGGGGAGGGGAGGGGAGACGCCGGTTTCGCAGCAGCGAATGGACGTCGAAGGCAACGTCTCCTTTCGCGTGAATGAATCCGCTTCACATTGTACCTCTCGCGGTTCGCTTCCACTGCGACGATGTAGTGTTTTCATTCTGCTAACTGACGTCGCTGTGGGCTTGTGAATGCTTTGGTCTAGATTATGAACTACGTGCAGGTTCTTAACAATCTTACATTTATAATGTTTTGTTTGTCATTTAAGGTAGTACTATTATCATCTTAAATATTATTACTTATTATTATTAAATATTTTACTATTATTATAATTAAATCACTAAAGTATCTGAAATAGGCGTAAATAAACAGAGTAATATGTACTTATTGTGGGTCAACGTTAGAAAAACATACTTCACCGGCCATTTTAATGAAACAATTGCAATTATAATCGATGGTGTAATACATTGCGTCTTATGGAGGAAACACTTAGTTTCAAAAACCATTTAAATCACGAAAGTGGTGGACGTTTTCTTTTATTTGCAGTAAATTTTCTTTTGAAGTATTTTATATCAGTTTAATCCACAGGTCACTGAATATTTGAGGAAGCTGTTTTAACTTTTTTTTGAGATGAGATGCATACATCACGAAACTGTTCCTCTCGACTGTCATGTTGTACATGTTCTTATACATTTCATATGAGTTAAGCGAGTTCCTGAATATCGTTTGTACTATTTTATTAACTGATGGACTCAAATTAAATCATGTTTTAAAAATTCTTTTACTTGATATTCTTGTTTTATAACAATTAGAATAAAATCAGAATGTCACATCCAATGGTTTGGAGAAATGCTTTTCTTTCTCCGAATTAGGATCTCACATCCAAACGTGTGAATTTCTATGTATTTAAGATATTTTTTACTGATTTATTTGGATACGAAAAACTGCTCAAAACTCACCAGTTTCCATGTAACAGTTTGTTCATAATATTTTATCACCAAAAGTTTAATTCTTGTTAGGTGACGTTATTTGTTGCCCTAGTTAGCGAACCAATGATGTCGTTACCATTTTATTTATTATGGTATATTTATTACAGAGTTATGTCTCAGGATTTCCACTCGCTGAATTGTCTTAATTAGCAGAAGAAAGTGTACGTTCGTTTATTCCAAGCCTCATTCATTATCCCCCATTATTGAACAGATAAGGGATCTCGACAGCAAACAACGTGAGCAGCGAATACCGAAATCATTACGAGGTGAAGTGACGAGCATCGGAGATGAAGGTGATCTCAGTTCTTTATCTGAAGGATCGAGTCCCTGGAATAGAAAGGGAGAATGCGACTCTGGACCATAAATCTTCCAGGAATCCAGTTTCCGCAATCACAGATGCTCAATAGAAATCTGTTGCGTATCGAAATTGTTACTGTGTTGGCAGATACGTTGGAATATCACATCGGATGGAAGAGACTGAAATACATTTATAGAAGATGTAATTTTTGTTGAGAAACACTAGTAGTGGTTTACAGCAAACCGAAGAATGCTTGAGATAACTTGTCATGGAAATATTAATACATATTTTCACAAATGGAAATCGTATCCAACCGAACATGTGCGTGTTGTGGTGGTGGGGGACGGGGAGTGGGGACGAAAAATGTAAAACACGTATTTATGGAATGTTCACACAATAATCCTGAATGTGGAATATTAATAAATATTTTTAAAGGAAAGGGAGTATCGATATTTATAATTGGAAAATACTTCTAAAAGGTCAGGTAAATTTCGAAAAAATAATCAAAGCAACTCTGTACTGAAATTATGAATATACGAGTAAAAGAAGACGCATAGAGAATTTCAAAAAAGAATAGTCATAATAAATTAGTTTATTGTCCTCCACGTAGTCACACACAGTTTGTAACTGTTTTTTGCCAATAAAGTTTAAAGTTTCATAAGTTTACAGATAGAATGACCAAAGTCTAGACCTAAACGAGAGAAAAAACAGAAATGAGTTATGATACCCGGGTATTGACCTAGAGTTAAGGAATCGCGGAGAAGACGACAAGAAAAGATTATTTTAGATTTACTTTTTTCATATTTCAGAAGATTTCCTACATTCTTTATCAAAACAAAAGTCAAAAGAACATGACGTAGATGGTTTTTGGAATTCGGTTAAAAATTTATCCTGATCAGTATACGAATGTATAGGTAAACTGGATATTTTTATTTAAAGAAAAAGTGTAATAGAATAGGAATATACCTTCATCCAAGAGTTACTTATTAACTTCTTTTTGGGAAATCAAAGTCACGGCGGAGGGTCTAATTCGAGGCTGACGTCGGCGACGTGTGATGAATATTGGTAGGCGTGGTTTATTCCTTAGAAGCAATCTACGTTGCGCTTAAGAGCGATGATGGCTGCTACTGTATCTCCTCCTCCGCCTCGCCTCGACGCGCGGCGGCAGAGCGTCTCGGACTCAGTTGATGGGCTTCGGCGTTTCTCTTACGGCCTCTGCTCCCAGAGGTAAGATTCTCTGCCCCAGAAATTGACCACGAAGATGAGGACATCATTTATCTTCCATTCGGATCCTCCACCAATATCTACTTAGTTTATCCCCTCGACGATTCTACTGAGCTTTTGAGGGTATTTTTGCTTTCAGATTTCTATTTGTATAGCGTGTAAGGAAGGGTTTATGACTGTCAAAAACATATTTCGACGTAATTCTATATCTACAAATGCGACAAAATTGTAGTTCTCATAAATATCACAATTGTAAAAAAAAATCCTTCTGATACCGGTGATCCCAAATTTACGGGGTAATAATCACTTATGGAATTTTTAGGGAGAAAAACTCATCACAAAGTTCCATGTTTCATTCGGAAGTTCATGCGTCCTTCAGGAATACCTTATGTGAATTCATTTAGCGAGAGCGTTGTCAGAGAAAGGGTGTAGATAGAGGGTCTAATCTATAGAGGTATTTATTAATCAAACTACGTAAAATTGATTGTACAGGTCGGAAAGCGACAATCTTACTCTAGTGACGCTGGGTGAATTTAGCTAGTTATGAGTGTTGAAAGTGAATTTTCAAATAGATACAGGCACTGAAATCTTACAAAAATTGTAAAGCTTAAAAAATTTAATAAAATGAATTGAACGATCTAATTTGTGCAGAAACGATTTATTATTAATGAACAATTATATAATTTTTACAAGGCTTTGGGCCCTACTGTGGGCAATCATCAGTCAACTGTTGCATAAAAATCACGTGAACATAGTTCCCGTCAAACATTTGACAAAAGTGTGGGAACTGGTGAAGATGCTGAGCTTATACGACAGTTCCTGATGATGGCCCACAATGGGGGTCGAAAAGTGTGAACATTGTATAATAGTTAAGAGATAATAAATTATGTCTGTACAAATAAGGTCGTTCATCTTATTTTGTTATAATTTCGACAGACGTTTTCACAATATAAAGAAAAATAAGTAAATAATCGTGAAGCAAACTTCCTTCTTCGTTGTACGCTGGAGTATATATCTTAAGTAGAATAAGCATCATCATATACATTAATATGTGAATGTCCCGAGAAAGTTTTGTTCCTTTTCTCCATAACAGGACGGAGCAAATCACAGAAATGTAGTATCGTATGTTAGGGAAAAAAAAGTGTTGATATTTCCTATTGTTTCATCTTTCTCCTCTTCGTTTTCTAGATACCTGCAATTTAAAATTACGAAGAAAATAAGCTACTTGACTCCTTTATTTTAAAAGGATGTTACTTGACTTCTTGAGTCTCAACAAATGACAGCTTTGACACGCCTGACCATACTGGTAACGTGTGTCCGTCAGTTATGTAATACCCCATTGCGTAGTATCATATATCGTTCATAACTGTCCAAATTACATTGTTTAATGTTGAGTACGAAACCGAACGAAACCTGCCTACAAATAGCGGACGGGGGAAGATACAATATGCCATATTATCAGGTAAGTAAAATAGTCTTGCTAAATATAAACGTACGTTTTATCATATAGAATGTTAGTTACATTTGAGCTACTATATCTTAAAGGTAGAAACGTCTACCATTCTACGGGAATTGTGAAGAGCGTGTTCCTTTCGTGAGCAACCTGCAGAGGCAGCAGCCGTCGCTTGTTTGCTCGCGGCTGTTTTCTCGTCTCCTCTTCAAACTAAAGGACTCGGTCGCCGCCGAAGAACTCGACCGAACACGACTCAGGGGCTCGAGGGCTTTCCACGCTCCAACATTACATACACCTTCCATTCCGCGTGGAAAATGTACGTGAAATTTCTCTTAGATTTTATCAACGTGTTTTATGGCTTGTTCCCTTTCCATGTGAATAGATGTGAAAATACCCTTTCGATACATATGCGTGCGGTCTCATACCTGATATGATTTTATGTGGTCTCGATCGTATTTCAATGTATATATTTTAAAATTCTTTATTTATGACCTATAGTTTAGTTTTTTTTTTAAATTACTGCGTCAACGTGTGTGTTGGGAGGGGGTAGGGTTGTAGGGCGTGTACGTTGACAGCTAACGTGCCTCGTATTGCACAAGCACTATGTTCGTGCGTGCGTTAATTCCGTTTTAAGGAAGCTATAATATAAAAACTATATCTTCGGTAATATATTTGATTTACAAATCTCCAATTCCATATTGTTGTTATTTGCATTTTATTTATTTTCAATTCCTGAGTGCGTTTGAACATTTCTACTATGCAACCTATAATAGGCCATGGCTGAATAAAAGTCCGTCAACTGATATCCCAACGTGGTCATAACTCCGTCCTTCATATAATTTGTAACTGTTATAAGCAAAGGATAAAGTCATGCGAAATCGTGTAGAATACGTTACCTGCTAGCATTAGTATTGCATGTTTTCCCCAACTTCACCAGTGTTCGATCAATTTTTTTTATCTACGTGAAATTATTATAATGTTGTGCAACGATTTGTAAATGGATGGGTTGCGAAAACATCCTATTACGAAGATCAAAAACCAAATTCCTATGATCTGTATTAATGAAAACGTGACCATAAAAATGATCACGAAAAATGAAATGAACGATTTCTTTTCACATTTTTAAAAGGCGTAAAATTATGGTCAATATTATTGTTACTTGGAAGGGGAAAATTAAAAAAAAATTATTACGAAAGATATGTTTTTTTCTCCAGTTTCCCACCTAAGTTCACTTGAAAATTAGAAAGATGCCATGGGAGTATAAGTTAATACATTGATGTCTAATTTTTTTTTATCATTAATAGTCTTCAAGAAAGTTCCAAAAGTTAGGGAATTTATTAACAACTCATTTATTAAACGTACAGAAATCTCTTAAATCTGAAGGGTCTCGCAAGTTGAATGTCAATGGTAGACTAAGCCTAGAGGCAAACAGGGTGGCGCAATCGGTAAGCGTATCAGCGCGTAAAGTTGAAGTTCGAATCTCGGTTGCGCCTCCCATTTTCATTCAACATGACATTATTGAACTCATTTATAACTTGATTTGCGCAGAGGTCTTTCTGTCATCATGTTTCTTAGAAGTTACATGTGCAGATGAATCACAATGTCACTAGCAATAAGAGAATCCATATTGCTAACACAGAAAACAATACGTGCTTATGACCTTGGAGTAAAGCAGAGACAAGACAAGGCAGATGAGAGAATCGCTATAACAGACATCACCACGTGCCTTTCCTTGGCGATTGCATCACGCTCAACACATTGTCTTTCCTCTCATTTGCCCTCACGCATTGGGTGGTCATCAAACAATTATTCATTGGAGGTATTGTGCTCGTATTTTCTGATTCAACCATATTCGGCAAGGTAATTACCTGAATAAGTATGGGACCGTATTCCTAATCCGGAATTATCTCTCATCTTGAATGAAAAATACACAAAAATATGAGAATTAATTTAAATAACCTTTTTAAGTGGCTCACACTTCTTTGTATGCAGTAAAGAAGTAAGTTACATCGGTAAAATGAGTTGTGTATTTATGCGACTATTTAAAGTAACATTTTTATTTAGGTTTTGATTCGAAATAGTTTTATCGATTTATATTTGTGTTCGACCACTTAATTTAAATTTTTTTAATACTTACAGATTATTAAATCAATTATATCTCAGCGCCATTTTTGAACGGTCACAATATATTTTTGTTGTGTTTATGAATGAATAAAATATAAATTGTTAAAAATAAATAAATAATAATTTATTTATCTATTTAGATTATATAATGAACGAAAATTGTAGAATCACAGATCATTGTTTCATAGAAAGCAACACATGGCCACAAAATGAACCGTCGCAGGCATTTTACGAACCAATGCTGCGGGTTCTCTTCTCGCTGACGTTTGATTTTGAGTAATCTCAGCCATCAATCCGTGGAAAGGTGTTCCGCAGGGTTCACCTACTCGGCGCGCGGCGACTGACGAGGTCGCCTTGATTGCTTTGCTACGGAGGCGGAGAGGCTCTGGGTGTGATTGCGGGGACGCGACGCGGGTGGCGGTGGGGAAGACGAATAGGACAGGCGATGCACCCACGTCATGAAGGGTCCAGGGACAGATGCGACGTGGAATCGATAGGGAGGAGACCAGATGCAGTTTACGACTTTCAGGGCAACACGGCTTAGAGAAGAATAGGAAAATACACCTAAGATTTATCGAATAATATTCCGTAATAATAATCATATAGTTTCTGTCATGAAAGAAACAGGATAAGATTTTAATTTTCTAGAATTTCATTTTTAAGTCAATAAATATTTACGGGATGACTGAATAAAGATTCAGCATGCAGTTTGTATTTTGAAAATAAAATTTAAAAAACTAAAAATAAAAAATAAAAAATTTCCCTACTTAATTATGTATTAAGCAAGACCGTAGCGTATAATACATTATGAAATTTTAATACAATATTAGTAACATTATACAATAATACCTAAGAACATAGTCGTGAAGTGATTAATTGTGAATGAAACGTGTGGTAATAGCGACACCACACGTTACATTCGAGAGAAGAGAGGACCCGTTGTCAGCAGAAGAAACATAAGAAAAAAAGTGGTTTTATTCAGTTTTTTGTCATTCGGCAAGTTAAAAAATCACTCGTTGTTCTAGACAAAAGCTTGTAAAAAACAGGGAAGAATGAGACTCAAGCAACCCTATACTACAATGGCATACGAAAGAAGCGGTGGGACTAAAAGAGACGCTATGTGGGAGAAGACAGACTGAAGACATGATAGCGGTAGTGGAGGATTATTGGAATTGCAGGAGTAGTGTTAAGGTAACAAGTGGGCGATGGAGATGGGTGATGAAGTTGAATAAATGGAAATGGATGATGGAGGTGGATGATGAAAGTGTGAGATGGAGGTGGGTGATGGATGGCAATAAAAGCGACGAAAGGGTTTCTGTGAGGGAGGCAGAGGCGCCGGACGTCGATTGATCGCCGTGTAACGGCCTTCGCCCTTGTAACCGCCCACAACTAGCGCCCAGCAACCGACTGCCTTCGGTCATTCCACGGGACACGACCAAAGCAATCAATCTCGCTCCTCTACATGGTGATGCAGAGGATACACTAACTTCTGGCTCTGCTGCCGGCGCGGCGATCGTTGTCTGCGAGTGTGAAAGTTGATCGGGTGATGAAATAAATGAATTAATTACATATGAAGACATGATTTGGGTATCGTTCCAATAAGTTTTATAATAATAACATTCACTAATAAAATTTGCAAGAAAACTTAACATTTGAGAAATATAACTCGTATAATAACTCTTATAAATTGATGTAAACACAGCTCACATAACGGTCATTGCGAAGAACTTATTCAGGAGAAATTATACTTGCATTAGAAGGTGAAAGGTGATTCCCACTTTGAATGATTGACTGCAGTCACTTTCTTATTATACAGTTTCCTCAAAACGATATAGTACTCCGTCTGTAATATATTCCAACGTTAAGTCATCCCTTTTTCTTTAAGAAAAGTCAGTCTCTCGTAACTCCAAATTTTGTAATACAGTTTCAGTAATTGTGGTTAAGATGAGGAAACAATATATTCGTACATTGCGCTTCAGTGATGATTTCAGTCTTAAAAGAATATTGAAGAAAATCGACCGAATATAACGCAAGAAAGTAATTCGTTTGCGTGAGACCATTGCTGGAAAAGAAAAAAGAAAAATAACACAATTACGAAAATATAGTAGATTTCATTATAGTATTCAATTCGTTTGGTTTTCACTACGTATCATTGCATTAATGTCCATGAAATTACTTACAAAGGGACATATTACCTGATCCAAATATTTAGTGTTAATTTTTTTATTGGATCATTAAAAGTAAACGTGGTTTGTTCGTTTTGTATGTTGTAGAAAATACACAAAAAATTAAAAGTACTGAAATGTAAAATAAAAATGTTATCATTTACCATGTTAAAGTCATTGTTTCCCTTGTTTCATTTGGACGATCCCCTCCCCATCTAAAAATACTTGCCAACAAAAATTACTAAAAACATATTGAAAAAATTAATCAGTAAATCCGGCTGCAAGGAAATGTGCTAAAGCTAAGTTCTACTGATTTCGTCTCGTTAGGTGCTTCTGCACATCGTCGCCCCCGATTGAGGAGCGTTAGTATCGCGATCCTTTTTCGCCGCAGTCGTGTTCCAATGACCCGACCAATGTCCCTCGTGCCTACCTTTCCAGGAGGCTTTGCCTGCGCTGTCACTCCTCTTTCGGAAAGGAGGAGGGGCCGTTTCGCACCTCGGTTGTGGGCGGCGGCGCGAGAGGCAAGAGCACTCGCGAATTTGCCAATGGCATACTACAGTCCGAATACAGAATTTAATCAATCCTTTTAATGATTATGTTTGGCGAACTACTCTTCTTAATATATATAATATAGACAATCGACTTGGGTTTATTGCAGACAATTAATATTGCATAAAATTTAAGATAAATTCACATGTCATAACTAAGAAAGCAGTTCGTATTATAACCACTTATAAAGTAAATTGAACATGATGTTACTTCTGCAATGAGAGGCATCGTCAGGTGTCCTAGTTCATTGCTAGCGACTGACTGAATAAAATTAGTACGTCTTGATAAAGAAGAAAAGAGATTACAGAAATCTGAGATTCAAACAACGTTACATGAGCACACAGAGTTTGACGAAATATAGTGTTTGATTAACAATTTAAGTGGTTATATTACAAATTGTTTTCTTTATTGTGACGTGAATTTATCTTAAGTTTTATTTAAATTAATTTCTTTACAAAAGACTTAGGTTGTTTGTATTATTTTATTCTATAATGGTTGAGCAACGATTGACAATTAAAACTGAGTTGAAAATAAACACTTATTTCCAAGAAAGGCAAACTAAACTGCGATATGTGATAATTAAGGCCAGATGAAAATATCTACGAACCCGGAATCTCAATGGAACTAGCAATGGAGTGATTTCCTTGAAATTTATTCTGTCAATATACAAAATGTTTATTCCTAATGCTTGGCGAATCTTAAAATAGGTGTCACTTGGGCTACAGCAAGTGATATTTATTAAAAAACGCATAAAATATATTATAGTCTTAAACAGGCGAGTTCAGTGTCATTTTGAAGAGGCTACTTTCCATATATTTAGCATCACTACTTTCGATATATTACCATTAATTCTAGTATATTACTCATGAGACTAATCTAATCTTAACTTAGGTCTGGTTTCAATGTATTTTGTTTCATGTGTTATTTTCGAGTTTGCATTGAAAAATTTCACCATAGTATGCAGTGTAGAATGCGAGTTTGTTTTAAATACGTTTCGTACTTCGCATAGAATGTTCGTTAAGACAACGGCGAATCTACGAGATCGTTGCGCAGTCCTGTAAAAACCAAATTAGTTTATTTATACACTCAACATCATTGTAATATATCAATAATGTTTTAGTTATTAAAAAAGCTGATGAAATTCGGGATATACGAAAATAAAATGATCACTGAGTAACTTATGTATCCTGAATATTTTATATACATCAATAATATTGGAATAATATACTCTTCTACCATGTGTATCGGCGAGGTGAGAGGTGACAACACTATTTATTTTCTACAACCTACAACCTTGTTCAATTTGTGTACAGAGAAGAGGATTGTCATCCAAATAAAAAACAGTTTGGGAAATTACTTCATCATTTTTATATTTCTTTCCCGAAAGCTACTTTAACAGGAAAGAAAAGTTTTTAACTTATTTTCATTACACGTTAAAAATGCATTCACTCCGGCTTGTTTCTTCTCACTTTACCGTGATATAATCTTTTTTGTGAATATGACAACTAATATAGTTACAAATTAGTATCATTAGCATTTGAGGTCCTCCAAATTTCAAGAGTTTCTAAGACATTTAGGTAATTAGTATATACTTCCAATTTCTTGAACTAAAATCTCGTCTCATCCTAATTTGGTGGACGTGGGAGAGAAAGTGTACCTCCTGGAGAAATCTCTTGTGTCTAGAATGACACATGATGGGCAGATAATAATAGCAATCACTTCGATGAGTATGGATTCATGACGACTTCGTATGCATACAAGAAGCTGTGGGTAATTTGAATAAAAAGAGGCAATGAAAATGATAATAAATATTAAACTAACGAAAAAGACAAAATTTTAATAAAAGAATACAACCACTAAAGAAGTTGTTTATTGGAACCACCAAGAAATATTTTATTTCTTTTCAGTGGAAATAATTAATTTTACAAAAACAGAAACGCGCCGAAAATCACATACTTATTTTACTAACTGAAAATATGAAGTTCTTTGACAATAAATATTGAATTTTACTTATCGAAAAAAAAAGCCAACCTTTGTCTCATTACATCTATAGTTATTGAATTGATTGTAGACTAGTCGACGATAAATATAAACGGATAGGTAGAAGTATTGAGAAGTGATGTGGGCTTCATTTCTTAAATGCAAGAAAGTCCCCCCCCCCCAAAAAAAAAAAATATTTACGTAATTTATTTGCTACATGAGTACAAAATAAATTATTTGTCAATTTCAGTGTGCAGACCTGAAATGTTATGTTTTAAACTCGTAACATTGTAAAAATGTTTTACTTAAAAAATCAGTGGAAAATAATTAGAATATGAATAAATATATTCCACTGAAAAAGAGGACATAAGAAAGAACTAAGAAGATATTAGGAATTTCTAGCCATCTTGAAAAATTATGATGGCTAGTTCAACTTTTACAAAACTTAAAAGCCTACAGGTATCAGTCTGTATTTGGCACTGATATTGGGGATCTCTGAAGCGTGTATAGGCCGTAACGAGGATCCTATGACTAATTTCTAGATTATAATATGTACACTAATTTACACTTGAAACTAGAGTACCATCTTTTCAAATAAACCTAAGTATTTCGTAATTTTTAATGAAATTAATTAATTTCGTTTCGAAAGAAATTAAAAATTAAAAAAAAATGAAGGTACTTGATATTATCCACGTAAAAAGTTAAAACTTTTAATATATACCTCACTCGAAGATAATACATTTTTAACCTTAGGAAGTTAATTGTTTTGAACTGTTACGCGTCAAAAAGTGTAATATCATTCGCGACGAACATGCAACGTCTCGGAGTGCATCGTTGACGATATCGGGAGAACGAGTTTTCAATGGGGAGGCTTCATTTTGTAGGAAATGGCAATTAATGTATGAATTACATCTCATAAAACTTGCGAAAAACGGAAATATCACTTCGATTATATGGATTTTACTCTGACTGAGGTTATTCGGTTATATCTGATCTAGCAGGGATTTTTTTCTGGGAGATTAATGCCAGAGTAGTACTTTAATAACGGATCTCAGAGTCTAACTCTTCTTTTGCGTAAGGAGGAGGGCTTGACTATAGTGATGAGTCTATAGGTGGCTGTGACAGTTAGAGCTAGGAGAGAATTAGCTCCCTGGGGCCTATGAGAGGTAGAGCTAGCACCCTCGTAAAAACGTCTTGACACCTACAATGATTTTAATTGTTGAACATATCGAAACCAGAAGCTATTTTTGTGAATTGACACGGTTACTGAAACCACGAAACCACTCTGCGAAAACACTATGGATGTGAGTACTCTATGAATGCACGTGGGATCCAAATTCAGAAGGATTTCTCCAAATCTTTGGATATGACATCCAAACTTTTAGATATGACATCCAAACTTTCAGATATGACATCCAAACCTTATCGGTCGGATACTGGAAGTTTGAAATGACACATCCAAAGGATTTAATGTCATATCCACATTGAGATGTCACATCCAAAGATTTGGAAGAATCCTTTCCTTCCCCCGAATTTGGATCCTTTGGATATGCCATCCTAAGCTTATAGATCGGATACTATCAGGTTGGAATTTCACATCCAAAGGATTAAATATTATATCCGAAAGTTTGGAGAAATTCTTTTCTCCCTCTGAACTTGGATTTCACATCCAAATCCCTCCAATATTTCTTACGAATTAGATTATAAACATTTCTCGCGATCCCTCAGTGTTACAGAAAAACAACAAAACTGTGACTTGGACCATGCCGATAAAAGCATCCCGCGCACGCGCAAGTGGGGTACGACCTGGCGTCTAGGACGTGCGTCGGGGCGCACCCGTGTCGCCTAACATGGCTACGACGCGAGCCGCTCGTGCGCACCTCTCCGCCTTCTACTCCGTTCGTTCGTTCGTTCGCACTTTCCCAATCGCTCTTTTTCGCAACGGGCGCACGTGAGCCGTGCCCCCGCACGGGGCGTCGTAGGCGTCTCGCCAGGATCTATCTGCCTGTCTCCGAGGAACTGTGTCGGCGAGAGAGAATTATCTGTCTGACTAGAAAGGGGACAACGGGTCAGGTGACAAGGGTCCCAATTTGGATGGCGTTTATTAAGGCTTTGGTTTTGGGATGCGAGGACTGTTGTTAGTCCGCTTATGGAGATAGGAGAGCGGTCGGGTGAAGTTAATATTCTTCTTGATTTATTGACTGGTTTCGTTCTTTCACCTTCCGTGCTGTATCATCTGTTCACAATAATTGCTCATCGTCGTTATTTGTATACATTTAGTTATTGAGTTGAATCCCCAATAATGTAATTCAAATCGTTTTCATTGTAATTCACGCTGTCCTAAAAACAAATCGATTCAATTAAAAATTTGAATTATTTTATATTTTTAGTCATATTTTAAATATTTTTTTTTTTAATTTTCAAATTTTTGTCATATTTGCGTTACGTTTAGATAGTATTTTACAAAAGTATACGATTATTTCACTCACCTCTCCAAAGCTTTACGTTATCTCTACCTCCTCCGCGAAGCAATATTAATGTACTTATTTTTCAGGGAAATTTTAACTCATATGAGTATACTTGATTTATGAAATTATTTATTTTTCATACAAGTGAGAAGAATTTTGATTGCAATCTTTCGATAGTATCCTGTAAGTTTTTACAAGTAAAAATGATTTGTGTAATGACACGTGTTTCACCGAATATGAAAGACCTATTCACATTTTAATGCCAAACTCTGACTAAAAACTACGAATTCGGATGGAACTTAAGTATTAAATCCATATTTTCATATTTATTCAAATGATTATTTAAATCGTGTTATTACTCTTTACAATTTTAATGCCATAACATCAAACTAAATCTTACAAGTAGTTTAGAGCGTACGAACTCGCTTTAAGACATTTTAGACGTCTCGTTTGAGTGAATGTCCAGATGATCCCATGAACCTCTCTGGAATGTGTGGAAGAACATTTCCTCCATCGCCATCCTCGTGTTCGTTTTTTGGTTCGTGTTTACCCGTCATCCGCGCATTATCTTCGCTTTGCCTAAACGCCTGTCTCTCCCGGCCGGCGGTGGCGAGGCGAGGTGAGACAAGCCCCCATGGACCGCTGCCGCTGAAACAGACTGACCCAGTGCCAAATCCTCACGCTACTCCATTAAGCGCGGAGTACATTTTTCAAGGTGTTCTGCCCAAGAGGCTTTCCATCAGATAATGAAAGCGAGAGTCTTCGGACCTCGTGACCTCTCGGCGTTGCGGAGATGTGACCCTTACCCACACGGGTATTAGCGAGCGGAGCGGAAAACGGCGCGGGACACGGGATGGAAAGGCAGATTCCCCAGGGAGATACACGATTCGTAAATGTTTATCCTAGATAAGGTCGCTTTCTCTGGACGGGGAAATCGAAATGTATGGGTTGTGGGTATCGTGTTATAGACATCTGTTCTCGAACAGGAAGGGATAATCGAGACGTTCCTCAATAAGTGTGATTGCAATTAATGTGCTTATTTTCAGTTCCTTAACGACATTTACAGACAAGATGTTAAAAAATCCGACGTAATGCGCAAAGCGCAACTTCGCAATTGATCACACAAGCACTTACAAAAACCTGGTGTTCCAAATATAAACCTGTGTATCCTTATGTATTTTGACATGCTGAATCCGAATCCGAATACAGTATTGTCCAATCACCTATTGTTTTTTGAAATCCCTATTTTCTGTATTTAACGGCAGTTTTTCGTTATTAAATAAAATGAAGGGTAATGGAACAATTCTGGCCGAGGATTCGGATTCCACGCGTCAAAATACATAAGGACACATAGGCCTTGTCTTTGGAACAGACCAATTTTTTTTGTGTTTCTGTGTCATTGAAGAATTTTAGTGTCCCAGTGACTATTACTCAATTCCAAATGAAAGTTTAGTGGAAGAGATATTAAACATTTATAATATTAACATATAATAGAAAAGCTAATATTATTCATTTCCGTTAATTAGAATTTCCGTTATTACAAGAGAAAGTTGTCGGTAAGGAGGTAAATTTCATGCGATAATTCGTTAACCGCAGGAATGAAGTGTGTGATTTTACTTTCTAATAATTATTATTTATCCTGTGTTGTGACTATACATTTACGGGTTGTTCTCCGAAATATAAAAACAGTGGAGAATTTGAAAAACATATTGAACACTATTTCTGAGATGGAAATACTTTGGAACATTTCAGTTTTATCTTAATGATGAATTTATTGTCAAAACAGAAGTTACAAACTGCTTATGACCTCGTGGAAGACAATAAACTAATTTATTCTCCGGAAGTAGGCAAGGGAGTATCCCATCAATTCCGATCAAGGGTTCTAAGGC
>NNCF01126905.1:905742-936771 GCA_002313205.1 Laupala kohalensis | reverse complement strand
TGTATAAGAGACAGGATTTAACATTTCAGCCCATTCCTATGATAGGAATAAAAGTAATATGGTACGTGTTATAATATAACAGAATACCAACAAATTTGTATTTATAAAACACCGAAAAGTTATTTCACGCAAACTAGATTGTTCGGAAAATATTGTTTAAAAGTTTTACCTCCGCCCCTAGGCAAGAGCCTAGAGAGACTGTATAAAAACCCGCCTTTACCCGAAGGAAAACCGGAGAAAAACCCGGGCCAGGATGGATTATGGATATCAAAAATTTAGATTCCAATTTTGGAAAACAAATGAAACGAATTTCGAAGCGAGAAATTATGAAGTGGTTGTATATTATTTTCTGGCCAACTGAACTATGTTTACCGAGCCGAAATTCATTGTCCCAAGGCGCCATATCTTCTTTTCCTACTCAAGGATTGTGCCGGAAGAGTAGAGAGTTATTGGAGAGAAGAGAAGTGAGCAAAGGTTAAGAGTTAATAAATATGTGTATGCGTTTTCGTTTGCCTTCTTAAGGCTGCAGAACTTTACGACCGAAAGGAGAAGTAGTATTTTGTTTACTTTACGAAATTAGTGTTGGGAGTGAAACGAAAACGATATTACGTGAGGTGAATAGTGTTTGTTCGAATAGTGTAGAAAAATGATTCAGCAATGAATTGTACTAGTTTTCTCACAGTTTAACTGTTTATGAAGCGTGATGATAAATAGTTTCGTATAATATTCCGGTGAATGAGAAAAGCAAATTATTCACAAATTCATATTATATAAATTGTACAAACTGATTTCATGTACTCTTTCGAACAAGTGTATTTTATATTCGGTGAGATCTAACCTCAGACTTTCAAGTTGTCTGACTGCTTGCATCATAATCTGAGTCATATTCCAGAACATAGCGATCGCTAATTCTTTACAATTACACCTTACATATAAAATTATCCTGAATCCAAACGCTATATAATCTTAATCGATTTAAAACCTCAATATAATTAGGATAACGCAAGGGCCAAATGAGAGTAGTTTTGAAGGTAATTTGGAAGCACAATATCGTAAGCTAATATTTTAACATGTCTGAGACGTTTCGTGTGTCCCGTTTGGTGCTGAACCAGGAGGTGTCTGTAAGAAAGAGCGAAAAACATTGGGATCTGTAACTTATAGTTTTAAAATTGTTGAAGCCTCCGGAAATCTGGCGAGATTGGTGTCCACCATTAGAGATAATAACATTAAACTATTTAATTAATAAAGCAAGAAATGCTGTGTGCAACCAAAAGACACATTTTCATACAGTAACGGAAGAACCTCAGAAAAAGAAAAACTACACAACAATTATGAACTAGGTTTAGGGTAGATGTTTTCTTATCATTATTCAGTGGATTAGCTGCATTCGAATCACGACGTGTCCCTCATATTCTTAATGGTAAACTGAGAATCTTCTCTTTCGCGATAGACTCGCGTCGTAAACACCAAACGATTCCCGCATCTGCCAGAGGCTTGTTACTCCGCTCAGCATAACTAGTTACCTGGCGGAACACGTCACCGCATACACAATGATTCCGGCGGCGGCGGCGAGTACGACAAGCGTCTGGGAGAGTAGATGACTGAGTCGCGTAAAAGGTGCAATTCGGCCTAATGCGCGAGGCTCTTTAACTGCCTGCCACACCACTACCTCCACCGCCCGCCTTGCACCACGCTTCTATTCCCCGACTCCTTCGTCGCGATACCGCGCCTCAAGAGCCAAGTGGCTCCAACGCCGTGAGGCCGGGTTCACGGCCGTCGCCGCCGCAACCGCTCCAGCGGCGTGGCGCCCACGCGCTACCAATGCGCTCAGTGGGCGACTTGCCGTTCGTTGGGAGGCACCTGTGGAGCGGATTGGAGAGGTGACGCCGAAATGCGAAGTTTCGACAAATATTGAATAGGAAAGGGAAAATAACGGTGAATGGGATGGAGATAAGGGAAGATAAGGGGAAAAACATGGTTACGGAGTTCGTAAGTGGTTGAGAAGTTTTAAGGGACTCATAAATATTTTCCGGATAGACAGTCCCAATAAGACATACCCAATGGTTATGGCCAAATGGATATTTCATTGAATTCATTACAGGACATGGAAATTTTAATGTATATTTGGCGAGGATGGAAAAGAAGACGATGGAATGCATGAGTATGGAAGGAAAAGAAGAACATGCTATGGGAATGTGAAATGTATGGTGAGCAACGAGGAGAGTATTTGCGGTTTTCAAAGTCTAAGGGAGTGATGTATGTGAACCACATGACATTTTTAACAAAGGACAAGAAAATGTTAAATAAATTTCAAGAATATGTAGCGGTGAACGGCATGGTAAGAGATGAGTGTAAGAGAAGTGTTAATTGAAAACAGATTTACTCATATATGTAAGAGCGCTTCTTAATGATGTACATCGTTGATAGGACCAAAATAAATTTTTAAAACAATGGGTAGATGGAGAGAGTATTAGCGGAGGAGGAGGCGATTTGGTAATCAATAATGTTTTTAAATTCTACTGGATAATCTACAATTGACGTCCATTAAATAATGTAGAAAAGTAAATTATAACTTACGTCCTTCTTTGGACAATCGCAACACATTCTTCGAGTCAAGTCGTGTATGTAAAAACAACAATAAATACATTGCGATCGTCAAAAAAAGATGTAAAAAGATCAAAAGTTTTCTGCTAGGGATTCATTTGTTTCACGAAGAACCGGAAGTTTTGTGTTCACATTAATAAAATGTCAAGGCAACAACGAATTTCTTAAAGGGATGGAGTTGACGGTTGTTTTTGGTGGTGAGGAAGTAATAAGGTATAATACACGTAGGAAAACCCGCTGAGAAGGTCGTCTCGCTATGATAATACGTTTGCAAGAAAAATATACAAAATATGAAATTTATGCCAAAGGCGCATAATAATTCATACGCCTCAAAACTGGCTACGGTGGATAGTCGTCATTCACCGAAAATCCTCATAAGAATAGGTGGGAAATTTGTCAGACATTATTTAGGTTTATCGTTATGAACGTTAGATTTGGGTATTAGGGTATAACGTAAACACGTTTTGTACCTCGGTATTTTTTATTCCAGAAATGTACGTTTATCAGTCGAATTAGAACCTCCATTTATGATTTGAAGAAAAATTAGATAATCTTTAAGGAAATCTCGATAAAATCGTATAAACTGAACGTTACCGGAAGTGACACGTTGCCGGGAATTCCAATGCTTTGAGATCTGAGAAACATTATTTTTGACGATAAAAATACTTTCAATTTCCATGGCATGCTTACTGTTCGTTGGAAAGTAAAATCATTCACTAATCTGCATTGAAGTGGTCTCATCTAATAGCATCCTGTATCTAAATCCGATGGCTCACGTGGGTGCACTGTTTTGGAATTCGTGAGAGTACATTATACATAAGAATGCGCGGTAGAGCGTGGCTGTTGGAACCCGCGGGGGGCTGGGTGGGTGGTTGGCAGGGGGCTATGGGGGGAGGGGACGAGGCGAGCGAAGTGGAGGTGGGAATGATGGCAGTGACGGAGGGGAGATCACGATCGTGCACAAGGTATTAGTCACGCGTTTAGCCTTTCTGAGCACCACAATAGGCATCACCAATCTAATTTTAAGTACCCAACAAAACCGTTAATTGAATGGCTACTTATGATATCATTAGGTCAACACACTGGGTCCTATTTGAATGAAGATGTTGAAATTATGCGCTTGTGAGAATTGTGTAATGATTCTAAGGCTACTGTCCATCATCAGTTACAATGGAGATACTAATTTCTTACGACGAAAGAACGGTTGACAGTTTCTAAATGATTACTCTTTTTACCTCATGCTTCCGCCATTTTCTTCACGAATTTTTCGTATAGCTTTTTCAACAGAATATCTCTTATTGGGAGGACAAAATGACAAAATAAAAGGGACAAAAGAACAACTGAAAACAAGATAAGTGAAAACAACGGCTTAATGGAAGTGGGAAGTTCTTTTTACGTGTTGTTAAACGCAAGTTCTAAATGCATTGTAAGATGAGAGAATATAACTACAAAACTACGAATGAAAAATTTTAATTTTACAGCACAATAGATTATTAAGGCAGACACGACGACTCAACATAAATGAAATAATTGAGAACAACATAAATTTTTGTTCGATTAACTTGGGGTGATGGAAGAGTTTATAATTGTTAAACGCAAACGCTTGCTCTCAAATATTAATCATAAAGGGGATGCTAACAAAAAAAAATGACCCGACATGGGGAATTGAATTTTGGATGTGGGCATTATAATTTGAATAATAGAATGTTCATTGACTAACCCATTCTAAACTTTCATAAATTTATTTTGCCATCTAAAATAACTTTAACTTTTTATGAGTATTTTTGGAATCAAAATGATGTGGAAAATTTATCAAACTTTAAGAAGGATAAATGAATATAATTATTTTATTATTTCTATAATATTTTAGATTATGAAAAACTCTAACGTTTCTTCCGAGTTCTCCGCATCGTTTGCTTTTAGTTCTCATCTCAAATTTGTTAATTTCATCACATGTCGCGAAACAACGTAACTTATACAGCTGTCTCGTCATATTAAAGCACACAATGAGAATGAAGTGTTGGATTTATTTATGTACTTCCAATACATTAGAAATTCTGATGTGTTCTCATAACGCTATGATATAATGATTTCGAAATATACGTTGTACGAGAATGTGAGTTTACTGTAATCAAATTCCTATCACTTTCTAACACTATGTCATCACGTCTCTTTCCCAATTCCGAAGAATAGTCGAGGTTACTTGCCAAGTCCACTAATCAAGTCCCGAAACTTCAATTTTTATGTAATTCCAGAGATAATATAGTCAATCAAATGTGTACGTTGCGAAGACTGAAGTCACCAAAGTTTCATCGATCCATTTGTAATTATGTCAAGTTCTGATAAAATATTAATGCATTCCTGACTTAAAGCACTTTTCTTGTTTTATTCATTTTAATGCATCTGAAATGCTGGGCGATGCATCAAAATACTTGTAAAATACCTCCAATCTTAAAGGGGACCGGTCGTAAATTTCCTTTATTCATTATTTTAGTCTCAAAACTTTGTGTACTGGATATTAATTACGGCGTCTGAAGTCTGTGTCTACTAATGATTTTGCTCTTTAGTTAACATTGATGTTTCATCCATAAATCTTATGTGACTGCCGTTATTTTACATAGATATTTATTATACAGAAATTGAGTATTGCTTGGTGGCTGCGTCTCCACAGTACAATACAACAAATTTAATATTCTTAATTCAATACAGAAATAATTATTAGCTTAAAAAGGAAAAAGAACTGAACTAAAATAATTCACAAAAACAATGATAAGTGATCGAGAAAGAATACAAAATTACAAGTAGAATAGAAAAATATATAGAGAAATATGTACCAAAAAATATTATTTACAAAACACTTTGAAGAACCATTAGCATAATAATTGATTTTTCCCCCGAAAATAATGTGAAAAATAACATTTTAGACCCAGTTCACCGTAGAATAATTTGGACGATAGCGGGTACTGTAATTCGGTACAAACCACATGTCACTCAGTATTACAGCGAAATGAAAAAATTGGGACACGATTATGTGCATGTTGGAATGAGAGCAAATACTTACCGCAACTGAGACCATAGTGTGGGTCGTTGTAGCGTTTGTTGCCTCAGGGTCATTGGCACCAAATGTGTCTGCGACCGACCACGATGATGACGATGCCTCACATTGCGCCGCGCCAGAAGGGACGTTGACGTCAGCCGTACGCAAACGTGCCATTTGAAGGAGGGACTCCAAGGCAATGCACGTTTCACTGAACAGAGTGATTCGTAATCACCGTTCCAACCTCTCAATTTTCTCAAAATTGAGGTGTGATTTTGTCAAGTTTGCAACATTTTACATTTCCCTTATGCTTATTTTTCAGTTCAACATAGAAGCGCGGGTTTCCACAATCTACGCAAAGTAAATCAGTTGTGTACTATTCTGCTTGGTTCGGGTCGGGTTTGAACCCGCGAATTATCAACCACGAAATAAATTAACAGTATTGTACAACTGTTACACTAAATGCTGGTAAAATAAGAGAACTGACTGGTCTGTATTCAATGAATGCACGTAAGAATTTATGACAAAAAGTTCAGAAATTATTGATCTCCAACTAATAACTCAGTCATTTATGATCTAGTCCTCGAGATCTACGATGGGGCAACAAGAAAGTCACACATGTTAATAAAATAAGTATTAAATGTAATATATGTAGCCCTGAGGACTCTCACTTACCCCAGATCGCCAAGAAGTGGCTGAACCACAAATCCTGAACATTTGATGACATGTCTTCGTGAAGAACCATATGTCCCCAAAGAGCCTCTGCAAGGACAGTGAAAATTTTCTATCAGCAAAAGACATAAACCAGTGGTAATGTACTTGATGATGCATATACGATTATTTAAAATGAGCACTTAAATAAATAAATTACATGAAAAAAGACCATTCAAAGGAAAATTTTATATGTGCACCATAAGGCAGTCAGATTAACAAAACAGAAAAATAAATATTTTCAAACTGAACATACCCGCAAAGAATTTTTTTAATATTTTGTAGACAGTTTTATTTTGTATGACACGAAAAAAGTATGTATCAAATCACAGATAATATTTTTTATAAAAAATATCGGAGTTTAAATCATAAAATACAGAACGTTTAACGAAATGTATAAAAAAAACGACCATCATGTTTTCAATAATAACTCGGGTATTAAATTCACGTCCGTGTAATAAGGGGCGCTTTGCGTAACGCTATTTGTTCCGTGTGAGCGGCGCCGCATAAATACCTCATTGGTATTAACGCCAGCGCTTTTACTGCTGCCGGGTAAAGCGTCCATGACTGCGCTAATCGCGTGTGTAGATCGCATGGAAATGATATGAGTATGGGGTGAGAGTAATGAGGGGAGGTGGCAGGTGACCTGAGGCGCATTGGAGGAGAGGTTGTAAGCGATTGATTAGAGCGAGAGTGGAATCGCAAAGGTTTAAGGTTTTACAGTAATCTGTACACAGAGAGAAATTCAGTGCCGACGGATAATCTGAGCACATGGTCTTGAGTAGAAGAGCCTTTCGGCAATAGGTGAAGTGGGGATACTTTTCTAAAAACATTGACTCTGTCGGAATAATAATAATAATAATAATAACAACGACTGGACTGGTTCCAAATAACACGCTAAGAAACATGGAACTCCTCAAAATTCCTAATTCCATATCCCTAATCTAAAAGTCAGTCATCCTGGATACTTGCTACACTAACCGAAAAACCCTCAATGAATAGGGCCGAGGACTTGAGATTATCTCCGTCCTTCCCCCTCCTCAGAGCCTAATCCCAATGACAACAGGGATAGGTGAATGTTTCCCAGTCAGCTGGCTGAGAAGTGCAAAAAGTCATAATAATAATAATAATAATAATAATAATAACAGATACCTTAGTTCACACTTCTAAAGAACGTGGTCCACATGAAAGCGAGATGTACGAAATTAAGCTTATTTTATTTGCGTTAATCGATAAGGAGCAAAAAAACAAGGGTACGTGGATAGGTTAGTAGCAGTGAGCCCGCAGGCGCATATATTGCGTCGTCAGCGGAGATATGTAAACTTATTTAGATTGAAGGATTAAGTTAGAACGAAATAACAATTTGGAATTATGTTTAATATAAATTAAAATAAATATTTACATTTTTTACCTTAATTTCGTTGAAAATATTCTCATATTTTTCCGCAACATCGTAGAAAATATTGTTACTTTATTTTGACAAGATTTATTAAGTTATATCGACACAACAATTCCAGGCGAGTTTCTATGCGTTGTTTCTAGCTGAAGTTCAATTAAATCTATTATATTGCTTCTTTTAATACTACACATTTGCATAATCAAAAGTTCTTTTCTTAAAGCGAAAAATACGATCGGAAAAATTAAGTTTACACGGTCCTTATAGTAATTATGTCTATTATTCTTAAATATATTTTTAATTCGAAATATACGACTGTAAATAGTCGATTAATAATTGAAAATATATTTATGCGTCTTCTTCCTTATTCCTTTTACGAGTACTAATCGTGAAGGGTCCCAAAGAAATCGTTTCAGAACATTTATTTGGAGGAATAATAACTTTCCACATATTTTTTGATGAAGCTTGAAGTTGGGTTCTTGAAATTCTTTCATATGAGTTACAGAATATTTTGGTCCCGTGTGGGTTCGACGACCACAATAACGCTCATCAGCTACTTGACCACGGACACCGATTACGGTTTTAAAATGTTCGATACAGACCCGAACCTAGTATCTCTAAAATCTGAAACAGTAAGATTAACATCTCTACATTGCGATCGGTGGAGTAAGATAAGATTATGATCCAAGTAGGGAAGGTTGGGGTGACATGCATTGCGGTAGGGTGAGGGAATGTGTGAGAGGATAATTGACCAATCATAAAATAATTTAATGGGGTGTGAAACTGTGAAAGGTGCATAAGTGAGGAGAGATGTGAATACCGCGGAAGGAGCCATGAAATGTTGAGTTCGAAAAAGATGATGTAATGGTATAACATCAGAATGCGAATTTAAATTCGTAAAATATCATCTAGAGGAAGCGGAAAATGAAGTACTTTAATTAAGTTGGGGTAAAATAATTCTAAGAAAGAAGAAATATTGAAGTGATTAACTCGACTAATACTACTAAGTTTTTAAATCCAGATATCTGATGTTAAACTGTGGAAGAGGGGGATAAGTCTCAACGAAGTAAAAGACAAAGTCATCACATTATATTATCATTATTTCCTAAACCATAAAGAAAAAGGTACCAAAATATGCTTTATGAATGATGCTATATAAATAATATTATATACTGGCGTATATTTCAGCTCAACTATCTGAGATCTACGAAAAAACAAATGCGGGACGTTTGATAGTACGTAACGTCGTCAATTTATCACTAACAAAGGCTTGAGTTGAGAAGAAAAAGAAAACAAATAGAAAAATGACATATTCCGTAGTGTGTTCTTGCCATTTCCAGAGTAAAAATATTTCAAAAAACGGTCATATTTTCCGAATGTAATCAATCCTTAAGGGAAGATAAAACTATTTGTTTACGAAGCTGGAGAGTAAGTATGTGTTCCACGAGCCGAGTTATATTCGAAGCACTTAGCTTATTACGAGCACCGAGACCCCAATGAAAAGCAACCGCTTCCTCCACATCTGAGTCCATTAAGTCGTTCGGAATCTTAGCCGCCACTCAACGCTTGCTATTTGTGTACATGTTATCCTTGGATGAGTCCACCTCTTATTTTACATTTCCTTTTTGTTTCTTCTATACTTCATTTTATAGTAATAGATATTTAGGTCTCAAGGTACATCAGTTTACAAGAGACGTTTTTAATTAATTCCCTTGAATGCATTGTGGTCACGACCGCATGTTCAAGAGTAATGATAATAGGTTCATCAAAGAATATTACCGATATATTAGGAAGGAATTTTATAAAGGATTGATGAGAACCGAAGAAACTTTATGGTTATTTCGAAGAGGTATTGTAAACTTCTCTTAAAATATTTATTTTAAAACTCGGTATTGAATTGTTTGTGATAATGTTACATATTGTTTTGAAATCAAATATTTTTTGTAACTTTTTTAAAGAATTATATGTTATAACGACTTTATATAATTTTTTAAAGAATTATTTTAAATCGACGTCCCAGGAATAACACGGGAGTTGTCACGGGTGAGCAGAGTGCACATTAGTTACTGAATACATGAAACGTCACACTTGAATATATACCATAGATGTAGAATATATCGTATATACATCATTATGTACATCACCATGCTTACGAACTGTGAAACTTCTTCGTGAACAGTTTCAAGCTAAGAGAGGTCGCCTAGGGATAGTGTCTTTGCTCCCTAAATAGTTGATTCTGCGTTCGGCCGATTGGTGAGCTTTTCCGCTGGGGTTTTCTCTCATTGCTAAAGACTAATGCCTGACCTGCACCACATTCTCTTAGAGAACATATTTCCTTTCCCCAATTCTTTGATTCGACACACGTGGATTAGTAGGAAGATAGGTCATAAGTCATGGTAACTCGTTACGTAATATTAGGCACCAAATATAAATTTAAAAAGAAGTAGCTGAAAATTGAATGTAACTAACGTTCTGTATGTTAATATGAACGTTAACTTTTATTTACGAAAATAATACGCCCTACACTACTTTCCCCCATCTATGAGTCGTTGGTGAGTTTCGTTCGGTTTTATATTTAGCATTAAGAATGTAAACTGGACATCAGAACAATTATGAATAGTAGATACTAATATACAACGGAGCATTACGTAATGCTCTATTCGCAATTCTATACGAATATTGTTTATAGCCTAACAGTCGTAGCAGTGCTTTCATTTGTTAGGAATCAAGCAATCAAGTATCATCCTTTTCAAGTCAAGTAGCTTCTTTTCTTGCTATATTTTTTAAATGCTGTTATCTCGGAAAGGAAATGGGAGAATGAAAAAGTTGGAAATCGTCAACACTTATTTCAATGGTCTGAAGTTGGATACTTCATTTGTGTGATTTGCTCCGACGTGATACGCAGAAAAGGGGTTAAAATTTCCTGTGACATTTGCGTATTCATGTGTATGATAATTTGTGATTTCAACTTCGTCTATATTCCTCAGAGCACATTATTATATGAATGTTGTCTTCCTCAGTGTGATGTAGGGTTAGACCTTCTCATAGTGATGTTAATTATATTATAAGCTTGAGTAAATATTATGTGGCAATAACATACCTTCATTAACGAATATGCGTGACATTGTCTAAAATATTTTTGGGTAGTCCTTTTTTTTAGTGTGGCCAGTAACGTAACTGACCTCCCACGGAGACTGCGAGATTTCTTCCCTTCAACGTCTGTAAATAAAAAAGTGCTGCGACCAGGACGCCTTGTGGTACATCACGTAAATTACCTTCACTCTGGGTGTTCTCCTCCGCGCAATTCATGACATCATTAAGACAACCTCCACCTCTTCAAAGCATGATCCAGCAGCGGCAGCTGCAGTCTCCTCGGAAGTCGAGTTTACTTTTCCTTTCGACCATTACGCGAGACAATGGAGGAACACGGCGCAGCATTTGCTTAGTCGATTCGCCGAAAGATGCGCATCGTGACACGCCGCTTGGACATCGCCAGGCAATGACCGAGCGGCACCTGCAAGTCGCGCTGTCGGCGTGACGGACGGGACGCGACGCCGAGCGCGATGAGCGGGTTATTGCTCGAATCGGAAGTTTGCTCACCAGGGCTCGTATCGATATGCACTAGACAATCGCAATTCTACAGTTAACGTCCATTATGTAATCAATTTAAGTAAATAACTATAGACTTACTACTTTTGACGGACGAACAAATACTGTTCGTCAGTTAAATGTCACAAACATAGAAATCTCTTAGATTGCGGTGAACCTCATCACCAGGTAACGTATTAATTCTGTTATGTTGAATGAAAATGGGGACCGAGATTCGAACTTGGGAGCTAGCACAGTCGGTAAGCGCATGAGCGCGCTAAGCTCAAAGTCCCGAGTTCGAATCTCGTACTCGTCTCCCATTTTCATTCAACATAACATAATTAAATGTCACAAGCCTATAATTATTTATACACTAAAATGTTCAAAATAGGCACTAAAGGAACAATATAAGTATGTTCAGGGTGTTTTTCTTGACTTATCCAAAGCTTTCGATGTCATCGATCACGGAATTCTCCTTTCAAAATTGCACTCTTTAGGCATTCGTGGACTTCCACAGCAATGGCTAACTTCTTATTTAAAGGATAGATATCAACAGGTAGAAATATCCTATACTAAAAATAAAATACTTCAGCGTTGTCTTTCAGAAACAAAGCCACTTACTTGCGGAGTACCCCAAGGATCAATTCTCGGCCCTATACTCTTTTTATTGTATGTGAACGACATGTCATCATCCACATCAGATTGCAAAATGGTTCTTTTTGCTGATGACACTAATTTACTATGTAAACACGCCAATGCTCAAAAAGTTTTGTCTAACCTTTCGACTTGGTTCCATGCAAATCGTCTCATTGTAAACACTGACAAAACAGTGTCTATGTCATTTCACAATAGTATCACAAAATCTTTACCCCAGGTTTCTCTTTCTTTAAACGGAACACAATTAAAAACTGTTACAAATACAAAATTCTTAGGTCTCCATATTCAAGACAACCTCAAATGGAATTGTCACATTGACAATCTTAATTCCCAATTAAGCAAATTGTGTTACGCATTCCGAATCTTAGTTAACGCAGTTAGTCCACGTATTTCCCGTTGCGTATATTTTGCAAACGTTTACTCCCATTTACGTTACGGCATTACCTTCTGGGGTAATTCCGGTCAGAGTATTCAAACTTTCAGAATTCAGAAGAGGATAGTTCGGATAATTTGTAAATCTCACCCCCGAAACTCTTGTAAACCTTTATTCAAGGAATTAAATATCTTAACACTTCCCTGCATTTATATTTATGAAACGGTCGTGTTTGTTAAGACCGAATTACTGAAGTGCCACCCTTGCTTTATACGAAACAGTCTCGTTCACGAACACTATACACGCAATAGTAGTAATATTCATCGCCCTAGAGTGTCAACCACTCTTTGCCAAAAGGGACCATACCATTCGGGAATCGTTCTATATAATTCCCTGCCCAAGAATATAAAAGATATTATGAAATTGAATATCTTCAAATCCGCGGTTAAAAACTACCTCCTGCACCAGTGCTTCTACACTGTAAAAGAATTTATTGATTTTAACAAAAGTTAAATTCGTCTTGTGCTTTATCACGCCATTGCTGTAGTACTTTTTAAACAACTTATAACAATTTCAAAAACTATTTTCTTGCATGATTGTGTTGTCTTATGGCTCATATTAATTTAGTTTTATGTGTACTCAACATTGGCACGTTTGTGTACATAAATTCTGTAGCCCCATCCTGGCCCGGGTTTTTCTCCGGTTTTCCTTCGGGTAGAGGCGGATTTATCATACAGGTTCTCTAGGCTTTGTCTAGGGGCGGGTCTATTGTAACAATAAATCGTGAATTTAGTGTTATTTCAATTTTTAAGCACTATACTCAGAATAATCTATAGTTCGATAATAACTTACATGTAATTTTTTGCTTAAAATTACAAACATATTGACATTCTATTAGTATTATAACTCGCAGCTAACTTTTTATCTTATCTAGGAATTTTTGCTGAATTTTTTGAATCCGCCTCTGCCTTAGGGCCCTTGATCGGAATTGATGGGATGGTCCCTTGCTTGCTTCCGGAGAGTAAATTAGTTTTTTTCCCTCCACGTGGTCATACGCAGTTTGTACTGTTTTTTGACAATAAATTTATTATTATCTACTTATTCCTAAGAAAGAGCATGTGTAAGTTGGGTTAGTTGAACAATACCACTGAGCTATTTCGTACAATACGTCAGACTTCACTGATAAACGTGTAAATTTTGATCGATCACTGAAATTGAACCTAAAAATTACAGTTTCAGACAAAAATCTTCAAAAATATTTATTTGCATTACTAAATTAAATATTTTTTTTTCGCAACGTGATAAAAAAAACTGACAGTAATATTGTGTTGTGAAAAAATCCGGAAATAGAACAAAATAAATTGTTTATAGTACACGTTTACAATGTCCATCAGAAAGAAATAAACTTATCAATTAGTTGTAGATTTGAATCAATCAATTATTTTACGAAATGATTGAATCTACAAAAAAAATCTCCACGATCAGGACGAATAGTCGTAAAAAAGGCAAAGAATTATTCAGATGTTTTCCTGAATGAATTTGAAAAAATCAGTGATACTAATATTTTGGAATCATGAATCCCAGAAAGAAGCAAGAAACAAAGCAATGTACATACGAGCTAGATTTTCATCATGTTTTCTCATAACGTTTTCTTGATATTCTCATTAAAAACTGTTAACTTGCTGGACCGGATCCGAGTAATATCACAATCCCCAATTCTGAATGAAAAGTAGGTGGTTTCTAAATACAATCTAGTATGGGCGATAGCTATATAAGAAATCAAGAAGTTAATTAAAAACGTTTTAACCTTTGAAGGACTAATTATTCATTAATACCTCACAATAATGATCCATGCAGACAAGCTATTTGACTACGCCCCTTAGAAGGAGAGAGTTAATGGTTATTTCTTTAAACTGAACTTCGTTTCTGAAGATTTGCTTAGGGTAAAAAATAATGAGGTAATTATGAAGTAATTTCTTTTGAATTAACTGATATCTAATGCACAACAACGCATCACCTATGACCTTAATTGTAGGACACGTTTGGCAGTGAGAAAGTAAACTTGGCAATTAATTTGCAATTTATGGGAATATGCGCTAGTCATTTCTTTATGAAACTTTATGGAATAATTGTTTAATTGAAAAATATCAATTTACTAAAAATCCTATACCTTTGAATCATAAAAGAAACAAAATCTAAAAATCTTACCATTTCATGATTTTTGTGAACAGAATGAATCGATATATTTCTGCTTCTTTCTATCAATGCTGTACAATAACGATTAAAGTGAAAAGAGAGTAAAATAAGTTTATATAGAAATTCTTTTAAATAATTATTTTGTGTGTAAATGTCACATTTACTACGCCTATGAACAACAAAAGGGAAAAAAATAGGGCATAGCATAATAGCCAGGAACAACAAAATTTATACATCAAATCTCTGTTTTGATGACGGATAAGACGTATCGTACGCACCAAATAAGAAATTGAATGGCATAAATAGTGACATTATCATTTCATTTAAGAAATTTTTATATTTGATGGAACATTCGTTGGGATTAATACATTTATTCATAATTATTTAAAACGTTGTAATGTTGTGTGCAAAAACAGATAATTAGGGATTTTGGTCATGAAAAATTACGTCTCAGAAAATAATCCTAAAGATTTGAAATTAACAATATAAACAAATAAAAACTAGATTTTATTACCTCAATTCGTATTAAACAGTTTTTTTGTTTCTTTCCATACGCGGTGCTGCTACCCCCATACTAATGTTCGTGAGACTTTTGACTGTATCAGATAATCGCCTACCTGTTGATTGCTTTGGCTCGCTCTTGTTAATTAGCAACTCGAAAACAAACAATTGAATTGCGATGGAGGATAAAACAAATGACGCAGAGGTGGCAGCTGTCGGGCGTGGGCGTACGTGTTTTGGAGCACACACGCCTCGCAATGAGTTGCAGCTCCGTTGCTCCTTTCCTCTCCCTCTTCATTTATCACGGTCTCTCTCTTCGTCGCTACGTAGTGGAGTCGAAGACAAGAAGTCACCAACGATTTTCCGAGGGTCGCTACGTGGGACTGAACCGAACAAACGTTGACGCTTACGGAACAGGACTCCTGAACTTCCGTAGCCTCTCTATATTTCACCCTCAAAACCCCATTTATTTCAAAGTTCTTTGCCTTCCACAATTTATGTCTCTTCTTAACTTTTTCTTGTACTCAGTTACATCTTCTCTTTTCTCTGCTACCTTTTTTGTACGGGGTTGTGATGGATAATGACACCGTTACACATAGGCTTTACGTCCACTTACCGTTGCGCTTGACTTTGATAAAAGATGATTTTGAACGCGGGATTAGATACATTAAATATAAAAACTTCCATTCGTGCGTGGAAATTTCAATCTAGTCGAAATAACCGAGGATATAGAAATATTTAAGATATATTTTTGCTTGCTTGGATACAGATACACCTAATTGGTGACAGTCTTCTCATTAGATATTGTGTTCTACAAAAGCATTTGTGTAAAAGTATGAGTATCAGTGTTTCAACTCTGCGTTGCATTTGTTTCCGGAAGAGAGTAAAATATATCGAGAAAATATAGCGACTCCATGTACGCGGTAAGTTGAACCACAAAAAAATAATATAATTATAGACGCAAAATTGTAATTTTCATTTTCGAAGTTCCTATATTGTTATTAGTTATGAAATAATTAGGAAACATTGTTATTTTCAAAAAATGTTATCGCCAAATAGCCAAAAATTATTTCAATTCAAGAAAAACATATTTTAGTGTAAATTCTTATCAATGAAACGCAATATAGAGTATAAGCGGATAGATAATGTTGAAACAAAAATCAATATTTACCATAGCACCGGAAACGCGTAGAAAATGATTTTCCATGTATTTGAAAAACGCTTGAGCTTTTGCTCGGAGTTGAGACAGTGAGTAATCTCTAGGACAGTTACTTTTCCTCTCATGGTTCTTCGTCTCCTTGTTTTATAGTAATTCTGTAAAGTATGTTTGCTGTGTTGCAGCCAAGCGTAGAAACCACAAAGTAAAAAATCGTTTCTTGAAAGAAAAATCACAACAGAAATATTTCTTGTGTATTACAGGTTTCTTTTCAGGTTTCTAGCTTCCTTACGATGTGTGGTTAGGACGCAATTTATAATTGTCTAAACTATCCTTCTTACTTTGCAATCCCAAATAAAAATAACTAATAAGTAAGGCAGGTTTTAGGAAACGATTTTCTTGCTTTTAAATATTCCCGTTACTGTTTTTATCAGATGTAATACTTTCTTGATGACGTGATACGATAATATTACAGGAGAAATGATTATTCACTCTTATCTTCTGGAGTTACGGAACTTATGAATGTAACAGCTGCGTGATACTTCGTATCCATTTAATCCACAATTTTTAGGTACAAGGTTGTTGATGAGCCATGTATAATTATGCCACGTTACTCCTTATAATGTCGTTTTCTTCGTCTTTTGAGATTACCTCACTGTCAAAGAGGTGATGCCTCACCTCTACCGTCTGCTTTAGGCTAAATTCATCGCGAATTAACTTCGCAATCTATCCATTCTGGGTTCTGCCATATCCACCCTTTGACGTATAATTGACCAATCTTCTAGTTTAAGTTCTTTCTTTATGCAGATTTTGTGAACGATCATCGATATTACTTATAATGTCAGCAGAAAAAAACCGATGAATGCAAATATGATTGGATCAATTTTGCAAAATTCTTGATTTTTAGAAGACCTCCCGAACGTTGCTCTCATGTAAATAGCGAAATTCCCACGTCAGGGATGGGAAAAATATTTACCCTCGTCTTAAAGAAGCTCTATTTGACGATTTGAAATAAAATTTACCATTCCAATCTTCAATGCCTTTGCACACTATTTTCTCTTGGAGTATACTTATCTTTTGATTACATGTATTTTAAAATGTCACATCACTCCCCTAATGTCAAAAAATATGAAAATAATTTTTTTCATAATCTATTTCTTTTCAGAAATAAAAATTTTAATTAAAAAACAGAACTTTCCACGACTCACAAAGTAGAGATATCTTATAAATGTTCTTGACAGATGATCTTCAAAAGATAAGTTAGGAATTAATCCTAGGATATCTTCAGGACAGGTTTTCCCCACTGGGATTTGAGTTGGATTAACAACTGTAATAGTTGATCCAAAGAACAGCAGAACAATGGATTATATACAATCCACTGTGCTGCTGTTCTTTGGATCAACTATTACAATTGTGGGGCGATATATTGTACGTCGCTTTGCCTGTCCGTCTCTTCATGTCGAGGCCATCGTCCTTCACACACGCCACTGGAGCCAAGCCATTGGCTTGGAGGCGAATACGAGCTGATGTAGTTGCAGCGGCGGTAGCTTCCTGCTGAGATGAGTCAAATGGAGCGGAACCCACTAGACTCGCAACACCGACCTTCCTCACCAGCCTACCTCACTCGGAGTGCGGCGCCGCACCGCATCGATGTGGCTTCCGCGTGGGGGATCCCACCTGCACACGTGTTCAAGAACTATCTCCACTTTTCCCCTCCTCTTTTGCTGGTGAACTGTTTCTTTCCCAAGAATATAAAAAGTGCATTTGACGATTCCAATCAATATTATTATTGTAGTATTTGTAAATGGGAAATGTAGCGTGCTATTGAAGCTTGTCTAGATGGGACGATAGGAGGAGGGTGGTAGGGGTTATTGTTAGTATGTGGGCCGGTTAGCGGGGTTTACCGACAACTTGACCCACGAGAAGGTGGTAGGAGTCGTTAGTAATAGTAAGAGTTAGTGATATATCAGTAGGAGGTGGAGAGAAGAAGGAGGGATCGCTGTTCAGTAGTCACAGCTATATGAGCTGGGACAATTATAGTGAAAAGCTACACATTTTTTCTGACCCCGTCGGAAATTGAACCCGGAGTGAATCGGTGCTGGGCAAAAACGCAAACCCTTAAGCCAAGCGGAGGGGCTTTCAATGCATATGGAAGAGATTTACCTTCGAGTTTACCTGGCGGAGGCAGATTTAATAGGGACTTCCGGGCTCAAGTACCTCACTCCATTTAAATGGATGAAAAAAAGTTATTGTATAGGTACGTAGTAAAATGTTCGATTAATAAGACCATCAATAGTACTGGATAGAAAAATATATTCTTACAGAAACGAAATTGCCTTAAAATAACTTCATTTTGCACTAAACTATCAAAATTAATTAATGGAACTCCCTGGTCTTGCCGTGGTAATTCATTCGTTGTAATGTGTTTATTTGCATGTCGTGATGATTCATTCAAATGTGTTTCTAGCAAAACCAGGAAGTTTCATTTATTTCTGTAGTAATGGTAGCAATATCACGCCTTCCCCATATTTTCCATACCATCAACGACTCCCCGTAAAAAAAATATCCATGATTCACTTTCTCAACCTGGTGAAAGAAACAAATTTTGGAACTTTTGGTTACAGTTATTTTGGCGGGTAGTAGTAATTAGTAAATTTTCAATTAATAACTTCAAAAGTTTTGTACTGTATGAAAAAATTCCGCAAAATGTTGTAGACAGCGTAGAAACACTTCAAATTTTGTTTTTTGGCAGCGCTTCTAAAAAATACAAATAAGTGCTTTCGTTTAATTGATATCGAGTGAGTGACAAATTTGATATTTCAAATATCAAAACATTCAATAAGTAATTCCAATACATCGGTTGCACAAAATGAGAAATGACGTTTGCAACCATTCTTCGAGTTCTTACTTTTTATTCTTATTTTCGATTTCTATACTTATTATCATTTAAATTATGTTAACATAAGAAAAACAACTCAATAAATAATTTTAACCATGAAGCAGAAGACATTTTACAATGTCAATTTTTCGCACTATTTATAATGGAGATATGCACTTTCGTGGATCCGTGTATTTTGCCGTGCAAAATAGATTCTTTCAATTGTGAATACATTTCGTTGGCGATAGGAAACATAACATAAATTTAGTTGGAGAAGAATATAATTTGCGATCGATTTGCTTGTTCATTAAGTGATTCAGATTAGAGTAGTCTTCTTTGTCTCGAAAAAACAAACAAAACAACAACAACAAACTAATGAAAGTAATTCGTAAATGAAGATGATATACGGCTGTGCTTTGTTTCGCTATCCTTAAGCCGTGTTTTCGTTTACAATTGGTCACGAATAAAATATTAAACAGGAAATTAAGTTATCAGCAGTTTCTTTCGCTAAGAATAAGCCACTTTTAGCAAACCTGTACCATGTTAATAAAATAGCGAAATTTATTTTCTTGATGTATTGCGGCTGTGGTAGGTGGTTAAGTTACTAACAGAATGGGTAATTTCTCGTATAAATGCAAATAAACAAGCCATCTGGAACTTTGTCAATAAACATGCCACTTACAAAAGTTTGTCACTAAAGAGTTCAGAAGTGTAGCATGGAGAATTAAAATTAATTAATGTGTTCTTATTTTAAATTTTAATATTTCCATCAAGGAACGAATCAATTTGCCGCCTGGGTTCACTAATCCTCTGTATGGGGATGTGTCCCAGCTTTTCTTTGATCGTAGGCTTCTATGGAAATGGTGGGGAACAATCGAAGGTGAACGAGTGGTGTAACGGCAACACCTCCAGGCTCAATGCAGGGGATACTAGATTCGATTCTAGTCATCTCCCTCTTTTGATCTGACAGCATTTATCAAATTAAAACACACGAGCTAAATTTGTGATTTAATTGCACGGGAAATTGAATCAAACTAACTTTCTCCACGATAATACGAATATTTACTTTTATTTAGCAAGACTATTTGATTAGCGTCGTTAATATGAAAGAAACTTTCTTCTATCTGCTAGGTGAAGGCAAGTATCGCTCGGTTTCATATTTAGCATTAATAATGTTCGCAGGGCATCATAACACACACTTGAGCACTACGTAACTCAAATATAATTCCCTACGAATATTGTTTATAACAATGTCAGGACATAAATAAAGTAACACCTTTCCAAAAAAATGAGTCAAGTAGATTCTCTTCTTGATGTAATTTTAAATGCAGTTATCTCGAAGGAGAAAAGTTAAAACATGGAATAATAGGAAATCACCAACACATCTTTTAATGCTCTAATGTACGATTCTTCATTTGTGTGATTTACGCAGAAAAGGAACGAAAATTTTTCTGGCACATTTGCTATTAATCAATTATCTATATGATGATGATTTCAACAAGTGGATTGAGTGAAGTACTTTAATTCTCTGAGAAGACAATTTTCTTTTCTGTGGTATGTATTGCGAATAAATTTGTTAATAAGTCGTACTGAAATAAAACATGTGCTGGTAATTGTATATGACCCTCTCGCTCTGTCACTTGCTGATCATTATGTCTTTTGTTTCTCGTTCGTTATCTTGCAAAAAACCCTCTATGCGTATCTCACTTGCGCACGGAAGATAAAAGCGTGGGTTCGAATCCTGATCGTGTATTCATTTTCACTTTCAAGGATTATCAAGGTATTCAAGGATTATCAAATGATGTTATCTTTGATCGTAATCTTTCTAAACGTGACGTCTTACTGAAGAAACCTTTTACCTTACGAAACGTCATAAAGAACAAAGTGTGATTTCTAATTTCGAGTCTAATTTCTCGTGGATTAGAGAATAACAAGAAATACGATAAGTGATAATAAAATAATCGTGTAATAATTAGTGATGAGATAAGGTTTACTAATGTGAACACGAATTGGTGTTTGTTGTTGTCCGTACTGCTTCTACGTTCATGATTATATTTGTGTATCATGTGTTGTTTGATTCACAATTGAATATCACAAATATTTTCAACAGCTATTAATGGGGATTCAAGAACGATTATTTACGCGAAAATTCTACTACAATTAACGTCCATTATATAATTAAATTAAATAAATAATTAAAGACTAACGACCTTTAACGGACGAATACAATATAGTTTGATATGAAGTTTCGACCACATATACCACCTGACGGCGACTTCAACATGGAGTCAAAACGTTGTGAACTTTGAATCAGAAAATATATTGTATTCGTCCGTTAAAGGTCGTAAGTCTTTAGTTCTTTATTTAAGTTACGCGCAAAATTCAAGTGAAGTCGTGACATCTGAGCTATAGAAGAAGGAAGATGAATTTTTCGAGTACAAAAAGTAGTTCGTAAAAGCATCGTTCTTCCCCTTGTTTCATGGTTTCGGTCGCTGCCATTCCCGCAGTCTCGGCTGCCTCTTCGGAGACAAAGACGTAACCACCGGCATCTCTTTTTGCGCGCGTGTGTCGACGCCTGCGAGGGGAAAGCTCCAGCGCGTGTTGGAAGCGCACTGAAGCGTGTCTTGAGAACGAAAAGGAAAATGGGGGGGGGGGAGGGGGGTTCTCGTAACCTGACGTCGAGGTATGACTCCTCTGCCGCAAAGCGTGCATGCCGCGGGCGGGAAAATCACTACGTCGTGGGGAAGGGATTGTGACGATCAGGACGTCATTTATAGTGTTTTCGGTGGATGTAGGTCGTGACCCTAAAGGGAATGTATCAGAAAAAAATTTGAAGATTTCCTTTTTTGGAAACAAAAATTGTGTTCTGTATTGCGTTCAAAGGTCTATATTAATTCTAGTAAACATATGAGAGTAAAAGGAATATTTCGGGAAGAGGTGTACAAACATTAGCATTGAGTTAGTTACTTCTACGGAAAACATATCTTGAATATCTCTTTTAAATCAGATTGCGCTGGAGCATATTTGGGGATATCTGTTAACTTGTTTCATTAACTAAACTCACAGCTGCTCCAGGAAGGGTTATATGCATCAAAAACTTCCAAAACCATTACTTTATCGATTGATCTAGTGAAGAAGTAAATATTGGCATAATCTTCGTGTTGGTAATACAAATTTGATAAAACAAAAACGAGTCGGAAGTCAGCAAAAGATCCCATCTGTGTATTCTTCACGTATAAAAGACTCATTGAATTTAGTATAGAAGCAATTTGTATACGTAAAGTAAGTAAAATTTATAGTATATTTCTGCTATGTTATATCGGAAGTAACCGGAAATTTATTTAGTAGGATATCCAGATATTTTTCCTTAAAATATTTTGAGTTCTTTTCAATTATTTGATTGATTAACTAACACATTATGGAATATTAACAATATTTTATAACAGATGATGTACTTTTGGAAAGATTCATGGGAAACCCGAGATCTCGAGCTCTCTCCCTGGTTACGTGCATGATTGTGTGGCAACAGGAACACACGTCGCACTAAACAGACTGACGATATCTTCCGAAATGTTTTGAGAGTGCAAGTGCTGTAAGGTTGTACTTGCAGGATTTGTGGGTATCGAATAGTCGTCACACCTTAAGGTCAGCACCTTAGGTAAGAAATGAGGAAAGCAAATTGGGGGTCACAAAACCTGAAGCATCTTTCGTCTTATAAACGATGGTTTTACTGCCAATTTTTAGAGTCGTAACCCAGGTTATCTTAACTGTAGGTGAGATGGTTCACTAAAAGAAAATAAGAGGCTGCGTTTTTCTCGACCGTAAAAGAAAGAATGTATCAAGCAGAAGAGACATAAGGACAATAGAAAAGAAAACAAAGGTAGATGAATAAGAAAGATCTAGATGTTATGAACCACGTATGGCACATCTGGAGGTCAATAACCCAATGATGGACGGACGTTCGAGAACCATGCATGTCGGGAAAAATGACAAATAGAATGTTAAAGAAATGGAGAAAACGCAGTCTAAATTTAGAAGAATATTTCAGGTACCACGAAGAGATCACTCATGATATTCTTAAATAAGACCACATATCCTGTAAAGCTGGAAAAAAATCCTTCTATGATGAAAAGGACAAAGAAATAGGAGTCATGTATTGAAGGAGGGACGAGGCCTTTAATCGAGTTTGGTTGTAATATTGAATATTTTTTGCGAGAACAAAAATTTAGTAATAAAGGAACAGAATTTAGTAATTAATTAAATATAAAAATATGTTAATAAACATAAATCGCATGCTAGCTCTTATAAATGCTTTTATGCGTACAAATAAATGCCACTAACATTTTTTTATCAATTAGTACATCAAATTAAAAATATAATGGGCTTCAAATTTCCTAATGAGACGATAGATGCCCATAGAACTGTGAAAAACTCTTTCCTCTTGCTTCACTCCTCTTGAAAAGTTCAAAAGCACTTTTGTGCGACTGTAGTGCGTGGGACTTTTGTCATCTTTGGCGCATGTTCTATTTTTGCTTTTGGTTTTGAATAAAGTTAATTTAGGGATGTATCGCATCATCTTTTACTTCCCCGATCGTATTTTGTCAACAGGATCACACCTCGGCTTCATAACTTCCACCTGTCCCGAGTTTCAAGTAAATTTTCTGGCGTAGTCCAGACTCATTATGCTCATGACAGTGCGTTGTTTATTACCCATTTGCACTCCACCCATGTCACGCTTGATTTCTGCCTCGCTGTGATTCTTTTTACGACTTTACCATTTATACTCCCAGAGATTCGTTTTCAAGTCTGACGCAATCGTAATTTTACTGTAATGTTACGCTTCCGCTATCGACACGCCACACCCTTAGGACAGATGCCTTGAGGTTCGGTTTCAACGATCGTGCTTTCAATATATTAAAAATACATGATAGATTTATAATAGGTTTTTATTCTACAGACTTTAGACTACGTCCGGTATTTTATCAATATAACTATACAGTTATTGATAAAAATGCGGAGAATGTTTTAAATGTGAAGAAGAAACGTTGTGCGAGTGAAATGAAAAATAGATTAATTTTCCAACATGAGGCGGCCATTATTAATTTATTGAATATTAAAATTGTCGAGAAAGTAAATTTGTACGTAATTTGCAATGTCAGATCTTTGATATTTGTCCCATTTTTCCATCGTAGACTTTTTACCAGCGTCGTACTTCGGTTAAATGAAAAAAGAAAGAAAAAATGTCCATCACAAGACTCCTTTCGTGAAGACCGGTATCAACGGAGCCAAAATATACTAAAAAGGAAAATGTACGAAACACATTCTGAGATTATAATAACTCATTTTCTTACAGAATTTATTTCCGACACTATTTTGAAGTGAAACTCCCTTTACATTGTTATGCGCCACGGAAATCGAGGTGTTTTTTCGTTCGTGACGTATATGCAGCGGAAGACAGAAAAGAGAAGAGTTTGGTACGCAAAAGAGAAAGAAAAGTTAGGGATGACATTTAAGTAAAGAAAATACTCAAGAGTCGATACTATAAATACAACAATAAAGTTATTGTTTGTTTATGTAAAACAAAAATATATGTTCGAAAATTGTTTTAATTTTCTAATTTTTAGTTCTAATTTCGTACGTGACACGGATAATAGGTTCAAGCACAAGGTATTTACGACGCCGAAAATAAAGTTCGCCTACAAACGTGGTGATAAAATTTATTATTCTCGATGAAGGAAGTCCACGCGAATACTATTGTACCAAACTCCCCTCTCTCTTGGGATGGGGGCCGCTGTTCTTTCCATTCTGCTGCCTATACTTGGCCACAAGTAGATGAAGGCGTTCTTGTAAGTTCTATCCACCTAATCTGTTTCGTCTGACGCTACCGAGCACTCGCCTCGATGCATCTTTATGAGACGGTAGTTCTTTGACAGCAGAGTGAGATATGAGATCACAAGGTTCCTTTAATTAATTGACTGAGTTAAACGTATTGTTTCTGTCTCTGAAGCGATATCTTGCATCTATATAAGCATGAGGTGAATGCTTCCAGTGGGATGGTGAGGAATGATCGAATACTCACGACTGATCGTCATTTTGGTTTTATTTTCATGCTCGCAAGTGAAACACTTTTCTGTTGAATTATTATAGCATTTCAGAAATTTCGAGCAACTTTTAACACAAGAATCGTGATCTTTGTCATATATTCACGAAGAGGACAGGATTCTGCACGAAATACAAACAACGAAACGATTGGCAATCACAGCGAATGGAATGTTTTTTACTGAGAGCTTGTTACTTGCAGCAAGTAAGACAAGCTATTATAATTTTTCATTTTCTTAAATCTGAGACTGTAAATTGCGATTGTTTCGATAACAAATTTACAAACCATAGATAAGTTTTTATCAATAAGAATAATATTTATTAATTTGCAGTCGAGAATATCATGAAGGCAGTGTAAAAATAGAGAAAAAGATTTAACAAACAAACAAACATAAAATTATATGTACAAATTTAAAAAAACTTAACACGAAATGAATAAGAACTCATGCGGATTAATGAAAACCTAAGAAACAAATGAAACATTCATAAAATAAAGAATTAGATATGTAATACGTTTTATATGGAGAGTTTATTTAGGAAGTAGTGAATAAATGTTTATAGTTTAATATATTTGTTTTATAATCAGTTTTATTGTTTCGAGCGATAGTCCACAAGTTTGCAAAAAGATCTGTTTTCAATTAAAGAAACATTGAATTAAGTGCTCATGCGAACACCAAAATGAGACCTTTTCGCTTCAGGGAGGTAGAAAATGTATAGGTTCATCGAAACCTTGGGTTGGGTTATAATACTTCTTCTTGTACGAGCAGGTAAACACCATTCGGTCCTACGCTGAAATCTGAGAGGTTAACTCGCTTGAAACACGAAAGGTACTACCCAGACACTGGCATAAATCGTAAATCCTGAAATCCGTTGTCCGTTCTGAAAGATCCATTTGTTCTTCTCTTGGGCGTGTTATCCAAACTCAACCTCTTCATCACTATGTTGGGCAATTGCTGTGACTCCACAGCAGATTCCATCGTCTTTCAACCGTCACGTAGACGTCACTCTCAGATGCCTCTAAACAATCTTCCAGTCTCCACTCTCATCTCCGGTACAAACACCACTGCCTCCGGTTTTTCTTCCCCTAACAGTTATCTTTTTTGTTTTCAATATTTGCTCAATGGCTAACATCATCATAACCGGTTACTACCATTTCCTACACTTCCACCAATACAACACAACCAACCAGCACCACCATGTCTGGAAGTACTATTACTCTTTTTCATCGTTTTTCATACATATTGAATCATTTTCCTCTACTTCCTTCACCACTTTCCACCATATTTCACTATTTCCCACAACCGCTGGTATCAATATTTCTTCCCACACCAGCATAATTTCTGCTTCCATTATTTGCACTACTGCTAACACTAACACAACCTGTTATCACCTTTACCTCTGCCACCAACAATGCAATATCAGTAACAAATACCACCATAACTGGTAGTGTACCACCGTAACTGGTTCAACTATTTGCACTACTGCTTACTCCATCATATCCGCTGCCACCACCACAACTAGTACATCCAAATTTTTATCCCTTTCCACTTTTTCAACTTTCATTTCCATTGTCCAGTTTCTACCACCTCCATCACTATCTTTCGCCAGCTTTGCCATCATTTGCGCCGCCACCGCCGCTTCGTCACCGCGTCCGTGGGCGGAGCAGTTTCCCAGCTCCCAAAGCCTGTCAATGAGAGCGCTTGGTTTTTAAGACTGCTGAAGCAACAGAGATTTAATATGTGCCAGAGAGAGTTTACGATGTTACACACGGCGGCGCAACTCACTGAGCTTAAGCGTCGTTTAAAAACAAGTCAATAACGCTACTCGGAAAGGTAAAATACGCACATGACAAATCGTATAATCTCTTGTGAAGTTGTACTCTCGCTCTGTAGTTAATGACTTTTCAAACGGTACTGTTGGTGCTTGGATTGTATTTATTCCGCATTCGATCGTTTAAGTATAATCACTTTCCATTCAGGACATTCAGCTCCTAAAAAAATAATTTGATTTCTAAACGGGAATGAACAATAAAAGTATTCACATTCCGTTTTTAAAACATATTTATTTTGCAATAAATTTAAATTGAAATCAATGTAAATTATTTATTCATGTACAACAGTTACGTTTTATTATTTTGTTGAACAAATTCTTCAGAAAGGAGTCAATCATGAGCGGAGAGTTTTGAAACAAAATACTAAGTTCGTCATTCATCCTTTGGAATGAACAGACCAGAATACAAACTAGGAAACATACTTTCTACAAGTAAGCTCTTGTACCTTTCAAACCTTTCATTGATTCATTTTCTATACTGCATTCCGATCTTTCCTAATTATTCTCATTGTTGCTGGAAAATTCCTTTTTTGAATTCTTTTTATTGTTCTCATTTAGTGCTACTTGTCATTCCTTCTTTGACGCAACACGTATTCTCTCTCCGAATCTTTGTTATACTATTTCTTCGGAACCTTTATTTGGAATTTTTAACACGCCGTCCGCAAGGGGATTTTCACATACCAGCACCATCAAATAGGAATATATTTTGAGGAAAGCATTAGGGAATGCGTCGCGGATTCTGGTATTGTCCTATTGCATGACGTAATATGTTATGCGTGCTACTAAATAGAATTACTGGTTTAGGATAATGATGTGGCAGAAGTGAAATACCTCATTCGTTTCCCCCTACACTTTTGATCCCTACCTTTACGGTTTCCTCTCACTGCACCGATGCTGAATGACGTCCTTGGGACAACACGCGCCACCCATCTCCTTTGCCTCCTCTGTTTCTCAGCGATATATTCACCCACCTGCACACTTGCCTACGCCATCGCCACCGTCTTGTTATGTACCCACGTTCTCTCCTCAGCTCGAACCGGAGTGAAAAGTTAATACATCGAACGGGAGAGTTTTGTACTTTTGTGTCGCATTCTCCTATTTTCAATTTGCAAAGGAAGTTTCAATAAGGTTTCAGTTGTTGTTTCTTTCTAGATGAAAGTGTATAAACGAGTACGTACTGAGAATTATTGCATTCAATAGAGTGCGAACAGACATGCTGAGTACGTACATATCGGATACGATTCTTATAGATCCCTCACACAAACTTAAACATGAATTGCACTACTTACATCAATATTTTAAAATTTAGATTTATTAAATATATTTAACTTGAATTATGATAGAAAATGGAGAAGGTTCTATATTGAGTTGACTTTACTTCTCAACCCTAAAAAGCCAAACAATTCTTGAACTGTCACATCGGAATAACTACTTATCGTACTTCCGTGTTGTGACAATACCGATCCATGTAACTTTTTCAGACGTGTCTACTTCAGCAGTTTCTCTTTATTTACGTTTCTATCTACTAGAACGATACATATATATTTTACCGCTCGGCATTCTGCCGACAAGTGATTCTGAGTTTCACCAGTTCCTACCTCCACTTTTATTTCTCAACACTTCCTCGATTAATCCTTAATGTTGTTCTCAAAACTTTCACTAGGTCTTTTGTAACATTGAAAATTTGAATATGATGCAATACTCATTGGACTTTATTCGTCAGAGTCCATGTTCCTGAATTCTTTTCAATTCCGTTTATATTTCACGAGAATGTCAATAAGTGATTAATTTCCTATGTCGATATTACAGTTACGAACAACAGCGAGATGAGAAAATGTACTTTGTCTGAGATTTTATATTATCACAGTATTTTCACTGTGGTTTACTGAAGAAATATAAACAATTCATGACAGGAAAAATACTAATTTTACGTTGGTTTTTCGTTAGTACACTCTTTATTTAAAGTTGTTTCAATCAAATCTATTTTATCATAGTATTTGTATTCGTCTCATAAGCCTCTGACATAGTTCTGGCAAAATCAAAACGTCATGTGACCGAACACTTGACTCAACTTTTGGCAGTAAAGGATATCTTTACGAGAAAGGTTATAGAATTAATTGTGAAGGTTGCCAAGGCGTTGTCCGATTTATTTTTAAATCCTGTATTAATCTCTACTCAACATATTTAATAAACTATTGTCATCTCTAATTCAATAAAAATTTGTCTATTCTCTATACCGAGGTTTAGGTATTCCCTTTGTATTTACGAGGAGACATGAATAAATTGTATTGCATTAAGTGGATACTTGTAAATTCTGTCCACATCATTTTCTTTATATCAGCCGAAATACCAGGATTTTAAGAATATTCGAATGAATTCATTAACTTAATTGGAATAACTAAAAACGAAAACTTCTTGAGTGGACACTGTTGATATTGTAAAGTATATCATCAAAACTTTTAGAAATAAGCGTAAAAATGTATCTTTGAAAATAAAGTTCTCTTAAAATATCTCGTTTTTGACTCAGGGAGTTTTAAAATTTAAGTCCTTTCTTCTTCAAGTCCTCGTGGACATGCACGTAACTAGTGAGAGACGATTACCCTCACATAAAAGTATTCTATAAGTGTAAAAGATTGTAATATACCATTCACTTCCTAATTTACAACGTGAAATTTTTAAAAATAATATCAAGGCAAATAATTTAAAGTTAATTTTTATCGAGAAGTCTCCCCCCCCCCGAAAAAAACCCACAAACTCGGGGTACAGGTTTGCCTGAGAAAATTCGTTTTGTGTTAAGATGCTGTTCTTGGAGAGCTTCGTTTGATAACACATGTTTGTGTGTATTGACGACTTATACGGTAGCCGTGTGCGTGTGTGGGCTTGTCTTGAGAACCCTTTCGTTCCCGGGTCTTAGTTCTCCATAAGTTCAAGGTCTCCCTGCAGCTCTTTGAAAACGATTCACCGACTCAGAGGCTTCTATGAATATTCATCTCTAAAATGAACTCCATTAACGTGTTCTGGTAGTTTTAAGAACTCTGCATAATAATTTTACGTATTGGCTCTGGTGGTATAATAATGGTGCTTAGTGTTGCGAAAGAGTTTTCTCGTAAACACGAAACACGTGTGTGTTGATGCAAAGACTGTGTTCATACTTGGTCGCAGCGGACGTGTCGACGTGAATCTTCCAGTCTTATTCAACGATTACAAACTAATTCCTTTAAGAAGGACTCTCCGCGTTTACTACTTGTTTAGATTTAATCTTGACAAACATGGAATTCTTGGCTCTGAATCAAAGCAAATATTTATGTTTTCGTTTTATTTCAGCATTCTTGGTCTAATCTCATTATGTATATCATAGTTCGCTCTCAGAATGATTTATATTTTGAGCTAGGTGAAATATTTTATGGAATTTAGATTTTGGGAATAAATTTTTTTTTGTTACACCAACGTTTCGACATATTTTTAAATTTTACCATATTTTTTAAAACACGAAACGGAAATAAAAATATTTCTTTATGATAAACGATTAAGAAATATTGTTATTTCCGTTCCGTGATTATAAAAGTATGATACTTTTTTATTAAGTGGTCTGGACAGGGATGTATACTCGCATCCCTCGTTTTTTCTCTAGTTCATGACAAATGGTCCAGTCATGTATATTTTAGTGTAAATATATACATATTTAAAATTTTGAGTGGATTGACTTCATCCCAACTGAACAGTTTTTATTCGAATAGTTGTACAAAAATGTTATTTGCTACTAGAAAGGACAAGTTATGTAAACTTTGTTATATACATCTCTTATGTATAATTATGAAGAAAACAGTTATATACATCTCTAAGGTCGGAATTTTGTTTCTTTTCCTTGAATCGAACCTAAAATCCGTGAAATAATGTATAATAATAGTTGTGTTGTTTACGTCTGTCATAATTATATTTATAAATTATTAACTTTTATTACTTTTACAAACTTGATAATAATAATAATTTATTGTCACAAAAA
>NNCF01126905.1:825574-905506 GCA_002313205.1 Laupala kohalensis | reverse complement strand
ATATATATGTGTTTGGAGATCGAGAAAAATATATCAATGAAAACAAAGACATTCTATTATTTCAGACATGAATATATATCTAAATAACAGAACTAATTTGTCTTATAATGTCTTGTAACTCAAACAATTAAATTTCTGAAATGAAGTTAGAAAAAAAAGAGAAGAAAGTTTGGAGTTCACTTGATGAAATTAAGATACCAATATAAACGGCATTCCTATGATTGAAAAAAAAATGGGATAAAAAGTGTCAATTCAGCTCAAGGTTCGATTGAAAAGACTTCGTCACAAGCAAATCCAGCAACTCATGATTCGAAATCCAATTTTCTCAACAGAATCCCAGAATTGAACTTTTGTCTGCTTATTGAGACCCGAGGAAACAGTACCATTCAACCTTTCCAGACCTTTGCAGCCCCTTTTATTGATTCTCTGATTATCACCTTCTTCTACGCTGAGCTTTATTCCAGTCACTGGTCCAATTTTCTTGCCTCGGGAATCATCATTTTATATCATCTCTGGTGGCTATACCGAACACCTTTCAACGGATGATAAAATACGTATTTGAACTCATAAAAATAGACGCATAAATAAGATGAATTTTTATAACATGGCATCTTGAGACTATATCCCTTTTGAGCAAATCGGAAATGAGATAACGCTATTTTATGAACCACAATGTGTTGGAAAATAAAATAGACTCGCTGACTCCAAGACTAGGAAGATATAACATGGTCGGAATTTTGTTTCTTTTCCTTGAATCGAACCTAAAATCCGTGAAATAATGTATAATAATAGTTGTGTTGTTTACGTCTGTCATAATTATATTTATAAATTATTAACTTTTATTACTTTTACAAACTTGATAATAATAATAATTTATTGTCACAAAAAATTGTAATTATTTAAATTTAAAAATTTAAAAATTTATTGTAATTATATATATAACCCATAAATGTAGGGAAATCTGTATATAGAGATTTCGAAACACCTAACTTTCTGAAGCACATTTTTTCATCATAAACTTTTCATTCTGTCTACGTAAGACTCTTGCGGATCTAACCTGTCTCGGACCTCCTTACATCCTTACGTCACGTGCAATTACTCTGGTACCACCGTTTTCTGCGGAAGCGCTCTCGTTTGCATTCTTGTACGGTGAGTGGACCAGCACTGTTTCGAGGCGGGGCTCTCCCTCCAGCCATCCGTCCGTCTGTTCCTTCTCTCGCGAAATTTCTCCACGACGGATGTGACATGCTACGCAAAGTGTCGCGGCGAAATTCCCGGAACGAACGAGCCACTTCCGGCGAGTCCTTGAGAGTCGTGTCTTTCGGATTGGAGCTGTGGCCTCGTTCTTTGCGAAGGCTTTTCTTAGTTTTGTGAGAACTCGGGATCGTATTAGGAGAAATACATGACGAATCATCTCGCCTTATCTCGATTCCACTATTTTCATTTGCTGTGTTTTAGTTGGATCTATTAGCTATGAGAAGTCGATACTGGTGTCAGAATATTACAGAAAAACATAAGCCCAAACAATTTTCTTCATATAAATTTAATGTCAAATATCACCAAATTAGCGGCCCAAAAGTATCAAAATCCATCGATAGTGGATAGAGAATGGTTAAAACTATCAATTTTTTAAGAACAAGGAAGATTTGTAAAATATATACTTTCAAGAATGAGAAAGCAGTTTGTTCAATAATACGAGTATTTCACAATTATTACGCGAAATTGTCAATTCTAGGATATAATAATAAATTATGAACTCGGAAAATATTTGGAAAGGGTTTGAACAAGAAAGCTAGTTTTAAGTTATAACAGAACACGTTAAAGTTGAAAAGTCTTTGATTACATTGTTCAGAATATTTAAATTTTTAATATAATAAAACTAATCAAAAATGTTTACGAGATAAAATTTTAAATTGTATGCAAATATATTTGTCAATGTCAGGTATGAAAATATTATGTCATCGTTTATCTCTTATCGTTTTGATACTTCCAATGTCACTGTTCCAAGAGACAGGAAATGTTTCGTATCACACCAAATACTTCGAAACACCTTTTCCAATCGTAAACAAACAAGTAATTGAGGATTGACGTGCAGCGGTGAGATCACGAATGACACAAAAAACTTCGCTACTTCGGACGAGATGAGGCATAACTGCTTCCTGCCTCTTCAGAAAGTTACAGAATTCATTGAAAGACCTTGGATACTAGAGCTGACTGTTCAGGAATTACCCACTGGCGAAGAGAAGCAATAACATCACGGTATCTGGACTTTTATCAGTACTTAGAATAGAAGTCAAGTTGCGATATCCATGGTCAGAATCGTAACGGTGCTTCATACTGTTAAAGCTTCCGTGAGTTGAGAAAAAAAATACGTGAAAAAGAGTTAATTGCATTCTACGAGACGCTGAAAACGGCGGATGACTAAGCCGCCAGTACATTGAACTTATTGTAGAAAATTGTCTAGTAAAGAGTGGGTTAGGCTTGTTTTATAAGTCTCCTTTTTATTAAAAAGTGCATGTATAATATTTTTTAGTTTAAAACAAGTCTTTGTCTTTTTTTTTTGAAAATGCATAATATCCATTCTGTCATTTCTCAAAAATAAAACAAAGATAAAATGATTCATAAATATATTTGAAATATTAAAATATGTAAATAAATAAATTTATTGTCAAACAAGCAGTAACAAACTGCGTATAACCACGTCAAGAACAATAAATTAGAACCTGTATACCTGCTCTTCATCCTCTGAAGATACACCCATAATCTTCTGAAGCGTCTTTAATAGCAACCGCTACAATACTCGTAGATCTTTAGTACAAACGTATTCCAACTTTTTACTCAAAGAAAAAACCTTTTTTTATTAAAAAAAATGTTTCGAGATCATGTAATCCCAAAATGAAGAGTATATATTCCTAGTGAGATGGTGAAATAGCTTTTATTAATACTCGTATTATTTGCTACAGCTTTTCCAACCACGTGTCTCCGATAAAGTCAACATGAAGGGTGTTGCGTTTCGTAGATTTCTGCCAGTTCCACTATCAGAATTATTATTATCATTAGATTATTATTGTTATTATTAACTTTTTATCCTCGAACGAAGATGTTAAGAGTTCGGTATGCTACTCTCTTCCATTCTGCAAACAGCATCCTAAGGAACAGAGTCGGTGGTGTTGGTAGTTTCTTATATAACTTCACCTAAGATGTTCGCCGTACCTCTTAATGCAATTTCTTACACTTCCCAATTTTTTAGCTCCCGGGATTAAATGACTGGTACTCTTTCAGTTTTAACATTCCACATTCGACCAATTTCAATTGACACGTTCTAACGTATTAATATCTTCTCAACATTTTTAACAACCACGTTTCCTCGCCTGAAATACTAACATCAATTATACTATAATTGTTAGTCTTCATTATTATTATTATTATTATTATTATACCACTGGGAAGTATTGTAAAATAGATTCAAGTTGCAAAATCTCTCCCTGATGGAGACGTATCCGCTTCAACTCAACTCATCATGGTCTTTCGTCACGAACGAGTAAAAGCTCCAGCAGAAGGGTGAGAGCAGCGCTCCCTTCCGGTCCTCTAGAGTGACAGATCATGCCGCCGATGTCCACATGTCGCCTTCCATCAAACGATCTTTCGTTTCTTGCCACGATGTCTGAGTGCAGAGAAAGTAAGATGAGTCATGCGAATATTTGCACCTGCTCTCGCACTAATGACACGGAAGACATTAAAGATCTGCCACCGCCTCAAGTGCATTCACACGTTTCAAATACAGTAGAATACAGATTTCAGGCGTCTTGATTATGATCGATGATATAAAAATAGAACGGAATTATATTCAATTTATCGAAGAAAATATTTTAAGTGGCACACCCCATTTTTAATTCATTTAAGCAATAAGAAAATGACTCAGTTTCGAGGGGTTTGGAAGGAACATTTTTACCGTCTGATGGTACTCAAAATTCTAGAAACAACGATAAGCAAGCAAAACAAACCAGGAAATATTCTGTAGAGTACTGTTTCCTCCTTATTTACCCATTTGTCAAGCTTCATTTTATCACGGTTCTCAGACCTACCGAAGGGATTAGATTCATATACTCAACAATTATTTATCACCTTCAATTCATTCCACTTCATCTTTGTCTTAAGAAAATAAGGTACTATAAGCCGTTACTGTATTTTTTTTTTAAGTTGAAAAGAATTTCAAGATCAGAAAACTATGTTCTCAGTCGTGAAATATTTATTTATTTATTGTTTTGTTATTAGTTTAATCGTAATAAACATTTAACTTGACACAATTGGAGAGACAAAAGTAGGCATATTTAAAACTCTACTGTATACTTTGAGATAATTTATCTCTCTAACATTTAAATAAACAAAATTATAGTATCTGGAAGATATCTTAATTAATCACTTCAATTTTTTTTAACAAATTTAGTAAACAAGTTATTCTTAATTAATGTCCAATTAATTTTATGAACAAAAATTTCGTTTATTATATACTAATATTAAAATTAATTATTTGATCAGTTATTTCGATAAGTATTACAATATCCATTACTCGTATAATCTCATGACTTGAAAAAGTTACGTAAGTATTTTCATAAATAACTCAACGACGCTGACATAAATTTTTGATAAACTAATGAATGATAACAAATCATTGAATAGATTATGAAGGAATAACCATTCAATGACGTTAACGTCATCTGGAACTGTAACCTAGAAGTATTTTCCTGGAAGCTAAATGCAGTGGACAAACTCTAGCTGATAGAATTGAGATGCAAAGATAAATAAGAATGAGATATTGCCATCAATACCATCAATAAATAGGAATCTAAGAGTAATAATTTTCAGTAAATCAATGTTGTCGGCGGTGTATTGAAAACCAGTTTTCCGCTGTGTCCCCTCAAGCTCCCGTATAGAGGTGGCGTCTATTGACTGGTACTGAGTAAATATTAAGATTGTAATTAGATGTACGATGTCGCAAATGGTTCATTTTGCGAAGTGAGCGGAGAGTTCTTAAGAGGTAGTTCGTGATGGAGAACAATAAAGATAAGAAGCAATGAGTGGTTAAGAACCAATGGAAGCACAAGGAGCGGGTTTCTAAGAACCGACGTTCCAATACTCAGATGAAGATAGATAAATTTAAATTACGGAACGTGGCGCTTGAATCTGAGTTGAGGTGTAGGGAACCTTCCATTTTCTCTTGTTCTCCCAAATCACGACATCTTGGTCAATTCCCCAAACGCAATTTTTTATGGTAATGATAGAAAATATATATTTCTTTTCGCAAACAAAAAATGTTAACAATTTAAGTCTTCGTGGACATGTATCTAAGAAAAGAATATAGATGTTTACTATGCAGGAAAGCAAACTAACCAATTCAAATACTGTAAATTCTGGGAAATTTCTTAACAAAACTTCTTGGCGAACCCACAATAATATTATTGTTTTTTTCGAGAGAGGTTTGTTGTTTGAAACAACTTTCGAAACATTTTTAATTGGATTTTTTCCCCGCTTGCCAATGTGATATTATCAAGAGATTATTTTTAGTTTAGGTACGGAAATTTAGACACCACTGATCATTTATATTAATTTTTGATTTGATCTTACGTTACTTTTAATATATTTTATTAAATGCATTAAATTTTTTACTACGGCATGTCTCACATCAGCATGTGAAGCTGCTCTTGCACGCAACCTAATTTTAGAGAGAAGTTTTTTGGCAAATAAAGAATACTGATAAATGCAGTTTCTGGAAAGATCTGAAATTTTCTGAAATAGATATCGTTGGTTATTTGGGAAATAGTTCTTGTATGAAACCAGTAGATTCATGTGATGTAATTCTCTAGTGTTCAGCTAGTCTGACATAAAAATGCAAATTGTAAAGGGTATAATAACATACGACCTGAAATTTCATCACACTATTTAATTTTGAATAAAAATTATAATAATTTCACTGCAAGTCACAATTTAGAAGAAAAAAATTTATTCATACCAATTATGTACTATGAACCTGAAGAAGTCTTGCATTAGAAACGAAACGTAGTGCGCTGTTTACGTTTTAAGTGCTTTTTTGTGCATAAATTGTTGTTTTTTGTAATTTGTGACATGTATTGAATTTATCTTAATTTTTTATTCAAAATTACATTGTCTGCTAAAAACTCAGGTCGTTTGTTGTATTTCCTTTACAATTTGCGTTTTTATGTCAGACTAGATGAGCACTCGAGAATTACATCACGTGAATCGGGTGATACTCTTTCTCAAACGATAATATGAATTTCAGAAAATATTTTTATCAGTATTCTTTATATGCCAAAAAATCTCTCTCTAGAGTTATGTTGGGTAGAAGAGAGGCTTGAGATGTTGATGTGAGGCATGCCGCATTGAAAAATATAAGTACTTTGTCGTTTGTTTTATTTTATTCCTATTCAGAAGATGCATACGTCAAACAATGTCGTTAACATAAAGGATGTAGGTAATGTCACGTGCAATCATTGAATCCGGTCGTCGTCTCTCGCTTTTTGCGTGATCCGTCGTGGCATTGTACTCCGCTTGTGGAGTAGGTGGGTGGAGGTCGCCGCAGAGTGAGTTTGTAAGGGCGGGGGAAGAAGCGCGGCTTTCCTAAGTGAATAGCGGCTATAACCAGAGGTGAGTCACGGCAAGGTTTCTTGCGCTTCAGACAGAATGCTCTTGAAATGCGAATGCCAACAGCAAACAAACGATGCTTCACTCCGTTTATGCCTCTTTTCCACGAAGTCAACAGCGTAAGTGGGATTTAAAAAAAAAAAATTCGCGATAAAATATGCAAGATCATGAGACGTAAGAAGTTATCAAAAATACGTTTCTTTAATTATCTTAAGATATGTTACGTAATCAGAAGCGGGATTTGCAAACATTCTTGGGACACTAAATAGATTCAAAATTTTTAACGTAAGGTAGTACTTAAAGAAGCAGAATTAAATCACTAAAATGCCTGAAATTGGCATAAATAAATAGAATTACGTGAATTTATTTTGAATAAACATACTTCTTCGATAATTTAAATGAAATAATTGTAATAATAAATTAAATATTTAAAATATTTGTTGATGGTGGAAATATGGAGAAAACACTTATTTTTTAACATAGACTGAATTTTAAATCACGAATATATTGAAGGTCTGTAGAAAAATTTTCATATAATTTTTTGCATCAATTTTTTTTCTATATGTCGCCGGACATTTCAAAAAGATACTTTACTTTTTTCGAGGTGTGATGTATAAATCGTGAAACTTTTGCTCTCGCCCACCATACTTTTGTTTACATGTTCTTTTGTATTTCAAACGATTGAAGGGAGTCCCTGAATATTTTTATATTAAACTATTAACTATAGATGCAAATTAATCATACCTTAATTTCATTTGAATTCATAATGTTGTGTTATAAAACAATTAGAATAAAAATAAAGAAAACAATTGTAGTTCTCAATTGATATGATGTTTTGGAGCGTTGATTCCATTTTTAGTCGCAAATTTTGAGTGAAGTTGTAAATGAGTATTCATTTCTCCGGTACTACCCCCCCCCCCACCAATTAATGCAAACATTGCCCTTCCTCCCTACGTATTACGAGTATTGTGCGAAATATCAACAAAAAATAAATGTACTTGTTCTTTTTGTGCAACTTGTGTTTCATTCGTGAAGATGAAAACATGTGTTCTCCCAATGTGCACGTACTTAAGCACTCCAAGATTTTCAGGATAAATTTTTCTTGAGAAGTTACACATATTTCGTATTCATATATCTTAATGGTATATGTGTAAATTAACCCTATTTGTTATACATTTTCAAATATTGGTAAAGTCACTAAACGATAATTGAAACGATTTTTTTAATGTACAATGTGTCATTTTCTTGTGTCTTGGATAACGCTAACATGACATATTTCAAAAGGAACCTTCACGAATATAACGAAGGATTCTCTTCCCTTAACTTATTTTCTCTTTCCAAATATTAAAAATTTTCCGAACATTAACATGTAGTATATTTTAAGTGAAGTAAAAGTGTTCACGTTTATATTTATATTTATTTATTACCAGTCATGTCCCCATTACATGCCTTAATCAAAATCGTACACAAAGGCTTCCTCTTAATTTTCTATTTGCGTTTAATTTCATCCCTGCTTTAACTTGTCATATTTAATCTACATAGGTTTTGAAAACTAAAATTTATACAAGTTAATAAACAGATCTAAGATTTTTGAAAAATACAAATTGAAGCATCAATTTGGAAACTTTGTCGCCAAATATAAGTATATGCGGGAATATAGAATGGTAAACCGACGTTCCGTAGTTTCGGTCACACACATGTCACACTTCTGTTGGAAAAGCTGAGAACCAATCCTGCCCCAGATATTTTGGGAAACGCCGCGAATCCTTTGCTATAAACCTCGAGATCCACGAAGTACCTCGTTCCATCGCAGCGGCTGAGAAAGTCTTTTGCCTTTTATGAGTCCAAACGTTTCAGGCAGATTATAGGCGTACGCTCCGCAGTTTCAAGTTTGTGATCTCTTTCTTGAGCAATGGGATCGAAGTAGATTGCAAGGCCAAGATTGATCACATAATACATATTACTTACTATTACCAACGATAAGAAACAATAAAAGTGTGCGTTAAAATATTTGTATTTAAATTAATTATTAGTAAAAATACTTTGTCAATAACACGACAATAAATTTAAACAATTGACGAACTCGCATACGAACGTTAATTCAAAAATAAGTCATGGAACTTTATAGAAGCATTGGTGCGGTAGGACTATTTTAATCGAGAATCATTTAATTTTTAAGATAAATAATATTTTTGTCAAGGGGGTTGAAATACTTGGAGCTTCTCCGGCAGCTCAGGGACTAGCGTGCTTGCACGTCACCTAGACTCTCCGGCGGGGTTAGAAAACTTTGTAGCTTTTCACTTTTATGTCTCAGTTCATATAGAACTGAGATGATTGGAAAGCAAACCCACTTTCTTGTATCCACCTCCTACGACTGTTTTGTTACTATTACTAACTTCTACCAACGCATCCATGTGGGTCAAGTTGTTGGAAACCCATCTAACCGCCCAACTTATAACAATAGCCTACCACCCAACTCCTAGCTCCTATCGCTACATGTAGGTTATCTTCAATATCACACTACATTTCCCATTTAGAAATACTACTAAAACAAAATACTTGGACGTTTGTGGAATGTAATGAAGAAACGGCAACTAATTTTCTAAAACTAAATGCGAGGGACTGTGATGAGAGACGTCGCGTTTGTCCACACATGTTTTGTTTATGGATGATAACTACGAGGAAAGGCAATAATAAATACAAGGAAAACGATTCAACATGACAGGACATGGAACATGCTGGTTGAGTAAGATATTCAGCGTGCTTCTTCCTCTAGGACTCAAATAGTTGTCACCTTATAGGAATTTCCCTTTACCTATATTCAGCTACTTCTATAGTGACATCGGTAAAAGTAATTGATCCCAGAATTTTCCTTACGTTTGATGTTTAGAAGGTTGGGTTCTAACATAGCACAAGAAGTTCAGATTAATAATTAGAGAAGTAATTTATTGAACTAAGTTGACATTCAGTTTGTCTTGTCTCTCAAAGAGACAACTTGACAGAAATTTGGAAAAATATTGAACCGTGAGAATAAGACGATATTCTAGCAAGAAACAAGACAATTGTACATGTGGCAAAAATGTAATACAGAAAATAAAACTTAGAACTCGAGGTATTTCACGCATTAACAATATCCGTTGAATTGTAGTATCAATACTAAAACTCTTTTCTCCTTATTTGTTATCCAAGCTTATTAAATGGGTTACCATAGACATTTTACTTAAGACTTGAAGGGAAGCAGCAAAGCACCTATCAGTATATCTGTTTTAGGGTATTTTTCAGAAATATTTCTAAAATGACCGAGAAAACTACGAGAATCTCTATTCTTAAATAATATTCTAAGAGCCGTTTTGTATTATGCTTTCAATCGCGTTTAGCCTGTTTAGTAATTTTATGAAATTTAACTAGTCTTCCCCCGTCATTATAATTTGAAAAGATAATTTTTTTTCTTTTCGTTTCCTAAATTTTACTTCACATATATCAATTATGACATATGTGAATTTATTTTCTACATGTATGTTTACTCAATCAAAGTTTGTCATTTGTTTGAAAAATAACGAAGGCCCGAACCCGAAAAAATAATTCCTGAATTTCAGCTGTGATTCATTGCTTGCTACCGAAAAATAGAAGATTAATTCCTCCTTTTCGTCATATGCAGTCTCGCCTGTTTTTCTGGAAGTAATAAATGATTACTTCACGAGAAAGTATGACGCAAAGTAAGAACTTTGAAAATAAGAATATTTCCTCCGCAACGAGCGCTGTTGTCGCGGCTCAATGTGAGGCCGGAAGACCCCGTGAGTGAGCTGACCTCCCCCCCCCCATCCACCTTTCGTTTCCCCTTCCATCTCGACCAACACCCGAGTCCACCTCAGCTGACGAACACGCCTTGCGCAGGCGCCCCTGGAGACGGTATGCAGGTTCGAACTCTCGTCCCTGGGTTGGAGGGTTGCAGTCTATAAGAGGGAGACGTGTGTTGTATTCGGTTGAGAAAGAAAATTCGTTCTTGGTACGTTGTCCAAAAAAGTTTTTTTTACAAGTTTCATGATCTAAATGAGTTGAGGTCGTATGTATAAGTGAGGGAAGAAAATTCACAAGAAATGGTGTTTACACGATATCGAATAGGTGAGTTGTTATTTAGTAGTATTTTTGAAAAAGTTTTGAAAGATAAGTCTAACAGTTTATTTACATGTTTTGTCTATAAAATAATTTAATTGATATTTAATTTGTTTTCTGGTTGAACCAAGCAATGTAGAAAAAAAAATTTAGAAACGATTTTATTTTTCTTCTGGAAATTCTGGTTTACTTTTCACTTCAAGTATACTCAATATTTAGGTACTTATTGTTTTATTAATATCATAAGAATAAATGAAAATTATTGTAATTTATTTTCCTCTTCACTGAATGATTGGAGTAAAATCTTTTTTTACTAGCGCTAAGTTACATTGTTTGGGAAATTTAATACTCAGTACAAATTTGGTACTGTATAGTGGAAGTAAAATAGTGGAATTTGTTGTTTATTTTATCGTTTATTATACATCATAATCTGTAGTTTAAAGTCTGTACTAAATCTAAGTATCGTTAAAAGCAATCAAACATACAAATAGTAAATAAATTAAAGAAAATTCTCACTATTTGGTTGAGTGTCGAAATTTTAAAGTTTACCCGAAGGCAAAAGAAGAGATTTTATTTGCTTCTTAATTTTCTGCAATGGTCGTCAATGATGATGATAACTCTCTAGGAGGAACTTGAAATACATGGCTTTCTTATCACGTTTCAAAAGAGAGAAGGATAAATGAATATAAAAAAAAAAAATTGTTTCGTGAGTTATTGCTGTAAAGATGCACTGCAACAGTGAAGGGAAAAGCAAAATTAAGAAGTAAAATTTTGCGAGACATCATAATTCAACATTTACACGTAGAAGTATAATTACAATGAAGAAAGCATGCAGCTACTCGATAATGATGTGATACACTATAGTATTTATTTATGAAAATATATGAATACTTCAAGTTTATATAACAGACGCACCTTCCAGTAAATGTGTTTAGTATGTAGATAAACACGACCACTACGTTTAATATTTAGAAACATTATAATGAACAAAATTGATGCATAGTACTAAGTTTCGACATTAATTTTGATGTCATCTTCAGATTCTTCTATATATTACTACAACGTTATTAATTTAACAGTATCTTAATAACATAACATGACACCAAAATTCAATCTTAATTTAACAGTATCTTAATAACCTGAAGATGACACCAAAATTGTTTCGAAACAATGATATATGCCAATTTTGTCCGATATAATGTTCTTAAATATTTGACAGTGTGTCTGTGAATATTGATCGCGTTTATCAATATTCAGTTTACTCAGACATTACATATTTATTTTAAGTGCGTTTTGTTTGACTTTGAAAACTAATTTGCGTATTGTTTTTATGGAAACAGAAGATCCGTAAGTCTTAAGAATTCTGTTAACACTATACAAAATTCGATTCTCGATATTGTTTACTCAAAGACATTTCGTCGCATTTAGTCAAACTTTCAACAAGTATCTATGTTACGAATAGGGCATATTTTAAACGGCAGAATTTTTTCATTACCATTTATAAAATCTCACGTTTCTGGTACAGTAGTAAACAAACTAGTTTTACAATGCTGCAAAATACTTTAAAATACTTCAGAAATAGGTCACTTGATGGATACGTTTTTAAATATGAAAATGATTCGTATTATTATTGTAGAGCAGGACGTGTCCTACTTAATCCCACGTGTAACGCAGAATTCGAATGGTCTTTGCGTAGTCATTGATACTCAATTTTATGTTTGCATAGTATTAGCAAAATAGGTGCGTGTTATTTTGTGCGCGTGCTATAACGTCTTAGACGTTCCTTAAAGGGTATGCATTTCAGAATACAGAAAGACATTATCATTTCAAAACTTTAAATAATTTTCTGAGAACTGTTTTATTAATTACCATCGGAACGGAGAATAAAAATAGTTTCACGTTCGACCCTTGCAGTATGGTATCGTAATGCCTGAATGTGTTTAATGAGTAATAACGTTTCGTGTATGAGAATTAAGGTATCGTGGTATCGTGTAATAATATTTTTATATTTAACAATAACAGCAACATGTAATAACAGTTTCGTAGCGTTTAATAATAATAATATAATATATTGAACACCAGTGAATTGTACTATTGTGTAATATTGTCAGGAACTTCTATGAGATTGATATCTAGAGTAGTTTTCTCACCATTGCCTGGACCTTATTCCGCAATTGATGAAGAATCGGTGTGGACCGTGATCGAGATACATTTTTTGGCGGGGCTTAAGGGCCCGTCAACAGCAAGGTCATTAGAGCCCTTATCGTGATACAGAACAACGACAACGATAATGATGATTATAATAATATTGTATTTGACCTTCGCATTAGCGTGTTTTGCGTTATGACAATGAAGAAGTATCATATGAATAAGCACAATAATAATCGTCGTCTCTTCTTTGTTCCAGGACTAACAATGAGTCCGGTGGTGGAGGAAGGCGCCTTGACGCCTGTGTTGCGCGATGCGCGCTCCGTGCGCCCTTTCCGCTCTTCCGAGGACTACCTCACCGCCATGAAGGAGGACTTGGCCGAGTGGCTCAACCATCTCTATCCGGAGCTCAACGTGTCCACCGAGCTCTTCATGGAACGACTCGACACGGGCGTCGCACTTTGCAAGGTAAGGCGATCTCACTCTTCCCTTCTCACCATAGTCCTCGCGGGGAAAGAATAGTACCAGAATGGTAACGAGATGTTACCAATGAAACGAGAGCGCGGTGTTGTCATATGTCTGCTGCAGGGAAATAGCTTAGCTTAGCACTATTCCAGGTATGCCATTGCACCCAGATAAAGATTGCTATAACCGATGGAAGAGTAAAAAAAGTACCCTCCTTGCAACAAAAGGTTAAAGAACACGCCTTCTGTCCGTCATAAGTTCTAGGAATAGGCTGATGTAGCTGAGTCATCTGAACTTGAAGTCACTTAGATTCATTAGACTCCTCTCTCATTACTATACTATCAGAGCGAATAAATCGCACACACACTTCTAGCACTTATACGTATCGAAATTATACGCATGACATTACTAGTAAACTTATTATTACAATTTATTACAGACATCCATTAAAATGCTCGATAAACTACGCTTTCCTCAGTTAAATACCCACAGCAGTGGACTTGAACATTCACGGGTTTCAGAAACTACATCTGGACTTCGACGCGTAAATCTTCACACGTTTGTTTCTTCTTTCTAAGGATTGTTGTGGCGTCTCATTTATACGAAGCTCTAGTTTCCGAGATTTTGCGGAGTGAGCTTATTAAGAGTGTGGTTGACAGACTCTCTTTCGAAAAAAGATTAATTAGGCAGGTTTGGTTTGATTTGAATCAACATGCAAAAGTATTTCGACACAAATTTACTGAAATATATTTAGAAATGCATATGAATTTTTCGCTCCGACTTGACGAAGAAATGACGGAAACCTGGATACGCATCGCCTATACCCTTCCTGGATTGACTCTGGATTTTTGAAGCTCCATATCCATACATGCATCAAACAATGCTTTTTAAAAATAGCAATAAAACGCCCGATGGGCCAGCTAGTGGCCAGTCTGGCCCTGAATCCTGATTGCTGAATGAGCCGAGTAATGTGTGTTCGTACAATAGGGGTCTGTACGAACGGAGACATAAGTGCAGAGCAGAGAGAGACGGATGCAGCTGGTTAAGGCGTGGCGGGGTGTGTACCGGAAGTGCCACCCGCTGTCAGAGTGCCTGTCCCTCACTCGCAATGCGTGTGTATGTGGGAGGGACGGCCACACTTGTCCCCAACACCCTGCTGCGCTCCACTCCGCTTAATAAGGCTCCCCCTTTTTGAGGTCGAGCTTCATTTGTGGATGCTGCTTGTCACGACGCAGGCCCAGACTTCGAAAGGAATGTTCAAATAAAATCACTTACTTTTATTAGTTTTGGTCGTTTTCAAATTCTTATCTAATTCACTATTTATAAATCTAATTACTACACTTGCGTTCCTCAACAGGAAAATGTTAAATAACATTATGGCGTTACCAATTTTTGAGAGAGAACGATAGGAGAAATTTCGGAAGTAAATGTCGTTTTATATGCCTCAGATAAATGTATGTACAAAGTAGCTTGCTATTCCAAACATTCGAACACATCCTTAAGTACTGTGGAGAGAAAACAGGTTTACGTTAAGAAACAACCCGTACAAGAACTGGTGAAAAATTGTACTTGTTTGGTTTCTCAGGTATTTCAGACACACTAGACTATTCAAAATTAATTCATAATACTGTGCATAAGTTGATTTTTTTATACGTTAAATTTTAATTTTTATTACGCTCACGCAATTGTCAGTATTTTTCTAAAAAAGACTCGTGAATTAAAATTTTAAAAATTCCAACACCGCACTGAGTGGATCAGGTGATCTACATCTACTAATTCAAAATGTTTAATATTTATAATCTCGAAACAGGTACATTTGATTTATTTGACATGTTTGAGTTGATAATTATTGGAATAGCAAGCTACAATCGACTGTCCATGATTTTCATTCGTTAGCTTCTTTATTGCTTCGTTTGAGAAAATGATATGCATGGAATCAACTTTTGTGCAGCTGTCTTCAAAGCCCCGAAGAGGTTGAGCAAGAACATAAACAAGAGCTTCCCGAGAGACTCTTGCTGGAAGTTAATCCTCCTTTTAACACAGCGACGGCCACCCCGACAGCGAGAGGATATAAATCTAAATTTCCGTCGCATTTCACGATATGGGGTAGAGGAGATACAAGAGAAAGAGTGGTCGCGTAAAGAACGGCCGTGATGTGTTTATTCTGATTTATTTTGTTTTATCATTGAGATGGTCGTTACATATCATTTCCCTACAAATTCAACAAGAAGAATCACTACATCCAGAAAAACAAACAAAACATCTTTAGGTTTCTCCGTGTACGGATCGTTCATTATGTTTATGGTATTGATGAATCCACTGGTTTTATGAAAACAATCAGATATTTCAGAATGTTAATAATTATAATTATAAAGGACTTGTATTCATATAAAAATTTATTTCATGGATCATCTCCTTTAGTCTGATAAACAAATATTATTAAGTCCATTATATTAAAAAATATTTTAAAATGCGATAACAATTAAGTATATGAAGAGATAAAGTTTCTATTATATTAGATAAAATATTAAACCATTTATTTAAAAAATCAATATAAGATGTGTGATAATAATAATAAATTTATTGTCAAAAAAGCAGTACAAACTGAGTATGACAACGTGGAGGACAATAAACTAATTTACTCTCCGGAAGCAAGCAAGGGACCTAAGGCAGAGGCATCAATTCCGATTAAGGGTCCTAAGGTAGAGGCGGATTGAAAAATTTAAGTAAAAATTCCTAGATAAGACAAAAAGTTAGCTACGAGTTATTTAATATTAAAATATTGTCAATATGTTTGTAATTTAACGCACACAAAATATTTTACATGTACGAATTATTACCGAACTGTAGATTATTCTGAGCAGAGTGTTTACAAATCATAAGAATTGAAATAACACTAAATTCACGATTTATTGTTTCAATAGGCGTGCTCCTAGACAAAAGCCTAGAGAACCTGTATAAGAAATCCGCCTCTACCCGAAGGAAAATAGGAGAAAAATCCCGGGCCAGGATGGGACTACAGAATTAATGCACACAACCGTGCCAAGTTGAGTAAACATAAAACTAAATTAATATGAATCATAAGACCCAACACAATCATGCAAAAAGAAAAAAATTGTATTTGACATTGTTTTAAATTATTCTAAAAGTACTACAGAAATGGCGTGTTAAAGTACCTTAAGATTTAACTTTTATTAAAACCAATAAATTCTTTTACATTGTAGAAGCACTGGTGCAGGAGGTAGCTTTTAATCGCGGATTTAAAGAGATTCAATTTCATAATATCTTTTATATTTTGGAGAGGGAATTATAACGAACGATTCCCAAATGATATGGTCCTTTTTCGAAAAGAGTAGTTGACACACTAGGACGATGAATGTTATTCCTATTGCGAGTATTGTGTTCGTGAACGAGACTGTTTCGTATGAAGCAAGGGTGGCACTTCAGTAATTCGGTCTTAACAAACAAGACCGTTTCATAAATATAAATGCAGGGAAGTGTTAAGATATTTAACTCCTTAAATAAAGGTTTACAAGACTTTCGGGGGTGAGATTTACAAATTATCTGAACTATCCTCTTCTGAATTCTGAAAGTTTTAATGCTCAGACCTGAATTGGCCCAGAAGATAATGTCGTAACGAAAATGGGTAAACGTTTGCAAAATATACGCAACGGGAAATACGTGGACTAACTGCGTTAACCAAGATTCGGAATGCGTAACACAATTTGCTTAATTGGAAATTTAGATTGTCAACGAGACAATTTCATTTGAGGTTGTCTTGAATATGGAGACCTAAGAATTTTGTATTCGTAATAGTTTTTAATTGTGTTCCGTTTAAAGAAAGAGTAACTTGGGTTAAAGATTTTGTGATAATATTGTAAAATGACATAGACTGTTTTGTCAATGTTTACAATGAGACGATTTGCATGGAACCAAGTCGAAAGGTTAGACAAAACGTTTTGAGCGTTGGCATGTTTACATAGTAAATTAGTGTCATCAGTAAGAAGAATCATTTTGCAATCTGGTGTGGAGGATGACATGTTAACATACAATAAAAAGAGTATAGGGCCAACAATTGCACCTTGGGGTACTCCGCTAGTAAGTGGCTTTGTTTCTGAAAGACAATGCTGAAGTTCTTTATTTTTAATATTGGATATTTCGACCTGTTGTTACCTATCTTTTAAATAAGAAAGTAACCACTGATATGGAAGTTCACGAATGTCTAAAGAATGCAATTTTTAAAGGAGAATTTCGTGATCGATGACATCGAATGCTTTGGATAAATCAAGAAAAACACCCTGAGAATTTTCTCCACGGTCAAGAGATGTGGTAATATCGTTTAAGAAAGGAAATATGGCGCATGTAGTGGAAAAGGATTTCCCAAAACCGAGTTGATCGTCAGAGAGAATGTTATTTTTTAATTAAAAAATGAAGAAGACTCTTATAGAACAATTTTTCTAGGATTTTTGAGAAATGGGCGGTAGAGATATTGGTCGATAATTTCCAACATTAACTTTGTTTCCTTTCTTGTGCAATGGTTTCACATTAGCTCTCTTAAATATATTAGGATACACCCCTTCCGATAAAGAACTATTAAAATATTTATGAGTGGATTTAATATAACGTGGGACGAAAATTTAACAATAAACTCGGGTATGTCGTCTATGCCTGTTGAAAATTTGTTTTTTAATGAGATGATGATTCTCATGACTACACTGGCGTTAGTTTCGGAAGTGAACATAGAATTGGGTACGTTGGTGGATATAATTGGAGGACATTGATTTGGAGATACTGAGTTCGTTATTTATACCTACTTCTGAGAAGTAAGAATTAAACAAATTTGCGATGTCCTGAGGATTTGATTCGATTTTGTCATCTTTTAGCAGTGAAATATTTTCTTCGCGATTTTTAGAAGTTGACGTGTAATTTTAAAAAATATGCCACATGACTTCCGTCCGGTTGTACGATTGTAGTTATATTTTTACGAAAGTTGTTAGTGTTATACTTTTAGGAAATAATATTTCATAGCTCACAAGAGATCACGATAATGTTTTAACTTTGCTTTTTAATATTATGTAGAAACCAAGGCATACATGGGCTACAACAAAACCTATGTAATAAGCCTTATAGTAAAATCTGTGTAATGAGAATAAAATCTATGGTCGTGGATCATATCCATACTNTCACAAGAGATCACGATAATGTTTTAACTTTGCTTTTTAATATTATGTAGAAACCAAGGCATACATGGGCTACAACAAAACCTATGTATAAGCCTTATAGTAAAATCTGTGTAATGAGAATAAAATCTATGGTCGTGGATCATATCCATACAGCATTTGAATAATTAATATACATAAAATGGTTTCCCAATTTTGAATATCACTGACTAGGGATTTATCATGTATTACGTCACTAAATTTTCCTTCTTTTTACCTTCCCGCTCCCCCGCTTACTTAATGAAGCACTGTCTCAATATCTTAACTCCTTCCATTTTTCCAATGAGATATAAAAAGTTTCCACGATTTTTTGAAATATAAAACTTAATAAGGGTTGTGTTTTGATATTTCAAATTTCTGATTGTGCTTGATGCAACACGAGTCATAACTCCTTTCCCCGGTAACAAACACACACAAACAAATTGGTTTGTCCCAAACACTGAACGTACGAATTCTTATGCATTTTGACGTGCTGAATGCGAATCCAAATTCAAAATTGATTCATCACCATCCAGTTTATTTTTGAATTCCCATTTTCTGTATTTAAGAGTAGTTCTTAGCGATTTAAAAAAGTGGAGATTGATGAAGCAATTCTGACCCTGGATTCGAATTCGTGTTAAAATACATGAGGATACATAGGTCTCATGTTTGGAACTGACCATTCTTTGTGTGTGTGTGTGTGCCTCTATAATTTATGTCTCACTTGGTCACTATTTTTGAACCCTACCCTGACTCCGTGACGTAGTATGTGAATGACCATCCCTTAAAATACATAATTGTATTCTATTCTTCATAAACTATCTCATACTCACAAAAGAGTGCGTTATTTTCACTTTGCACGTTTCTTTACATCCTTGTGAATCGTAAAAAACGTTATCTCCCCATAACGGAGCAACTTATCACTCTCAACATTGTTCCAAGAATTATTATTATTATTAATTTCTTCTCGCCTCTATAACCCTGGTAATTGACGCCGCTCTCTGTTCCCTCGTCGCATTTATCTGATGCGGCTCCACAGCTGCGATCCCTTCATTCTCGCATCCGTCTGGCCTCTCTCGTCAATCTCAGTTACTTTTCCCCCAGCGCTCTCCCTATAAGCGTTTCCTCCCTCACTCCCTTACGAGGAATATCTCGTGACTCTAGGGTCACCAGGGGTCGACCCTAGAGAAATCCGCTCTCTCTATGTATTCTTCCCGCTGCGGTTCATAATGATATTTATTGATGTGTTTTTTTTATTATTTAGTGTGTAGTTTATATGTAGCGGGTTGCGCGATTTGCCAGTTCCCACTTTCGTAATGTAATTTTTGTATTGGAATGTGTTTTCATCTTGGCCAAATAAATCAAAAATGATTTTTTTAAATCTAGCTGAATTATATTATAAATCGACCTAATTAACTACTAAAATACATCAAGTTGTGGTCCAAGTTGATTTGTAACATGTGTACGATTTTGGAGTTCGGAATGTGTGGGTGTTTTTTAATATATTGTTAAGTAGTTAATTTAGTCCAAATGATGACCGAATTTAAAGGTGGAAACATAGACATGATTTTAAAAATTATTTATTGTTTTATTTGGTCTTAATACAAAGAACAACATTCCTATTGATGGATACTGTCAATAACTCACACATATGTATTTTTTCGTATACATTTTGTATTACCTAAATCTGCGAGGCAAAAGTGGTTGAAGTTTATTCTTAGTGTTCTTGCTCTCTAATATTGTTTTCAAGAGGGAGAAGATGTGATCCGTGGTCTTCGTGCAACTTTCAGTCGGTGTCTTTCTTGCATTGTCAGCTATAGAATCTTTGATAATAGCTTAAAGAGTAGAAGCGTTTCAACTTAGAAGGCGATTTAATTTAATATTATCTGAATTGCAATTCATATCAAGGTACATTCGTAAAGTGTGACAAACAGTATGTTATGTAAAGGGTATCAAATCTTTTTAATATCATTATAACGATTCATGGATTTGTCAATAAAAATAATAAATATTTATGAGTTGAGGAATTAGTAAAATATTGAATCACAATGGAATATTTTCCTTCAAAACCAATTCATTCTTTATCCATGAAATAAAGTATACTTTCATTTATAAAATGTCGAGAAATTGTTTCAATAAATCTGAATATTTGTTATAATTTGACGAAATTGAGTTATATTTGAAATTGATATGTTTTTCGCATTTAAAAGTTGGTCCATCTAAAAAAGATTAGGTTTTTTATATAATGTAATAATTACTGCCTTTTTATTTTTCGATTAACTGGATATTAATGAGTTAGTTTACATGACTTTTTTCTTTTTTAATATTTTACAAATTACTATTTAAAATGATGGTATCGGTATTCATTGTTCTATAGATGTTTGGAGTGATATAATGAGAGTGGAAATCTCGTTAGCTGTAATGAGATGTTGGATATGATCATCATTCACATTTCCTGCGGGTGTCTTCTCAAGTGTTATGAATGGAGGCTAATGACAGCCCTGGGATTTCGAAGCTTAATGCCGCTTGAATGAGTGTTTCATTTATCTCAGTAGCCAGGGAGGACAACCACATAAAAGTCGCCTTGTTACTATGTAAAATAGTACTACAAGTGTCCAGTTTCGTATCTTAAAGTTTGTAAGTGAAATTAAGAAATTCTTTTATGATGATATCCAAAATTGTCGAGTTCTCCGTCCGGTGAAACCTCCTGAATTAATTGTTTGCAGGAAAGGGATAGAAGATGGCTTCTTCATATACGTTATTATGGTAATCTTACAAGTTTTTGAATATTTAACATCCTGTTCAACAGCTATAGATTGTAAATTTCATTATGAAACTTTTAAAAGAAGTTCAAAGTTCAGAATGAAGATATATATACCTCGAAATGGATCGTATCACGACGTACAAATTCAATGAAACCTTTAAAACTGGGGTAAATTTTTTCTAAGATTTTTTTTACACTTTTTCATGTAGTTTTTTGCCTGTATTCAAATGAAGTATACGTAATAGAATAAAATAGTTCGATAATTATTATCAATTTATTCTTCATATATTTATTAGAATTTTAATTTTAATTTACCTGTAGAGTAATTTTAATTTACCTGTACAATAATGATTTACGACTTCCTATTGACCCACGAGCTAAGCAAAAATGTTCTGATTTCTTCTAATCGCAACTTAATCTTCCAACTAAAAAATAATAAGAAGGAACGAAGACGAGAATTAATTGGAAGTTCCTTACCCGTGGCGTTCTGAGAAATTCGCATCGAATCATTATTCTTCGCATTCTTACGGCTTTCGTGTTAGGAATGTGACGCCAGTGATCTGAGTCGGATATGATACCGGACGTCGATATACATCAGTGATGAAGGATTTCGAAGGGAAATCTTAGCAAAGAGATGGCAACGCTCTCGGCATTCTAAGATGGAGGAATCTCAAAATCTCTTTAATCGTCTTAAGAAGACATACATGTTGACGTAAGAGCGATATTTGTAAGTTATTTCAAATTAATTTTCCATGTAGTTGCTTGTACTATTCTATCAATACTTCAAGGACACACCAATTAGTTTGGACCTCAGTGGGTTTGGAAGTACTTCTCCACGGATATTAATTCTTATTATAAAACGATCAATATATGCAAATTATGAGGTCGTTTAAGAATCGATTTTAAACATAAATCCTTGCTTTGAATGATTTATTATGTTAACGTACTGAGCGAATATGCAAAAAATGTGACGTAATTGTTTTATCATTTTTATTACTATCAATTCCCTCCACACGACCAGTAGAAATACAAAAGACTGAAAACTACTGTTTAAAAAAGATAATACATTTCCTCGTGCATATGCCAACGAGAACAATACATGGATCATTTATCGCAAATTTTATTTATTTCAAAACAAAACTAGTATTTCCGCCCCCCCCCCAACAAAATCTGTGAAAAAGATATAACCATTGTATCTGGACAGAGTAATCTAACATTTTAACACAGTTTTATTTATTGTGTTAATTAATTTTACTTACAGAGTGAACTGAAGTTGTCTTTCCACTACAGTCGCCGTTCTTATATAAGAAAATATTTTCAATGATAGACAGCAAATAATATATTTGTATTGTTTATAAAATAAATAATTCTTGGTACGCATACCTATTATTTGCATTGGGTAGTAAAAATGCCTTACAGAACTGTGAATTGCTTTAAATTGCATCATTTTGTACCAATATTTCCCAATTTTCCATATCTTCAGAACCCCTCAATATCGAAGCCATCCCCCCCCAAAAAAAATTTTTTTTTTTTGGATTCCCCACTGCCTGACAGGACACCAGGTAACAAGTGATAAGAGAAAAGTGTGGTAGCGGTGGTGAGAGGGAGGGGGCATATCTCGAGAGGTGGTGGTCAGCGTTTCGCCGGAAGTGAGTTGCCATGAGAAGAGGTGGGGTGACGTAGCACGTGCCGTCCGGTCACGGATTGTCTGCTGTTGCCTCCTTCCGCCTTAATGTCCGCTCTCTCACTTCACTTTGTACATCAACGTCCAATGAGAAGAATCACATGACGTGGATCAACTAGAACGACGTCACTCAAGGACTCTAATTGATTGAATACACAAATTTCTCATGATCAGTGATAATACAGGATGCTTCCTGGGATGAATGTGCTTCCACGAATGGGCAAAAGGATACAGGGCGCTGTCCGCCGTAGCGAAATTCTCGTACGCTGTTAAACTATTTACTTAAGAAGAAAACACGTCAACTATGAGCAAAGTCGATAAAATTTTAAAAAATAGCCAATTAATATTAGTTTTGAGAAATATTTGAGAAATAAGGCAATTACTATCTGAGGGTGGGGCTCCTATCACCCCTTCCGTGGATCCGCCCGCGTTCAAATTTGACATTGTGATTTACTTATACAATCAGTAATATAATTACGATGCATTCGGGAAGTCCAATACCATATTTAATCGACATTGAAAGTTAATTTAAAGAAGTAGAGTACAGCGTCGTATGTAATAATTTACCACAGATCAATCTGTAAATTCTATAAAAACCTTAAATCATAATGAAATAGTGATACGTCACCAGTAAAATTCATAATGCGCATTTTAACTCTTTTGTGTTAGGAATTCTTGTGGAATTCCTTGGGTCCATTGTTCTGGTGTATTGACGTAAAACTATAACATCGACGTTAGTCACCAGTCAATACAAGAACGATGTTATTCAACATGCCAACTCGACGACATTTTTATTGTATCTGCTCCAGAGCCAAAAGGAACATACACTACACATTTATGAAGAATCATTCAAAACATGTTGAAGAATGCCAATAGGTACTGAAGGTACTCAAAACGACAGAAAGTTAACACGTGACTTTTATAGAAATTAATTAAGATATTAAATTATTTTACGATACAATCTTCAAAAGACCAAAAGGAACACAAAGCCACGTAGCTTTTTCTGAGTTAAATTAAAATAATTTTATGACGTCATACAATATTGACTAGTGGCATTATTGTTTCGTAAACAAATATTTTATTGCAATGCAAACATTTATTTTATAAAGTAAATACATCATGAAGAAAATTCATTTTATAAGTAAAACCATTGTATCTAGCAATGTCACATTTTCACATTAATACACGTTGTATATGCATGCGCCTTTTTGTGAAAAATTCTGCGCTATGCGACTGACACAAAACACTCTTAATAATAATAATAATAATAATAATAATAATAAGGGATTAAAATTTGAAAAAATAAAAAATCGCTGGGAGGTTTACACTGACCTCACTAGTAAAATATTTTGTCCAATTTTGAAGCTCCTATCCTTGCGTTTCACGATTGAAACAGACGAACAAGCACTCCGTACTACATGAATTTATAGGCACTTCACTCGTAAGATATATTTGAACATCGAGTATCAACTTATATTATGTCCTCTATAAACCTGGCTGGGCATGGTTATTTCTTTGGTTTACAAGAGAGCCTCACTCAATGTCGAATATTCGCGTCCACATTACAGGAAGAGTTGGCATTCCATTGTTAATTCTTACGTCCAGCGTGATGACGCAATGAATTCGTTCCTTCTGACAATATTCTTCTTTTATGTACTCATTCTGTTCATGGACGTAATGACAGATGTATTGTTGTAGTCTCGTTTCTTTGTGTAATCTTAGCGTCAAATCGCGGAAGGATGCACAGAGGCGCAGTGAAAACGAAACAAAACTTTTCTGCGCGGAACTTCAGCGCGAACCGGCCGTGAAGAAAATACAAAAGACTTGTCGAGTATTTTCGTGGATCCATTGAGTTCTATATGCGCTACTATCTGCCAGTCAATGCAAAAAGGATTTCAAAGCGGGAGATATGTAAACATGTGTATTCAGCTGTCTACATGGGAAAGTTTATGACGATCAATCGTACTAATATCTCGGGGTATCCTTGGCAAAATACTCGTATTAAGCTCACACAATTTCGATTGTGTATGAGTTTTAACATTTACATATGAAAAACAATTTAATAATGAAAATCTACTCGTTTCGAACGTTATAGAATAACATTCTCCAATCCTTTGCGGAAATAGCTATTAATTCTAAAATAATGTACTTAAAAAAAAGCAAACTTTAAAATGATCGAAAAAGCCCCAAACGTACAAAAATAAATTGTTAAAAATTATGATTATGATTTCAGAATACTAAAAAAATATATAAAAATATAAATTTTGATGTAGGGTATTAAAATACTCCAATTAACGAAAAGATAAGGATTATAAATTTCCAATGGTATCCGAATAAAATAATCACATTATATATATTTTTTTATATTTTCTGTTTATAAACTTGAAACAACTTAAATATATTCGGTACATAGATTACGTACTGCAATAGACATGTATATACATATATACTTATAGTAGGCCAGTCCAGAATTCAGAAACTAAATATTGACGCACGGGAAAAGGGACCGAGCACCCGCCTACGCAACTTAAAACTATGAAATTTTTAATGCCTATTTTCCCACATTCACTACAGTTCAAACTACAACGCGCGAGAATTTCGTTAGGGAGACAAGGGTCATTTATCCGCTCATACGCGAAGGCACATTCTTCCCCTCTTCCCTGAGACAAATCCAGCATCTGCCAATGGAAGCAACTCTCTATGTTGCTTTGGTGTCAATCGATTTGTCAGTTTAAATATGCATGCCATCACTCCCAACTCTATTGACGTCAATAAAGAACTTCTATGAAGTCGTTTAAGCAGTCAAGTACAAAAGCTGATGAGTATTTTTAAAAACTTCCCATGAGAAAGTATTCAGATCAAACATCTGGATCTTGTAAAAAAATACATAAAAAGAGGTATTCCTTAATTTACTCGGATATTAACAATTCTGGAGGTAAGCAAATGCCGAGCATACTCCGAGAGTTTTACATGAATGTGCCTCCCAGCGGAAGTCACAGTGTAAACTCAGTGTGTGATGTTCCCGCTATGTCCGCTCTGCAGCTAATCTGATTTGGTACGAAACTGAATTCAATAAGCCGTATTTGACTTCACAATTTTCCAGGTGAAGTTCCTCTCAGCGAAGGGTCCTGGTGTTTACACTCATGCTTTCTGAATGAACATTTCACATTAACACTGACACGAGTGTGAAAACTAATTACCTGTTGAGTAGGAACGTTTACACCAGCCGTGTTCAACCTTTTTATGTAAGGGCGCACCTAAGTCATAGGTGTGGGAGTGCCATGTGACATAATAACGATAATGATATCAATAATAATATAATCCATTAATATAATATACTGAAGTACAATGTCAAAAATTAACCGCATTTTTATAAGAAATTTTAATAGTTTGTTTGAACTTTTTTCAATATTAATGAATTTATTTACATTTTTATTCGTGTAGGAGTGTTCCAAAAATTAGATTGAGGCACCATGGCACAGCTACGTTGAACAATGTTGGTTTACACCATCGAAACAACGTTCACTACTAAAGAAACGGACAAAGACATCGAGATAAAATATAAAATATACGTCATTATTGCTGCACAAAAATGTTTTTAATTTGACAAATTTGTTTAATTTTAAATTTATACGTATTGTACAAATAATATATACAAAACAAACAAGTTTATAATAAATTATATAAATAGTATATTTCTGCAACTTAATATTTCATTATATATATTTTTAATTTAGTTTGATTTAGTAAAAGATTTAACCGTACCCTTAAACAGGTCTCCTCATGGGGACAACAAAAAGGAGATGTGGTTACCATCTTGATCTGGAAGCTTTGACCCCGGGATATTATAGGTACTCATTTTACAGTAGACTTAGTTGACCTTGGAGATGGATATGGGTGTTGAGACATGAATGAAAATTCCTTGTCACCGATATTTGAATCCCTGATGAACAACCAGTAACTCAGCGTTCTATTGAGCCATGCCATATCCTGTCACATATAGTTTAGTTACCGACCTTTGTGGTGTAGTGTCGTGGAACGCGGATGAGATCCCGGTTTCGGACAGTGTAAGCGAGATTTTCAGCAGCGATTTCCCTCAAACAATCCAACCAGTCTAGAATAATTCGCTCACCTGCAACAGAATATATGATTTTAATTACTCTTTCTCCCGGATATGATTCTAGGTGGGGGAGGAAGCCAGATGGCTCTAAACTCGATTCACATAATTGAAACATTTAATAGAAAAGCAACCTATAATTTCAGCTGGTTAGTATATAACAAGAAAATAAGTTATTCAGCATCAATATTTAGATACATTTTCATTCAAACACATCAATCACTATCAGATCAGTAAGTGAGTAAATTAATTTGTTTACTATCGTGTAATGTGATGATTGAAGAATTAATATTCATTGTACTTCGCGTAATATATGAATTAACGATGTTTTGAGAGCTAGATTCAACAAAACTTTCTTAAATCAGCGCGATTTGAGATGGAGAAATACTGTTCTACCCAAATTCATTTTTTGAATTCATAATGCGAAATCAATCGATTTCAGAAATGAAATGTCTAAGAATTACTTCTAAACTTTGTGTTCATTTATTGTAATAATTTGGCAACGTCAAAGCCATTTTAATTCCTATTGCCAAACTTGTTCATGAAGTGCCTCATAATTTTTCTTCCTTTCTGCATTCGAATACGCCTTTACACGACTGAATTGTACTTCATTTCTATCTTTCTATGTGTCAAATACTTTTTTTAACTATCAAAGTTACCAATAAAAAAGAAACTTTTTTGTTTGCGATGGAATTGGAGTGGTGCAGGATGTGGTGACACAATTATGAGTGTAGCCTTCAAGGAAATATTGTGAGAACAAGACATTCGTTAAAGATTCGTCGAAAATAATGAGACATTTCCAAAGAACACGTTGTGTGCTTTAGACAGCGAGAAGATGATGTAAATAAAAACTGTTCGGTGTTTATTTTCTAAATAACGAAGTAGTTAAAAATGAAAGAATACTACTGTTGTGTAATCAATCATTTTCTTAGCCTTGAAGGACAGCTCGACTAATTAATTTCTCAAATTCCCGTCACAAAAATCCGGTGCTTGATTTGACATTCATCAGATCATTAAACATCGCATCCTTTATTTTTTCTGTGAATTAAAATTATGCGCTGAGTGAGTTTATATTTCCATTTTCATTGAGGTAGATTTTAAAGAAGCGTAATTGAATACATTATCACATATTCGATGCAATCGTATTCAAATTACAAAATTTGATGTATTATGTTACGTGAAAAGAAAAGGAAATTTACAAGTTCATTCGTCCACTCAGTGGGTTACGTTTTTGCTGACGTTATGTTTATTCAATGACAGTTTAGATTTTACAAGATACAGCATTTGAGATGCATTACGGACGGGAACAATTATTTTCAAATATGCTAGATCCCGAACTGACTTTTTGTGGTTTTCTTACTAGCTCGTGTTAATTATCAAACTTGAATGTTACGACTTCATCATTTGATTGAAAACGCGCAGTTTTGAAGACTATCCAAATGTATCAAATGATTTTGATGGTGATTCTGACTGATAAAATGATGATGACTTTGAAGAAATATAAGCAGATAATATATCATATGCATAATTAAAGAACTATTTTGTTAATTAAATGTCTCGTTAATTTTCAAATAACTAGTACTATGATAAAAAAATTATTCAAATATGAAAATTCAATTTAAATAAAAATATATAAATTGTTCACTCCAGAATTGGAAACGAAAAGTAATTAATTTTTATTGGACCGCAAATTGTATTGGAATTCATTCCTGCGCCTTGTAGACTAGATTCCGGAGCCGAGTTAAGTCCAAGCATTTAGCGATGTTTTACACGTTCTTTACATTTGCTTGTAATCGAATCATCACCATGTACGTTAATACGCAAATGTCCCGGAAATTTTCAGTTTCTTTTCTGCGCATCTGGAGCAAATCACACAAATATCGTATCGTACTTTTGAACATTAAAAGAAGTGGAAACAGCATTTAAAAATTACATAAAAAAAGATACTTGATTCTTGTATTTTAAAGTGTGTCACTTGAATACTTAAGTCTTGACAATTGACACCTCTGACGTGTCTGACTACACTGGTATAAACAATATTCGTAGGGAATTGTGGGCATGATGCTCCATTGTGCATTATCGTATAAGATTCATAACTTTTCTGATGTCATGATGTCCTGTTTACATTGTCAAATATAAAACCGAGTGAAACTTACCTGCAACTGACAGATAGGGAAAGAAGTATAGTAGCAGTAATAATAATTTTTATTATACTGCTTTGGGAAAAATATCCCGGTGGCAGCCTGAAACCATTCAATAAAAATACAATAAAAAAATTCAGACAGAAAATAAAAACATGAACAATTCATGAAGCAGACGATTTCAAAATCCAATCATCATGAAGGTATTACTTATTGTAGGCCATTCCTTATTTTATTTTATAAAATAATTTAATAAATGATAAGTCGATTTATGCCATATTATCCAGGTAAATAAAAGTAAAAGTTCGTATTGTCGTTGGTTCCTGGTTTAACTAGTAAAAGTTATTTCCCTTGCGTCTCCCGCACATGCGCCTTTAAAACGACGCTAATCGAGGAGCGTGCGTCGAGAAGCCTCCTCATGTCTCCCGCCGTCGGATGACAGCGTTACACAACAAGAGCCCACGCCGCTGGCATTCGAATGGCTCGTCACAACATAAGCATCCGCCGAGGCGCTCGATAATGTTAAGCGTATCTTCTTAAGGAAATAGATGGTGCTGCGTGCTCCGGCAACGAGAGTGAGGATACTCGAGTTAATCGAACTGCGTTTCTGAACGAATATTACATCCAAGTCGCTTATGGCTAGTTTTTAAGTATTCCATTTACAATTTATTACGTCTAATGTAAAATGCTTTGAAATCGTTTTGTTTAAGAAATGAGTTACAATTGCAATTTTGTGTTCTGTGGTGAACAGTAAAAAATCGCTTATAAAATGTATTCAAAGAGCAAAATTTTCGTGCGACAGGAAGCATCTTCTTTATTATTTTTTGAATTGAATGAATTGGCAAATAGTTTAATGCAGTACAATGTTTATTTTTGTTTAATAGAAATTAAAATACAGGATACATTTTGATTTGAGTAAATTAGTAAATTTCGATTCAATAATAAATTTTTTTCATGCAATGTTTTTATTCATTCTGCCCCAGATGCCATTCGTTATCATGAAACCAACCAAGGTCTCGTTTAATTGCTGCCCATCTGTTTAACGCACGACAATTCGAAGCTGGATAAGAAGTTAAGCCTGTTTTTATATTGATTTCTTTTGAGAGGGGTTGAATTCTAAATAGCTTCTTTTAAAATCCTAAAGAGCCTCCTCGATAAGAAGCCAGTATATTGTACACGTCAGGATTTCGTTCTTTATTCTTTGTGTGAATTCCTCAACTGACAAAGCGAGTCTTAAAATCGGATGATGAAGACGATTTTTTTGTCAGATTAAACCCAGGAGTCTGCCTTAGTACAATTGCTATTGGCTTTGACATTTTTATCTTTATTATGAATCTTATATTTTGCATGATAATTGTATAAATCAAAATTACACTTTATATATCGCATAGAATATGAGATATTTCATAATTATTAGGGTATGCATTGTTATAATTATTAGTCAAGAATTGTATAAAATTTATTTATAATTTTTCCCCAAGCACGGAATATATGTGAAGAATGTAGGGGAATCACGTTCATTATATCCCTTTTAGAAAAGAATATCCTACTCTAACAATATGTCTCCAAAACTTTCTTTTTTAATTCGAATCCAATTCAAAACTTCCTTTTTCAATTCATTTTCGAAGAGACATTGTTTAAATAACCAAGATATAAAGAATTGTCTTCAAGGCATTAAATTAACAACCGATACGAAATATCTATGTTCTCACTATATTATTTTATTCTTAATCTATTGAACAATGTTATTAGAATCATTCATTATTAATAACATATTTTTGACTCACCAAGTTAAATAAGGATCTTAAAGATAAAATAATTAAGTATACCCAACGCCTACAACAGTGAAACTGAAGAAAACAACTCGTTTAATGTTATTCATTACTCTAATTGATTAAAACTATTCATTAATTGACCCCATGTTCAAGTAATTACCATAGCGGAAATTAAAAATAATGATTCACTTCTATCGAAATTTTTGGGGCATGACAGTACTTTCGTAGCATTACGTGTAAATAGAAAGTAAAAAGAAGTGTATTTATGTAAAATGAAATGCTAATTAGTAGAATGATTGTGCGTATACAGGTGCGTGAGTGCAGAAGATGCGTGTGAAAATTCTCAGACGTGAATATGATTCCTAATCACATAAATTATCTTGGTATTTCAAGTTGCTTTTTTAATTATTCATTACTGCACCTCGTCATAGCTGCACCGCGTAAAAAAGTGGTTTCTATTATTCATCAAAAGAATCTTAAAATTCCGCAGAAAGGGTGTCGGGCTAGTGTGCGAACGTAAGAGAGCTAATATGTAAAAACGGAAATGAAAGAGAGCAGAACATAGCAAGAAAGTATTTCACTTATTTTTGGCAGTATTTTTATATTGATTAATGTATTCACGTATACTATATCAATATAGTGTGTTGAGTATTAGTATTTTCAATATCAATATTTTGTATTGTGCATCAAATTAACCTATATTTTAATTGATTTTGAAATATTATGGAGGTTTTGTACCAACCCAATGATCAAAACAAAATATATGTGATAAAATCTGACAAAATTTTTCTCAAATATTGACACAGCGAAAGGCATGAAACACTTAACGTGTTTGAACACTGATAGTGACAAGGAAAAAAATTCTGTGTTTATCATTTATTCCAAAACGTCGTTGTTTCAATTATTTAAACAATGCGCCATGGAGAAAGGAATCTATTAAAAGTATGAGTGAAAAATCATATGTTGACAAATGAGAGGAATGTTGAATATCACAATGAATTTCTGAGCGACCAAGCCTCACTCGGATGAAAATAATTTGGATAAAGCGATCTAACATCCAAATCGGTACTCCTCGAGCCACCGCGTGCAGTGAGAAAATCACAGTTCGGAAGTGTAAGGAAATACTCGTGGTCAGTAGCTTATCTAGGCGGGGACATAGAGGGCATTTCGACCAGGGCCTTACGCTGTAAGATACCTCAAAATAGGTGACGAAATTATACACAGCACGCAAGTTTGGACTGAATATGTACTCAACATTTTATAACTATCATAAACAATAGTTCTCCTTACTGTTTAATACATATCCCATCTCAATTATATGTAAATCGTACGCGGTGTAAATGTACTAGTAGGCATGAAATCAGTACGTTTGTGTGGCTTGAACATGAGGATCTCAAAAAGAATCCAGCCCCGGGTCTTATTAGGTATAGGTTTGACTCGTGCCTGGGATAGAATATATATCAAACTGAAAATTAAAGTAACTCAGTGGTACATATTCGTAACAAATACTACAAGGATAAAATATACTACGGCACTGAACTCTGAGAAAAATTTACCAACTCGTTTTGGTAAACTCATGCAGACCGAGAATTGTAGTTTTATCTAGCCCCATGTTGTGCACGCGCTGCTAAGGGTATAATCCACTCTGAAAATATCAGATATCCCAGATTCGCACTATATGACTCTGTGGTTATTCACCATTCAGTGGACCCAAAGGCATTGCTTTGCAATGTATGACGAATGTGTCGTGCCCGGAACGGACTTTCGTCGTTATCACTGTTTACCCTGCGTATCGGATTGTTTGGATCAATGGAAGGCCACTACACCAAGAACACGTGAAACGCACTGTTCCTGCGTCTAGCTTATCGTAATGGGTGGGATACTCTTATCGACATTCACTCACGTGAACACATGAAGAAAGGATATTGTGGATAACTTTTAATATCACTTTCTAAAAATAGTAATACCTCGAATTGTCACGAATAAAAATTGATACAAAAGGACACACTTCAAAACTGGAAGAACATGTTTCTCAGTGACCAATACGGAGAAAACTATTTTATTATGACTAATTGCCGCGTTTTGGAGCAACCAAAGTTTGTATAGATTTTGTCATTTGTTTCAGAAAAAAATGTTACGCCATTAGTCAACAGCGTTTTAAACAATTAATTTTCAATTGACTCCAAGCACCTTTATTGAAATTTATAAACTAACAAGTACTTAGCGGATTAGCGCCCTAAAATGAAATAATTTATCTCGTTTGATGTTGTTCAAATAATTTTATTTCACTTTCAATATATTCGAATTGATGGGATGGTCCTTTGCTAGCTTCCGGAGAGTAAATTAGTTTATTGTCCTCCACGTGGCCATACGCAGTTTGTAACTGCTTTTTTGACAATAAAGTTTATTACCTGGACAAAAGTGCTTAGTCAAATAGTTTGGAAAAATGTTTGCTATTTCCCTTCTGGTTAATTAACTATATCGCTGGACTAAATCACTGGTCTTTAGCCCATAGTCCTGCCATCTTATTACTTGTCATTAAACGTAAAATCGACCACGATGTAAAATTAGACACAGTAAAATTTGGTAAGTTCAGCTTTCATATGTTTCGGACTTAATTTGTTTCCGTACAATATTGGAAATTTATAATTTCTTTTTTGTGCGTGTGTTTTACGTAATAAATGCAGTCAGTAATCGTAAATATTTTTCAAAAGTGAGCATGAAATTGGTCTTAGTATATCGTAGTAACTTCAGTCCGCAGAAATTGAAAAGTTATGTTGTAACACGATTGTCTTTATATAAATTTAACGGGCTACCATTTTTCGTTATCTCACTATTATCACCCGTAAATATTTGTCTCCCGCTAATGGAAGCTTATGTATTTCCTTATTGTCCTTGTTCACTGGCGTTGGTTCGATTTATTGTCAATTTGCTGATGTATGATTGCAGATGATTCATATTTATTTTCTAGTACACTATGTACTTTGTTGATACGTATTCTTCTTCTGAGTTTTGAAATAATTTATTTAACACTAAGATATAATTAATTGTTATTTTTAATTATATTTTATTATCCAAACTCAACGCTGACACTGTAGAAACTTGGTGGTCTCATCCTTACATTTTATTTGGTTCGTGCATTATTCCGATCCTCTTTAAATACGAATCAATTTTTTGCCTCTAAGTCTGTGAAAAGCAGTTTAATACATTTTACTGAAACGTCTCGGTGTAACCTGTAAAACGCGTTGGATTGAAGTTCAGGGAGGGATGGTGATTTCTTTGCATCATCTCAAAGGATTTTCTGTATATATTTAGAGGACTAATAAAATATATTAATAAGACCCGATTAATAGATTTGTAATTGGCTAAAATGTGTAATATTTTCTGCTATAGTGATCGATTAGGAAACACTTCCAGTCAATCTATAACAATGTCTTTCCAAAAAAATCTTCCTTGTCCAGGGATAAATCATCACCCTACCTTTCAACTTGAGCATGTTCGTCTCTGAAGTCGCAATGACCAAGAGTCCGGAGCGAAGCTTCCTACAACAAGAGTCAACACTCGGCGTCGTGTGTACGTTCGTTCCCCAAACGCACGCGGTCTCGCTGCGTCGGTCGCGAGAAAGCGGGACTCGTCGCACTCCAAGACTCTCGTTCGCCCGCGTGGGGCGATGCGCGTGCTACAAACACGCGTTGAACGCGCGCCGTCCGCTTCGCTCTGGCGAGTGCTGTCCGCACCACGGAACAGATATGTGGTGGTTCCAAGTGGCGAAAGCTTCTGCTGCTCAGTATGGGAGATGGTACGCAATCAACGACATACTTTTAAAATTAGCACATAATAGACGAAGAAGAGTGAAATCAAAACATCGAGAAAATATAAAGAACATGTACCACTGGTTGATATAATGTCAACAAAATTTCTTACGAACATATCAGTCAAGTTTTATTTATATTTCCGAATATTTATATACACCCGTTTGAGTCTATCAAAACTACAGTAATGATAAAAAACCACAAAGATATGACATCTACAACACAAGAAATCAATGATATGATAAAACAAGGGCGCATGTATTTACAATTAAAACAAAGAGGTATACCAGGTCATTACGAAAAAAGATTTGCGGGAACACACGTAACGTAAATGTGTTCGTCCTCAGTCACTCTAAACACAATAAGGCACTAGAGGAGTGTAGAGCACAGAATGAACATTTGCATCCTGTGAAGTTCCAGATGTGATCATTGTCAGTACACGTGCCCTTGTCTTATTATATCATTGAATCTTGTATTGTATATTTTATATCATTGTATATTTCTTATCGTTGTAGTCTTGAGAAAGGCTATCCATATGAGGGGAGAGACGTAAGAAATGTAAATAAAAGAAATGCGCTTCGTAAGAAAATTTGTTTTGGACATTGAGAAAATAGAACAGATGTGAGATCCAAATTCTGAGGAAGGTAAGGATTTCTCCAAACCTTTGGATATGACATTCAAACTTATAGTTCGAATACATGTTTGGATCACATCCAAATGTCTGGATAAAGTTTTTCCTTCCTCTGAATTTGGATCTAACATTCAAACTTGTTCTCTCATTCTGTGTTTGTGGAGGCTAGGGTTAGTTTATGAATCGAACTCGGGACCTTCAGCTTAGCGCGCTGATGCGCTACCAAGTGCACCTCCCTGTTCATCTTTGGGTCCAGTCTACCAATAACATTCAACTTGCTCGACCCACTGACCTTTAATAGAGATTACTATCCTCATAGAAGACTGCTCTCTTAGGGAGTACTTAGGGTGTCACTGTTCCGTCTCCCATTTTCAACCAACGTAACATAATTAATCAGTTACCTGACGGTGTGATACACATTAATTTAAGAGATTTCTGTTTGTTTTTGGAATACGTAAGATTAGTACTGTAACGTTATGCGTTAAGCGATAATAATAAGATACCCATCATACATTTCTTAGCAGGGAGTGCCTGGACGCCCCTTGTGCGTACTCGCAGTAACCAGGTGCACAACACGAAGGAGTGTTTGCTCCTGTGTTAACGAGACGATGAAGAATTGCTACATTTCACGCCTCGCGCTTCCACACAAGATTTCTCACGAGCCACTTATTCACTCTCTTTCACACTTCCTCACAATGGTTTTCAAACATCTGGTGAGCGCCCTATTTGACATTTAGATCCTGACCCGGGTGTTCCATTGGATACTTTACATTTCGGCACTCGATTCCATTCGGGAGTTAAAGTGGTTCATGATCATGCACACTTATGCTTTTTCATATTAATCTATTAACTTGTTTATGACGATAAATTCCAATATAATTCAACCAACTGATAATTTATATTAATTGACATTGATAACTATTTTTTATAATAAATCCAATTGACACTATTTTAATTCCCATCTTTGGAGTGTGCTAAAATGTAAAATCCGCCGCTGCCTTATGGGTCCTTGTTGGAATGATGGGATGGTCACTTGCTTTCTTCCAGGGAGGAAATTAGTTTATTGTCCTCCACATGGTCATACGAAATTTGTAACGACATTTTTTACAATAAATTTATTATATTATTAATACGAATTAGATTAAAAAATAAAATAATTTAATATCTACTCAATGTCTGCAGCTTTCATGCTTTATTTATTTATTATTTATTATTGATGACGTATCGAAGTTATATATCTATTGATCTTTGATTCAATTTTTCTCAAGAATGAGTGTAATGTTTTGATACTTCGGCTAAACAAGAGAATTGAATTATTGACAGTGACAAAAACCATAAGAGAATACAAATTAAGAGTAATAAGATACAATAACAAGGGAAAATAATATGTAACTAAAAAAATAAAAATAAAAATGTATCACGAAAGTGAGATCTATTTCCTGTGAACCTTCGATGAGACTAAATTTAGAAAATTGACTATTCTCCAGGCCATGAGCCGATATAAATATACGTGGTGAATTTTCATTTTAACTGTTTTACAGAATCGTACAGTTTAACTTCGATAAGAGCTGTTGCCAACGTACTTCGAAAAGGTTGTAAAAAATTTTGGAAAAGAAATATATATCTTCCAACGTCAGGTTTTGTGTTTGTTAACTGAGGTAAAAATAATCCTTATTGTGATTAAACACGCGTTATGAAGTTCTCGATACTTCTAACTACGGTTTGTTCGGTGTGTAGCAGTAGTAGGGTGTTGGCCGTGACTAAAATATATAGTTTCATTTATTTTCAATGAATGACTAGAGCTCATGTCCTTTCTCTATTACTAAAGAACCATGACCCGTTTTACTTGGTTGGACGTATTTTACTTAAATACTAATTCATTGGAAGCATAGTTTTATGACTTAACGGAGGTCGTAAATTGAAAAGTTTGTATGGCTCTGAGAGGTTATATGTGCGCGAGACTCTGATGAAGAGGGGTAAGAGAAAGGAGAACCTCGAAAGTTTGCTCTTCAAACGATTCAAAATGGGACATTTTTTTCATATGAAGCGAGGTTTTGTTCCATTTGCCTTATTTCTTTATGTGAGTAAAGTTTTTACATTTCTTTCAGCATTTTGTATTTTTTCCCCTGAGGAGTAGAATGAATACTCCTATTAATAACGAGCAATTAATATAAGGTGACTTTGAATTACGTCTGTTAAATTATTCTTCACTTGATGTATGTAGTACCTCCACAGAGCAAAAAAAAAACAAACTAAAACAAGATTATTTATCTCAAAGTACTTTCCGGTCGGTTTAGAATTCAGGACATGTTAACCACTAATGGAGTTGGTTGCCCTAAGTTATAACTTCTGGAAAATGATACATTGAGAAAGGAAGGAATTTTTTTGAAGTTTCGATATGTTTTATTACACAGGGCTCGATTTGTTGGACGAAAGTGATGTATGTAGTTGGGTTGTAGTTACAATTGACAGTATAATAGTATTAATTTTATTTATCATAATAATATGGAATAATAATATTTTCAATTATAAAATAGTTTCACATGTCTGGTGGTTTATTCGCTGGAGTTTTTTTCTAGAAATAGATTCCTGGGCATACCGTAAGATCATTATAGAATGTTAAAATAGTAAACAGATGTGTTTATCGTAGATCAACGATATTCCAAATTCGTCCATATAACTAAAGTAAAGTAATAACACTGCATCAGAGTTCTATCACTCTGTGAATCAATATTATTAAGATTTAATTTTCCGTGCAAATTTCTGAAAACAAACTGTATAGGTGCCAGGAAGAAATTTACGTGAGAGTTAACGAACTTTATGAGTTACCTGCGTAATACAGAAAATAAATTAAGCTGTACTCCACATTAGGTTTCGAGAGAAGGTCGATTAGTGAAAGTTATGTTTCTAGAACAAGTCTATATGTAATTATTGAAATGGGGAGCAATTTGACTTGTTAGAGTTAGTAATGTAATTTCAAACCGTAATCATGCGTACCGTAAACGAGATTTTCGATTGAATTGCGCGAAGCATTTAGGTGCTTATAGGATATAATAAAATCAATTCGTACCGGAACACTTGTCACATCACGAACCTTCAAGAATCTGCCATATTTTTTATTGAACAAGTTTTATTTATTGGAATTTAAGAACTAGTTCATTTCTATTCATCAAGATATTGTTGAATAAATTTGACGATTCAATATAACATTCATCGTCTAGATAAATCCAAAATTTACATTCCTTCACTTTTTTTCAGATTTAACGTAAATTCTATTGGTATCCTAAAATATTGAATTATTAATGTTATTGATTTGATATCTAGTAGCAAAAAATTACATTTTACTTTGTGAATGATGACACTTCAAATGAACGATTTGAATAAAGTATTACATCGTCTAAATCACTCAGTCCATCTTATTTGAATTGTTTAATGAATATCAGTTACTGAAAAAATTTTGAATAAAGATAACAGATTTCTATACAATAAAATTGCTTAATTGATTTAAATGAGAAGTAATTGAAATATGGGATATAAATATTCATCATTACAATTGCGTGTCTGAATTTAAGGCTTCAGGTAAGCTTTAAAATTTGCAGCCACTTCTGTAATAATAAAACGTTCTGAAATCACACGGCGGAAAATAATTATACTTGGTAATTCGGCCGTTACTGCCATTCCTCCTTATCAAATATTCATTTTAATATGAAAAGCAAATTTTATCTCTTTATTCGGGGAAAACTCGTAAAACTTAATTGCTTTCGTAGAACTTAAAGCCTCACACCCAGTGCAAATTGTGTTTGGGCACCTTTCATTTCAGATAAGCTAATTAAGTTCACTTGCCATTTCGACAGTCTTGTTATAGATTCATCCTTCTTCGTCGTCGGCTATTAGGTTTAATGAACCGACTGCCGGCATGAAACGAGCGTCTTTTGACCACGAAGGGAATTTGTAAAGATCAGGTCTCTTAGATCATTTTTCGAACTGAATCTTAAAGAAGTTCTTTTCAAAGTTTTGCGATGATGTTCGATTTCGTATTTTTCAAATATTTTTAGCGATCGCCTCCGTTAGTATGATATAAACCGAAATATTACAATTAGAATAGTATTTCCACGTTTTTTTCACAGTGTTATTTGAACCTGGTGGTAAATTAACTGTCGCATTATTCGTGTATGAAATACACAAATGTTTATGCTTTCAATAGTTTTTGTTTTTTAAAGTTCAAAGAATAATGCCAAAAAAATCAATTTTCACTATTAGTATAGTGTCGAAACAAGGCAGAATAAACTTGATAAATTTAATGTCAAAGAAGTCGTTACACACTGCATATGACCACGTGGAAGTTATTAAACTAATTTAGTCTCCTTAAGCAAGCAAAGGGGCCATCCCATGAATTCCGATCGAGGCGGATTTACCGTTTCAGCAAAATTTCTAAGAGAAGCATAAAAGAAATTCGGTACGTGTTTGAATATTAAGAGAATACCTACAAAATTATATTAAATAAAATACACACAATTTACAAGAACATATTATTACGAACTATAGATTATTCGGAAAATATAGTTTATAAATCGTAGCTATTAAAATAACTATACATTCGATTTACTATTTTCATCGACGCCATCCATAGACAAGAACATAGAGAACCTGTATAAAAAATTCGCTTCTCCCCGAAGGAAAACCGGAGAAAAACCCGGGTCAGGATTGGAACCCGGGCCGGGTTTATGAATAGTACTTTTCGTACTACTTAAATATACTGTCTCAAAAGTTACATGATCGACGTCGTCAATAACAATGTAGTGGTAACATGAGACGAACGAATAAGCTTCCTCTGCTTTTGTACGGAAATACACGAGAGTGAAGATCTCCCCGGGTGTCACAGCCACATGTGCTCCTTCCTTGATGACGCTACCGCACACAGCTTGCAGCCGACGACGCGATGCGACGCGTCGTTTTTTTACATCGAACATGACGTAGCGTCACTCGAGGGGGCGTGTCTGACCGCATTTAAGACACAATGGTTCTCTTCGTCTTTTAATGAACCAAAATCTTTAGATAAACGATAATTTATTAAACAGATTCTTCTGAAATTACGCAGGGAGTTGTTTGTATTCTAGTTCCGATTACCTAAAGACCACGTGGAAAGCGATGCTAGCCATGAGCAGCAGCCAGTGGGTTTAGAATTTGTATCATGTTTTTCCTTGTTTGGGTATCTTCATCAGTGGATTTTTGGATTATCAATTTATTCTTTACATTAAATATTTCGCGGGATAAACTGAAGTTCATCTTCATGTATCATCTCATAAGAAAAATGAATAATTGTATGTTACTGAGGTTGAATGTTGAAAATAATCCCCATATGTTTGCGAGTCTTCAGAGTTAACAATTTTAAAGAAAAATAGGGTTAAGTGAGAGTATTAACATGTTTTAATGTATTTCTGAACTTTCTTTATTTGTATTCAAAAGTTTTCTTTAATTTTGGAGAAAAAAAATTGTTTCTGATTTAAAGTGCATTTTGGACTTATGGATATGTATACTTGCTACGTATGGGAAATTCAGTGTGGTATATATTTGAAGCAGTGACCCAGAATTTTCTGCCAGATAAAGCCGTATCATTTTTAAACTCATAGCTTTTATGAAATTATCATCTCTATTGTTGCACGTTTCTTTTAAACATTTATTTTTCTTGTTTGTTTCCCCGGATCACCTTATTCTTAAATCCATTCATTCATTACACGTTTGAATGCTAATAGCAGAGTTAATTAAACTCAAGGAAATGCTGCACCATCACCATATGAAGTAATGTCACGTACTTCTCTTCAAAAGAATTCTCCTTGTAACTAGCTCATACTTGGATGTATATGGGAAAATACCAAATCTGATCGGTGCACTAGTACGACTTAGAAAGTGTAAATGGGCGTGATGGGGGACGCAAGACAAGAACATCTGACGGGGTAGGGGAGTGGGGGATGCTGGACGGGGTGTTGAAGTTTGAAGCAATACGTTTCTTTCGCTCGTCTCCTCTCTTCACCATCGTATATAACGCGTCACTTGCCGTTCAACCCTTTTCAATCGTTTCTCTTTCCTCTTTGGAAAATACAAACTGGTTTTTTCTTTACCATAAAAAACTGGGGGAAATCGTAAAAGTAGCTTTATAATTTGTTCTAGAATTTGTGAGTTCTGGAAGATTCAGTTCGATCCCGGGAATTTACATATATACTCTTGATTCCCAAAACAAATTATTCTTAATGATGATGCATATTTTCATTCTATTGATTTATGCATATAAATACATCGCCTAAATTGTGAAATGTCTTACAAAAATCTTGGAAGTAGAGAAGTGAAATATGGGTTTCATCACACATAATGACAAAATGACTTACTTAGCTAATTCAAAAAAAATATTATTATTATTATTAACACTCAAATTAATCCTTTTATTTTTGCATAGATATTAGCACTCTAAATATTGATGAAACAATATTTCCCGCAAATTTCCCCTAGATTCATGAGTGTTATTGTTTTAAATAATTTGGATCGTTTAATCTTATCGATAATTACAGAAATCAAAGATTATTGTATTTCAAATTGAAGTAAAAAATAAATTTAACATACAGATCTTTTTTTTTAAACAAATGACATTCCTTTTTCAAGATAAAAATTTGACAATTTTATGACAATCGAATTTCAAAATGTTATTCAGGAGATTAGTGTATTTGTCCCACTGTAAATGGGCGTGATGGGGGACGCAAGATAAGAATATCTGACGGGGTAGGGGAGTGGGGGATGCTGGACGGGGTGTTGAAGTTTGAAGCAATACGTTTCTTTCGCTCGTCTCCTCTCTTCACCATCGTATATAACGCGTCACTTGCCGTTCAACCCTTTTCAATCGTTTCTCTTTCGTCTTTGGAAAATTCAGTCGATTTTAAAGAGAACCGTGTTAACATTGCCTCCAATCAAGGAGACTATACTCAGGAGAAGGCACTCATGGAGTGGGGAAGCCTTTTCTTTGTGTACGAAAAGAGTCGTCAGCTCACGCGGAATCATGGATCTTCAGCGCCTTCTCACGCTGGTTATTGTAACTACTTCATTGGCAGTTCCCGCTCCGAGTGATGCTCAACTGATCGTCGTCGTCAGGTGGCAACAAACATAACAACAGGACAAATGACATGATATAAACAGAAATATAAACATAAAATATGTTCACAAAAAAGCAGAAACACAAACATGTTATTATATTGTATTGTATAAACCACATAGTTTTTCAGTGTCTGTGCGTAAATTCAAAATCCTGTGTGTATTTTTCGTTTGTAATAATTAACTTGTTTGTTCAAAATTAATGTATTTTCCCAAGCCATCAAGTGATCATTATTAATACAATGTGCGTTAACTACACTTTGTTCAGCTGATTTTAAATTTCTTTTGTGTTCCTGGATTCTAGTCCATAAAAGTTTTTAATTCTTTATTTAACTAGATTACATAATGGATGAATAATTATTATTTAATTAATTATCATTAACAACAGCATACAAGTAAAGTACTCGTTCTCTTGTATTTAAAAGCACACGGCCCTTTCCTATCGAGACAAATGAATTTCAAGTAGTTACAATAACCAGCGTGTGATGGCGCTGAAGATTCATGATGCCGCGTGAACTGACGATGTTTTACCTATACATAGAAAAGGCTACCCCACTCCGTGAGTGCCATCTCCTGTGTTTAGTCTCCTTTCCTCCAATACTCAATGGATCAAGGATAGATTAGAGGACATTTGCGTGTCTGAATAGATGTCAATGGAAATTTGTTCTGTCAGGACAAGGCTTTGTGGGATGTAAGAGTGATTGATTACCAGCACCGTGAGACCGCCTTTGAGTCTTTCGGGTTTGAGTCTTCCAGGGCGTGAGTCCATCACGTTCTTTCCTTTTTTTTGCCCTTCACATCCCAGAAGTATTTACTATCGTGACTCATGAAACATTTTCTTTGAAAAATATTCGATTTATCAGTTAAGTTTATCAGAGAATTTTTTTTCGAGGAGAAGAAGTTGGTGAACTCTAACTAATACATTTCTGTTTTGGAATCGATCAAAGCGATTCTTGGAGGAATGGAGGCTTGCATATGCTAGCATATTTGGCTTGATAATAATAATAATAATAATAATAATAATAATAATAATAATAATAATAATATGTCGTATTGTTCGCACCGTGCTTAACTTAACAGGCCAGGAAAGAGGCATGCCCCTCAAACCTAAAAAAAAACAGGTGAATAATCCCCGAGAAGAAATTGTATAATAATAATGTAGCTACTATATCGATTATATTCAACCCTAGGAATGTGGTTCATTTCCGGTTGGAAGAAAGAAACCAGCATTAGCTGAGATAAAAATACATAATAATAGTGGAGTCATTGCCAAAACACTGAAAGGGCATCTTGCAAAATTGCCGTATATCAGAAATGTACTGCCAGAAATGCAGAAATCCGTTATATTACAAATAAGTCACCTAACAAGGAAATTTCTTAGTCTCGAATAAGATCAAATTTTACTTCCGGCTTGACGTATAAACCCGCCTCAACGTATATACCGGTTTGAACAGATAAAAAACAAATGCACAACAACAACAATAATAATAATAATAATGTTTTGATTGCCTTATAAACATGCTTCTTTGCAATGACATGGCTGAATTCGGACAAAACTTTACTGAAAAATTTTACCAACAAATGAATACACTAATGTATATTTACTTTTCTTTTGATGACCAGTATGAAGTTTAAAAAATCACTAATTCAGAAAAATTAACGTGAGAAAACATGGCACTTATTTAACTTAATCACTGAAGTTTTTTAGGTAGGAAAAGACGGTATATTGAGAGTACTTGGACTTCAACCATTAGGAAAAGGAAATATCTAGAACTCCTTAGACAAAACCACGACTTGTGGTATAATATCAATACTTAATAAGGAAATATGAGGTTGTACTGCATTGAAATAATCCCTTGGCAGGGCGTTGTCCAGTACGTGGACAGAATAATAAGTTCATGAAAGTTTCTACAACTTGCAACATTTATTATAATTCTTCACGCTTATTGATTGGTTTCTGTGGTATTCACGACTATTCCTTTTATTTTGCATTTCCTTCTATTATACCGAGAAAATAAAATATGATCGTTTTAACAGTCTAAGTATATTAACATGTGAGTAAACAGATGGAATGTGTACCCCACTTTCCAGTCTATAATTTTATTTCCTACACTTGAACCTTATATTTGAGCAAACTACTTTAAGTTTCAAGCTCAACCACTTTCAAATACAACTCACGATTGCATACTAATCAAATTGCCTACTTTTGTAGTTAAATATAATTTTTTATTTCTTATTTGTACTACTTGCTTATTTTCTCTAATTCTCTGGAAAATCAGAGAAATATTAAGTATATAGCTTTCTGCATACAATATAATGTCAAATTCTTAATTTCTTTGTGATCAGCTTAATAGAATATAAAACTGGATATTTATGTAAATCCACAATCAAACGAAGAATATGAAATTTAATAATATAGAATATTCAAAACTGACGATCTAATTTTTCAACAATTTTCTTGAGTATTTTGTGCAGATAATTCCCACCAGATATTTATTATAGGTCGTCACTTAAGGTTATCTTCAAAACAAACTTGTTTAAGACTTAGGGTCTTTTGATGGACGAATACCATTAATTTTGTGCTTTAAAGGTCGTAAGTCATAAATTATTTATTTATCTTGATTATATATTGGACGTTAATAGTACAAATTTGTTTTTTCAGGTCAGATGAAAGTATTCTATAATATTGATTTTTTTACATAACTCAAAAAAAAATCAATTTCAATTTAATTATAATATACTCCAAATGTTAAGGGTAGTGGAGATTTAAATATTTCATATCCTTCTTTAAATAAGTGCTTTATATATTTCTCTTTAATTATGAATCGGATTTATTTCAAATTGCACCACATCAAAGACTAAATAAAAACCACTACACTTCACTCTATTTTCACATTTACATTCCATTTCCCATTATACTACATAGTTGGTCAAAGAATCATATTTTTTAAGCAAGATATGTTATAAAAAATAAAATTTTCAATTGTATGTCGATAAATTTTAATCATTATTTGGAATTTCAAAGAATTATTTGGTTAAGAAAAGAGTAAAGAAATAAAGGAATATTAACCTTCTGTTATCACATTTCTTTAATTAAACTTCGAAAGTAGTATACCATTGGTATGACTTCAGGAAGGCGCAATATTTTGCATACCAAAAGATGGAGAGAACTCAATTTTTCAAGAGTATTAATTTTCATTTCAGAACAAAAGATCTCATTACAGAGCGTAAGCTCTTTTTTGTATCATCTCTACCCTCTTCATTCGGCTCTCAAGTTTCATTGCTGGGCGTAATGTTATCACGCTGTATTAAAACGTTTCTTCTCTTTGTTTTCACCCTCCTGTAACCCGCAACGATCTCCCAAACCGAGAAACTTTTCATCTTCGAGCGCCCTTGTAACAAATTAATAATAAAATTAATTGTGAGAAAGAAAGCAGTTGCAAATTGAGAATGACCGCGTGTGTGGGTAAGGGGGTGTGGGAGGGGCTCGATAAACCAAGTTTCTCTCCGAAAAGAAGCTGCGACCATCCCATCAACTCAACGAAAGGACAACCAAAGTCAGAGACGGGTTAATATTCATATGAGGTATTAAAAAATACATACTATTATCTTGCATGTGTTTTGCCTGTGTGTACCAGTTCTGTATTCTAGCCTAGGGCTAATGACACAGCGTGATTCCTTATGTTAAAGGTGTTGCGTGCTGTCATGTGCTTCGTGTGCCTCTCCTTGTAATTTTATAACGTGTCTGTTTATTATTTACTGTTATCAATTTATACTATTATACATTTTACCATACTGTTATCTATTTATTATTTCCAAAATAAATCGAATATATGAAATTCAGTATAAATTCGAGATTAATAATAAGAAAGTATTAAGGACATTCCCCTCGATGTATAAATCCGCCTCTACACAGAGGAAATCCGTAACTATCCAAGTATCTCTCCCCTCTCTAATACATTCTTTTCTTCATTTCTCTTTCTTCCTACACCACTCGTATGCAGCTCCTCTGCTCTGGTCAGTTGAACAACCGTCGAGGCCGAGTCCTCCCTAACCTCATCCAAGTTGTGTTCTAATACCTGAGGAGCGATGAGAAGAAGCCACTTTAAGGCAAGAGCAGGTGCCTCCTCGTAACGCATGGGCGGACCTCACTCTGCGCTAAGAGACTCCGCCCAACGAACACAGCACTTACGCTTATTGCGTTGCGGGAATTTTATTCGGCACACAGATACACTTTCGTACACATCTTGTATATTATATTCACGTGCAGACCTCAAATTAAAGAAAATGTAGAGGTGGGGACTATTGAAGCTTGTTACCTACTATTTCAATACAATACTTTATAAAATNGGGGGGGGGGGGGGGGAATTCAAAACAACTTCATAGTTTGCGAAATTTTGTATTTAGTTATTATATACTACTGTATATACGCCAATTATTATAATATTATCGTATTTATATTTCCCGTAATAAATATTTCTAATGGTCTTATTAGTTGAAATTAATGCTTAATTTTGACAATTATTATTGGCAATCACAAGAGGGTGAATTTTTTTTCAATTGTTGGAAATTATCATAAGGTGTAGAAGTTGGTGGGAAAATGCAGAAGGGGGAAGGGAATTCCCACCCCCCTCTTTAATTCGAACTCTGTTCACATAAAATTGGACGAGGAATACATCATATCCAACATCTCCGACTCATTTAACACGTTACTCGAGGAATTTCAGTACTCTGAATTTTAATAATTTTTTTTCTTTATCCGAGGGTGAGAAATACTTTAACTAAAAAATTACTTTTGATAAGTAGAAGGGTGAAAGTCAGCTAAGCATGAAAAGTTTAATTCACTTTAAATTAAAAAAACTGCGCACGACTACGTAAGGGCAATAAGCTAATTTACTCTCCCGAAGCAAGCGAGGGTTCAAGGGTAGGTGGGAAGATAAAGGATATTACAATTAAAAATGATAAGACGCAATAATAAGTTTGCGTTAAAGTAATGTCGTATTTTAATAAATTATTATCAAATGACATGATAACGAATACAAGGAATATGAGAGTTAATGAATTCAAATTACTATACTAAATATTATTTAAGATATTAAAAAAGTATTTCATAGAATATTTAAATCTCATACTACGTTTCTTTTAGAAGAGAATGATAAAGAAAATTCATGAATGACATGATCCTTTTGGCAGAAGGTGACTCAAACGCTAGGACGGTGATTATTATCTTACTTTGAGAACTGTACTGATGAATAAAAGAGTGTATACGAATAACTTAAAAGAATTTAAGTTATTCACGTATACGGCATGATAGTATCTTCTGGACATGTTATTTAAAAAGTCCAATTCTTTAATATTCATACATACGATACACGTCCTGTAATTGATAGAAAAATATTAAAGCAACCCTTGCCCGTGACTTCAGAACCAACGTCCGTAGACAGCGTAATTCACTATCTTTGACTGTTTGAAACACTCAGATAAGAGAATGTGTTTTGGAAAAGTCTTCTGGTTTTATATGTATATGTTTATAACTTCAATTTACATGTTATGCGTCACGATGTTATCCTTTGATGATAAGCATGAACCTCAGTCAAAGGTCTGTCTTCTTATGCGATGATAAAAAAAATCGCTTCAACACAATTATCGAATGATAGTGTTTCTAAATGAGTTGTGCTCTAAATTACGAAACCGTACCCGTGGAGCGTGATTCGCAATTAGGAGACTGAGTTTACAACGGTCCTCGGAACAACTGATAAATTTAATAGGAAATTAAATACTAGCAAACTTTTAATCTTCTAAAGATAATGCATAGATTTCGAAAACCTACATTCTATTCCGGATAGTGAAGTTATATTTTTCACACTCATTTGTATTATTTTGCAATATAACGCTATCATATTAACGCATCGTCATTCAACCTATATGTTTTCTATATTACATCCGGTTCGAGCAAGTGTCTCACTCGGTACCCTTTCCATTTCTGCCCATACCACAAAGGCATCATTCAATCTCCGATCTCTTGGTAGGAGACGTTGGATTGGATGCTCATTTCATTTTCCGATGGATTCGAAACTTAGTAAATACTTTGGAGTAAAGGACTTGTTTTGATTATCGATAAAATTTTATGATCGCCTTGAAAAGGGGATGTTAAGAATTCGCATGTCGTGCGCATAATCGTCGTGTACGACGCAACACGAGAACTTAAAAACCTAATTTGATCAAATTACCGTGAGTTGTGTTTAAATGCACAATTACATGTTTTTTTAAATTATATTATTTGTAAAAGGAAAATATAGCGTGCTATTGAAGCTTATCTACATGGGGCGATAGGATGTAGGAGGTGGATGGTAGGGCTATTGTCAGTAGGAGGGTCGGTAAGCTGGGTTTACCAGCAACTTGGCCCACATGGAGGTGTTAGTAAGAGTAGTTAGTAATTGTAAGAGTTAGGAGTAGTAGGAGATGGATAGAACAAGAATAGTTTCCTTTTTTTCAATCCTCACAGATGTATATGAACTGGGACATTAAAGTGAAAAGCGACTATTTTTTCTGTCTTCCGGGAATTGAACCTGACATGACTTGGTGACGAGCAAGCATTCAACTTCCTGAGCCACCGGAGTGCATTACATGTTGACTGAAAAGTAAAATCACACTTACCACTGATGCCTCATCACGTAATCCGATTCATATATTCAATCACAAGTTACCTTTTTTTTGCCACGTGAGATGGCGTCTCCTCGCATCGCACCTTGTCCCGCCGACGGTCCCTATCGCTCTCACACCTCAGGTGACAAGGTCGCCGACGTATTGTGCTGCAGCAACCGGTATGTGCATGAAGTGCTCTCGCGCGTCCTTCGCACTACAGTCTGCATTCATTGGTCTTTGTTCCAAGCAGCAGACAAGTCACACATCCACTCGACACGATTGCAGGGTGACTGTTCCGCCTCATTTAATCTCCATCCAATACATATAAACTCCCCATACATAGAGAGTAGCCAGGTCTTGAACCTGTTGCTTGGGTGGATATCGGGGCGTGGACGGAATTGGTAATGTCTTCTGCCCATTTGGTTTGAAACGTTTAATATCGCGGTGTTATAAAGTCTTATATCAAATGAAAACTTTGTGACTAGTTTCAATAAAATTTGTTCTCGGACGAAGATTGTTGGCGGGATTAAATTCGAATGTTTATGTCTTACTGGTTTATTTTGTGTTTGAATACTTCAAGATGTTGTGAGCCGACCCAAAAGGAAAACATAGTAACCAATGCGTGGCGCTATATTCAGAAACATTAATTCTTGTATCTTTTTTTAAGTCGTTTCTTACATTTGCTATTCTACCGTAAATCAAACTTGAATGAAATATAATTCATAGAAATGGAAAATATAAACTCCAAACTTAATTTCTCATCATATTAAAGATTAAATTATCTAACTTTCAGACCTTAAATTCTACGGCTTGATAAAATCTATACCAAAAAATAATTTGTTTTTAACCCACAACACAAGATTGCAAAAAGAGAGTTTGAAATTTCTATTAGTTTTCATGAGACATTTTTCCGGTTTCCAGAAGTCGATAAAAACAAGAATTACTTTACACAGACATTTTAAAACATTTTACCTTTCACCGCAGACCAGTGTAATTCCAAAACAAAAAATCGAAATACCCTATAGCAAAATTTTTCAAAAGTATTACGTTTTACTGTATTAAGATTGATATCATCGTTGTTTTTCTGTGTACAAATTAAAATACAAAATAAATTTCACTTTTGAATTTGATAATTTCTAGGATATTTCTATCGTCTTTGAGAAAAGAATTTCTTGTGGAAACAACTTATTCTCGCTGGACAGTCACTCAATCCAATCCTTTTAGGAGACGTCGTGTTATCATCTATAACAAACCAGTTTCACGCGGGTCTTGCTGAAATCAAATGTTTGTCACTAGCAAACACGTCGCTTTGATATTCTGATGAAGACTTTCACGAGCACAGTTGAAAAGTTAAAACACGTTTCTCTCGCTATTGAGCCGTTGCCTTCTGTCAAATCCTTTCGAGACGTTTCATAGAGTGAGAGCCTCTGACATCCTCAGAAGCACAAAATAAACGTGTTGACGTCAGTTAAGTTCTGAAGCAACTTCGTAATAAGAAAAGCTTCTGAAGATGTCGACAGTTCTCACAAAGATACCGGGTGAGATTTGACAGGAAGAAATGGAGTACGAAACTCTTTTGAACAGGTTGCTAAGAATTTGATGTTTCGTCTGCAAGAATGGTATGACCGCGAAGTCGAATAGTAAATTCTACGTCGGATGCTCCTGTTGTTCCGTATCTTGCGCGTCGTGGCCAGGTAAGGTCATGGCGGGTACCGCACCTATCGAGCAGAAGTCTTTTCACTGTCCACAACCCAATCCCCCCCCCCACGCACCATCCTGTCATCATGTTCTCTATCCTTCCATGCCACCCACCCTCTTTCTTCCCTTTTAGCCCAGAGCTCCAGGTCACCTAACTGTGGTTTGCACTTTCCAAATACACAAGGACTAGCTAAACAAGTCAAATATTGAATGAAACTAACATTCTGTGGGATAATATAAACATGTACTTTTATTTACCAAGACTATTTTATTCACCTGCATAATATGAAAGATACTATTTTCCCCATCTGCTAGTTGTCGGCAAGTTTTACTGTTTCATACTGAGCATTAACAATATAAACAGGACATCAGAACAGTTCTGAGTAGTATAGGATAATGCAAAATGGAGCATCGCGGAACTCACGTTACGAATATTGTCTATACCATCGTGGGCAAACACGTCACAGCTGTCCATGGTGAGGACTCATGTGACACCCTTTTCAAATAAGTGAGTCAAGTAGTTTCGTTTCTTGACATATTTTTTAAATGTTGTTATCTCGGAAAGGAAATAGGGTTATATACGAAATAATAGGAAATCACCGATACACCTTTAAATGTTCTTAAGTACGATACATCATTTGTGTGATTTTCTGGTTACTCGGAAAAGGAACTATAATTTTCTTAAACATCGGTTAGTTATATCAACATTCGCATGGTTTGGTTGTTATGATACAGTTAATTCTTCGTTATAATTTCGTATATTCAGACAGCACGATCACATATAAAAATTGTGAGGATATCTTTATTCCCGAAATTTACGTACAAAACCCAAGATAAAAACTTTTTAATACATTCATATTAGACTGGTGGGAGATCTAGGTTAACAGTTTCTTCTCCCTCTTTAAAATCCCAGCTACAAAGGAAGCCGTTAAATGTGGTAGGTTTTCATAAACACGTTTTTTCCACATTAAACGTGTTTTAGCCTTAAAGATGAGCTACAATTTGAAAACTAATGAGATCATTGGAAACAGAATTAAATTCTTTGCTCGGCAGTTAAATTTCTCTGAAGCATTATGGAACATAATAACATCAGAGCAAATCCGCAACCTTGTTGTCTTAATTTTTCACGAGCAGAGAAGAAAACGGCCGTGTATCACGTAACTTAAAAAAATCATATCTCAGAAAGTAATGCACAAAAACGTATATTCTAGAAATTAGCGTTTATTTATAGTTTAATAACCACACAAAATGTCATTAAAATCCGTGATGGTGTGTTGTATGGTTGGATGATTTTGACGCGGAATGACCCCTACGCCTTGAAGCTGTGAGCTCCCTCCATTTCCTGGGACGCCGTGACCTACCTATCCACGAGGAGTCTCACAGCCCCTGAGACTTACATAAGGCGTCGCTCGCCAGATCAGCTAGCGCTTATTCGCACTTCTTGCCCACGTACCCACCTTCTGCCCACGAAGGAGACCCACGCTCTCCCACCTGTGCCTCGCGCTCTCTCCGTTGCAGCGCCATCGCTTTTCTTTTCAGGCACTTCCAAACTCTTATGTTGCCTCATGAATCGGCATACATATAAACACCAACATTTTAAATGGAAATCCTACTGTTTAATAGCAGTCTTTCATTAAATATTGAAAAAGAAGTAACTTTAGTATGAAACACTTCTTGTTTTGTCGCAAATGGCATCTCAATCGAATAAAATTAAAAGCTTTTCACAGTATCCAATATGAATTCTTAACTCTTATTATAGATTATCAGGGAAATTTTCTTTAAATAATACTTATTATATCAACAATTATACTTAAACATTTTTGGCATAAATATTTACTTTACGAACAATTTTGCTGAATATAGTTTTCCCCATTTTAGCGTTATTGATGAACAAAAATGTTTCCAATTATTAATTTCTCGAAAAGAGCTCCCCGCCCCCTGACCACTATCAATTTTTGTAAGGTTTTCCATCATTTGTTGGAGAGAATGATAGAAAATTATTTTTGCAGCAAAATTGTTACTTTTAACATGTCTGATTGGGTGGTCTGTAACACTGATTTACTGGTACAAGGAAATAACTTTCTTTAGAAAGACACTACTGAGTTCCCGTGACTTATCTCGCGCCAGGTTTAGATTTTTTGCGCAATATTCGTTCTTGAATCTACATCAATTTTTATTGAAAGTGATTGTGTTATTGAATTGTGAAAACAATTAGTATCAAACCATGCATAATAAACAAGATTAAGTTCTCAAACATAGAAACTTGCCAACAATAACTCGCAATAAGTATCATTGATGTCCATTCAGTTACTGAATATATAGTAGTACAACAATCGCCTAAGATTTTGTTACATCAATGAATATGTTCGAATATATAATGAAAGAATATTTTACCATTAAAAAGCATCATAGTTTTGTGGTTAATTTGGTACATTTGTTTTATTTACAGCTCCCTGGCTATTTTTTCTTGATGAAAAATCACTGAACTGTCCTCGGAAATGCGAAAACCACACTACGTTTGATCTCTAATGCATGTTAGTTCAGTGAACAGTAATTATATGCCTATTAGGTCTAAAGAGTTGGCGACCACTGACTTAGATGAAAGAAAGTTTAGGGTTATGGGTTTGGTTCCTGCTGAATATATGCTTCACAATATGTAGTATAACTGTGTCTTTGTGACAAGACTATGTCCGCATCATTTAAATTTCCTCTCCTAACAATGCATTCGGTCTAATGAGGTACAGTAGGTGTTACGATAATAAGAAGCAAATTAGTTGTTGGAAAGTTGTGAATGAACGGCCTTACATTGTTCACTTGAATGGTTCCATAGGTTTCGCATATTACTACCGTTAGGTATGAGACGCATGCGAAAATAAGTATTTAAATTCAATTAATTCTTAAAACTACTTGTTCCAGACAGTTCTAGGTATAGGTATTTCGGACTATTTAGGTCTAATGCATTTGCATTGAAATTATAATCTAATTGTAATAGATTATAAAGAATAAATTACATCGCCGAGTCTAATCTTCCATCTATAAAAAACCGGAAAAATATCTCCTCTTAAAATCATTGTTTTTATTAACTTATATTTGAAACTTCAATAATTATGTTTTTTAAACTAGTGATTAATTCGTGCAGGACTAAAATAAGTCAGGAGGGTAGCATTTCCTAATTGAAGAAAACGTGACATAGATTGCTTCTTGTTCTCCTACAACCAGAAGAAAATCTTCACTAATTTAATTACTCTCTTAAGGGGTCTAATGACCCTGGCGTTGATGAACCCCAAAGCCCCCCAAAAAACTCTCTTATTTTAAAATTGTTCTTATCTACCAATTAATAAACCCTTGTGGCATAAATTTTATTCTTGTATTAACATACGTACTGTATCATGTACATGCGTTTAAAAAGAATTGGTTTTATTTCGGCTGTTAAAACTCAAGCCGCCACGTCGTTCGGCAAACAAATTTTATTGTGTCCCATTGCCTACAGCTATGTTATCGTGAAAGTATCCAGTTAAACCTGCTGTTTCGAAATATTAAACATAAAACCAAGTTTAGCGACCAAGGTTGTGTGTTGTGTCATATTACTTTGCATTAATTTATTGTTTAAATTATTTATAAGAAAAGGGGTAAAGTTTAAGTGCTATAAAATTATATTCCATGTTTTGTTTTCATCAAAGGCTCAAGATAAATTACCAAGTTATGGGAGTCGTTCTCATTATATATTCGCTCCTTATTCTTACGTTTTGCTCCTTCTATTGGTTTTTCTTTCGCTCATCTATAATGCCCGGTTACTCATTTTCCTTCTACTTACTTTTTTTTCTTCTTGAAACTTCTCTCCTTACGGTGAGAAGAAAAGAGGGGGGATAAACAATTATGCGTAGTACTAAGTTGCAAGGTCTGTAGGCGCTATAGATGCAAGATACGGCATTACAAGTATTGAACAAAAAAGGGTGCCAATATTTATTTCATTCTCATATTCGCAAGTCGGGCATGCTTTTCTTCGTTCATATTGTTCCTTATTATTTTATAAAAACATTTTTTCAATCATAAATAATTTCATAAGAATGTGTCAGTTGCAGTGGAAACGATTTGAGTTCGTAAAATGTTTTTACTGTTCATTTGACGAGTGTAGAAATTGAACTTATATTACTTCAAAACGTTTCAACTGCTTACAAATAACTCAGAAAATTTAAATATATTGATTCTCTAAAACGCGTCTTAATGCTCAAGTTAATAATATATTAGTACGTGCCAAAAGATGGAGTGATTTTCGTATTTTTTTTTTTTGGGGGGGGGGGGGGGGGAGGGGGGCTTTAGGGCTCGTCAACATTTCGTATTGTTACCAAGGCTATAATTAAAGATTAAACTTCAATTTCTAATATGTTTCTTAAACCTATTCTTTCACGTCTTGTGGTCAATTAAATTTTCCTCAGTTGTTTAGGCACTATAGACTTGCACGTTCGATGTCTGTGCCAAAAAACGATGTTCGTAATTTATTCTATAACTCTTTCTTACGGTGTGCTTAGACGTGTACTAGTTAGTGATTTATTACCCATCTGCAGGACTTTCTCTGCCCATTAATTTCCAATTAACTTAACGATGGAGGAAGAAGCTGAAAGGTTACGAGAATCGATCTTTTTAGTGGTGTTGAAGAGACAGGAAAACTGAAATCTTCGCCATATCATTTCTGTGTAGAGTTGTGTTATAGTGAGTCAAAGTGATCATAAGGGTGTGGAGTTACATAACGTCAAATACTTTTGATTCGTTGGATCCAGTCTTATTAGTGTAGGTTTCTTCACCTTCAAAACAAAACAAAAAAATTCTCAAGGCTGTAAGAAAAATTATTCGAATTATAATTAAGAGAAGTTATGGATGCCAACATTTGCGTTCAGGATAATTTATTTAATATTTCCTTACGAATGTTTCTTCAAAGTATGTTTCCTCCACCAGGTCATCACTAGCTAATATGTTCTTTATGTATAATTTAGGATGCTGTGGAGGTATAAATTAACACTTCAAGGTAAACAATGAAACACTAAGTATCAAACATGTTAATACATTAAAGCATGTTCTTTTAAAAATTGTCATTAGCAAGTGTTTCCTTTACATTCATTATAATAGCAGAAAACATCGTTTTTATGAAAATCATGTACTTCAGTAAAAGCCACAATTCTGTGTATAGATCTACTGTAGTACGGTGTGTTCGGTAGAATACTCGCATACGTAAGTCGCATTTTGCGAGAAGTCCATAACTTCTTCAGAACTTGTCGGAGGAAGATTTAAGATCAGTGCAAATAACTTTTTTGTATGCACTCCAACCCGCGGGTTTATGTCCACAATAAAAAAGTATTGTCTCAAGGACTTCTCCTTTGTTTAGGAATGTAGTTTACTCGGCTACCCAAGTGTGTGCGAACTCTGTGACATAGCTGAGTGCGTGGCAAGGCCGCTGCCGCCGCGGTGGCGTATGTGTCTTTGCTCACACAGGAGGCGGTGGTCCACGGCCTTCTGCGTCTTCCTTATTGCAGACACACACACGCACGACGACAGCAGGAGGCGTAGATGGCGGCGATATTCAGCCAAGGCCATGGCGCTGTCCGTCGATCGCTGGGCTTCGAACATACGACGAGCACAGAGGGCGCTAACGATACATAGTGGAAGAAGATAAGGTGTGTCATTGCGCATCGATGTGGACATATTTTGAGAGGGAAGTGTTGTAATATGTTTGACTGTGTTGTAGATGCGATTAGAATAAAAAGTCGTTTAGGTCAAGTGCTGGCCTAAAACACACTTTGACGGTACACAGCGACTTTAATGACTATTTAATAAAAACGACACTGAAGAACAATACAAGTGTTTGCGGAAAAGGAAAATAAACGGCTGACCACATATTTCACGACTGTGAAATAAATAATTTCAAAAGAGTTTGTGGGTACGTGAGATGAAAAGGACAGGAAATTTAACTCTGGACAATTAGGTAAATTACATACGGGACGAGACTACATACAATACAATGGAGGAATATGCGTGTAAGTGTTAGAAATGTGATTAAGAAAGAAATGGATGAAAGTTGTTAGATGGAAAATAACCTGAAAAAGAAGGAATATCAACTTTATGTGCCATACACACCATGAGAGATAATAGTAAGAGGAAGAGCCCTTGTAATAAGCAAAAATCTAAGGAACAGGGAAGTCTGAGATGTAACAAAATAAATAAAAAACAGAATTAAAAAATACGATTGGCGTGAAGCGTTATCCTAATACTCCCGCTCCGAAAAATGTCTTGAATATGATTGACTTGCACTGCGCATGCTCGGGACGGGCACACCTTATCTGATTCCACTATGCTAACGATATGCCCCACGATCTCTCTTTCTATAGACGCTATTTTGTTGCGAGATACAAGGTGGTCGTGACAAAATGGGCAGTAATGACTAAACACGCGAGTAAACGGCGCACTAACGCTGGAACGTTATAGTCCTCCGCTGCACTTGCACTTCATGTACAAGTTGCTTTGTTGTAACATAAAATATACCGATGTAGTTAAGGAACAAATAACGCGTGAACTTGGTCTCAATACTGGTCTCGGATGTATGGGATCGTAGATAATTGCAGACGTATGAAAATAATGGTTCGGAGGTGATAAAGTTGCAACCTTGCTGGAGTTCTTTCATACGCTAGAGCTATGACTATGAACACACAGTGCAGGAATGAAAAAAATATGAATAGTGTTTAAGTATTACTGCGTTTTAATAATTCATCTATGCAAATCATTGACTATATGTAAGTAAATATGATAACACGAGATGAATATGATACACAAAAAATCATAAGAACAGAACAATTGTCGAAGAGACATATTCAGAAAAACAAATCAGTACCGAAGTAGTATAGCAGGCATATAATGTAGTCGAAAATTAATTCAAAACTATATTCCCAAAGAAGCATTCTAACAATAAACCTTGCTTTCAGGGCTTTCTGGGAGATAATGATTTAGAATACGCTTCTAAGGTAAATAATTAGATTTTTGAGAGAAAGTCAATATCTAACACCAAGTTGAATGTAACTAATTTTATGTATAATAATATGAACGATTAATTTTATTTAGCAAGACTATTTTATCGACCTGAATATTATGGCAGATACTAATTTCCCCTACATATTCTAATTGAAAGAAAGTTTTACTCAGTATCAAGCATTAACACTGTAAAAAGGTCATCAGTAAAGTTATGAAAAGAATACGAGTATGTATGATAATAGACAATGAAACATTATCTATGAATATTGCTCATTACTTACTAGACGCGTAGTGCTATCATTTATTAGGGCTCAAATAGTCATTAATACACTTTTCAAAAAAAAACAAAAACAAACAAGCAGTTTTTTTCTTGTTATTATTTTAAATGCTGGTATCTCGGAAAGAAAAGACTGAAGATGACACAGTAGGCAATCGTCAACACATCCTTTAATGCTTTAAAGTACGACAGTTTTAACTGTGTGATTTCCTCATATGGATACGCAGAAAAGGAACTAAAATATTCTGGGACATTTGTGTACTGATGAATATAATGATTATTTTTCGATAGTCGCCTACGATATGTCTCGCAGCTGCGTACCGTTGATATTACTGAAAAGTTTGACGATTTCTCAGTGTCCCATTAAAATCGTAATGAAATTAGTTCGAGTTGTAACTAAAGAACAGGACATTCGAGAAAATAAAAAATAAAAAATTGGAAGAAATCTCGTGTTTATGAATAGTGCATTTGTCCTTGATTGATAAAAGAAGACAATGAATTGGTTTTCATCATTCCCCACTCTTATGGATTAACAGAATTCTTAATGACCTTAATAAATTACTTCCTTTTATCCCATCGTAGTAACTCATCTTGAATAGTTCTTTCATGACAGGTTGACACTTGATCGTGTAAAAGCTCTGGTAATTACTGGAGCCCGTAACAAATGCTTATAAAAAGTTCGAAATAGGATACTTGATGTTCAAGATATTAGACAGATAAATATATCTTAGACTCACTACGTGCTTAGATGATGCAAAGTTTGCGTGTTTTGACATCCATAAAGTGAAAGCACTCACGATTTGTGTGCTCCTTCAATCGTATCATTAATTATACAAGCAAAGAACCTTAATGAGCACTTATCTTACCTGACGCCTTTGACCTTACGATTATAATACCATACATATTATGGTTGTCTTCAGTACTGTTTTATACTCCAGAATTTCTTCACTTTCTTGTTGAAGGTGTTTCAGGAACGGGTGGTATTTGTCAGCATATCAGACATTCAATAAGATAGTTTTGTGAGAACATCTAAACCCAGCTCACCGGAAAAGAAAATAAGAGCACACAAGGAATGGAAACTACATGTGAGGTTCTTAACTGACGGTAAAATTATAAATAATTGAGTGAATATAAATATGACGCTAAGGATTCTACAAGAAGAGTTCCGATATTTTTAAAAATATTTGATTCATATTTAAGTGTTTTCTGTTTTCCTCGCTGGTCGCCATTGATAATGGCTTTGAATCACGCACAATGCAAGGATATTGAGAACGTAATTATATTTTCAGTACCATTTTTTTATACTCATTATCATGAACTTAATACAAGCAATGCTAACCAGAAGAAGAAAAGAAATCTTCATGGCTAAAATAAGTAGGATCAGCTCTCACGTAGAAAATATAGTTGTGACTTACAGAGAAGAAGACATAAAATGTTTATTAGAGATCCTTACCACATGGAACTTTTATTTTCCTTCAAAGCATGATTTACCTCAAAGGTCGGACGCCACTCCTCCCGTATGTCAAGTACCCGCAAAGGAATTACAGCGCACAACCCGGGATTATCAGCTGTCTCATCTGGGCGACCAGTAAGGCGCACGATGACTTTGAGCGCCTCGTTAAACTTCGCACATGCCGCCGCTGTCGAGTGAAATAAAGATGCGCAAATCTTGCATATCCTTATCCCTGGCCGCCGTTGGCATTGATGGTAATTACACGGTGTCACTTTCCTGTGCATGCCTCAGAACCGGCGGCTCCAGCTGTCAACCTGTCAGGTTGAGCAGTAAGCCTTCATAAAGCACAGCTGCTTCCGCATATGGAAGCGTTCTCGTGAAAAAACACCGAGGCAGTGAGTGGGTGGGTCCGAATTCTCCAAGGTCAGTGATTTCTTATGAAGATGTATGGAGAGATCCAATTTCCAAAAGATTGCGGTGGACATCCAGGATATCTAAGGATGAAATAATCTGTAGCCAAGAACTGACCTTTGCGTCCACCCTGAAGAATTAATTAATTTCAACGGATTTGTATTGATTAATATCTTGCACCCATAACTATTTTTTCATACTTTTTTCTTCGAGAACCATACTATTTATTTAGATGGTGTCGTGAGAAGAATTTTTAAAAGAGAAAATTCCTCTGAATATGCTCAAAAAGTTTCTCAACGCTGATTATGGAGATCCACATATTCTCCTGGATATTCTAATACCGCGATTCGTTTAATATCTTTATTAGGTTCGTTTCCCATGTCGTCACTTTATTTGCAAGGAATTTGATGAGATAAGATCTCAAGTTGTCCACGATCCTGGCAACAAGCACTCAGAACACTATAATTGAGGTCAAGTTTCCCACTAATACTACTAGATATGCACTTAATTTAGAACTTACCAGATTCAAAAATGAGCCTGACCAGAACAAGATTACATTTCGCTGTCTGGTTATTGTCTCCGTTGAGAGATGTGACGTGAATCCTTTTCAACAAGTTCATGCTTTGAATGACGGCAGACACATTTTTGTGAAGTACTCTTATGTAAAATTGAATGGGAATCTGATACAAAGAGTTTTTATCATTACGTCCCTCAAAAGTCATTATACATTGATATAATAATAATCAAGAACAGCAAGGCACGAGTTTTTGCAATCCTGATTTTTCGGGTACTACACTAGTATGCTAAAGATGTTTGGACTAGAGAATGTAAATTTCTTTACAGTTTAAATATTATAACGTATTAATATTTTCCATTGTCATAAAGTAGAAGTATCTAAAAAATATTTTAAAGAATTAATTTTTCTTTCGCAAATAATTTCCATGTTCCATTCATCATCAAACTCTTCAACGATGTCGCAATACATTGACCACTAACAACCAATTAAGATTATTAACTACCTAATCACGAGCCGTTGTCAATCTACCACGTCACTTTTACCAAACTGGCCTATTTATTTTAATAATTTATCGCCGACAATTAATTACCTTTTACGTCATAGTACTTTACGATTTCCAAGACCGTGGAGAACTCCTATAGAAGGCCAACAGCGCGGGGAGACGCGGGACCATTTATCTCGCTCGCTCGCTGGTCGACTGCCGTGGACTGCCTCGACACAAGGGAGGTAATGATTCCAAATGTCTCGGTCTTTTATGCTTCCATCCCGCGAATTGAGTGTCGCTGAAGCGGTTAAATGTCTGTTTTATGGCCGTTCTTGAATTCCCTTCGACCTGTGCAAATACCTGTCCCTCGAACTCCACTTCCGAGTGAGATAGTTAACTCGCAACGGCTATAAAAGTTGCTGCCTCAATGAAATAACCGATTTCCACTTTTGTAGTAATTAGAAATTGTAAATTTATCGCAACTTTTAAATTTGAGATACAGGTGATATTGTATATCTAGTTTTATAGAGCTCGAAGGATGATAAAAAAACCTTTAGATAATTGAGGGAATAAATGATCTGCCGCCATATTGAGTTAACTTCTGTTGTAAAGTATACCGTAAAACGTTAATAACTACTCTCTTGGAAATACTTTTTTATGTGATCTATTTTGAAGCGACGGTAACTGCAGAAAAATATCTATTGAGTTAAAGAGAGGAAGAAGCGCACTTATTTAATATTATATTAAAGTAATATTGACAATTATGTAGTTATCAATATATTAATAATAAAATAATTGACATCCAAAAAGATTGATCACAAATTGTGGAGAGTAATCAGTGAAGAGTAACAAGTTAATTTACTCTTCATTAGCCTGCACGGGACCATTTCTTCAATTCCCATGTATTAAAAAAACACCAGTCAATATGTACCTAAAAAATTAGTTTTTTTTTNATCACAAATTGTGGAGAGTAATCAGTGAAGAGTAACAAGTTAATTTACTCTTCATTAGCCTGCACGGGACCATTTCTTCAATTCCCATATATTAAAAAACACCAGTCAATATGTACCTAAAAAATTAGTTTTTTTTTAGTTCTACGTGAAACACTAACGTAAGCGTATGTACTCTAAATGCAATATACTATTCTGTAGCATTTCTTGCCAAATCATAAACACTGTGACGACATTTCTTTCTAAAAAATTACATTCACGGACCTGATGCTAATATAAATAATTTTACATTATCCGAGACAGGTATCGTGAGTTTACATGTAAATATGCGTAATTACGATTAATTCATATGATAATTTTCTAAACCGCGAATTAATTTTATGAAAAAGTCGTGCAGTTTTTTTGTCACCTACTTGTCTGTGACATTCTGCTATAAGAGAACTGGTTTATCTCCATTGCACGCTCATTATGTGTGTTTATCTCTTACTTAAGATTATTACATATTCAATGCTCTTATTAATATTCAGAGTGAGGTTAATTTCTGATATAACAACCACTACTTCAGAATATGAGATGATGTGCCAAACGGAGGCTGTTGGGAAGTCTTTTTTGCAATACCACTCAGAAAAAGTGCTACTGAAAATCTCCCAGTATTTCTCATATCAAGGACAGGTCTCGTGAGGTTTCCTGAGAGAAGTGTAAAAAATAATTTATGGATTAGAGTAATTTAACGTATCAATGTGACACGATGTAAATTAATTTAAAATATGTTTGTGCAATTAATTATGAAGACCAGTTGACCTTATATTCTATTCATATTTGGCATGTTTTCTTTTTTTCATTTCCTTCTTATAATTCTTGGATTTAAATATTTATTTCAATCAAATTATCCTGTCGGCGAGCCTTCAGTTTTTTTGTAATTTTGATTCAAAAGTAAATATTATATTTTTTAAAGTGATTTCCTTGACATATAAGATGATTTATCAGGAGTAATTATTGCAATATAACGTAAAAGAAAAACGAGTGTTAAAAGTTTTGTAACTTGCGTTTGATGTGATCTTGAAAGACTCTTAAGGTTGAGTGACTATTTATTTTTATTTATTTATTTTATGTCTTTCGACGTGGTTCACGCCATACGACCTACTCTTCCACCTAACCGCAATTTGGGTGAGGGAATTGGGAAGGACAGATGTTAGTGTTTTATTAATTAAGGTGATTAAGAAAAATAAGCAGTTACACAAAATATTGAATGGTTGTATAATGTTCTCTACACGAAATTTTTATCGTTTTTTTTTTAGTTTTCAAAATAATTCTTTAGAAATTCTCTTTGGGGATATTTGAATGGTAAATGCTGGAATGCCAATATTTATCTTCTTTTTTTTTCAATTACACGCATGATACACACAAGATACGTGTTTTATCCTTCAAATACTAAGTATATTTTAGCGTCACTTGTTCGTTGTAATTTTTTTCCATTTCTTTGAATGACAAAAGAGTGTCAATCAATCCACGCTGTCAATGTCCACTTCATATATTGACGAATTAGGGAAATTAATATTTTTTAAAGAAAGTAGTTTACCGTCAAATGATAGTGACTAGGACTTGATGTCTTCGTGATAGAATATTTACCAAATACGGTACGAGATATCATCACATCATTTGAGTGCAGTATCAACCATTGTGGGCAATTTTTTATTGATCGACCAACGGTGGTGGTCTAGTGGTAGCGTTTTTCCTTCCACTACGTCACCGAGCTTGAGAGTGTGGATGCATAACCTGCTCGGCCGAACTACGTGGGGTTAAGATAAATGATGATTCCGCACTTCACCATCTTACTTTCTCAATTTCCTCACCCACATCACGGTTAAGTGGAAGAACGGGCCTTATGACCTGAACCTCGCCAGAACATGAAATAAATAAAATGCAAGTGGGAAGTTGTATCGTTATACATCACTATAACGCTCGTTTCTGTCTGTGTGTCTGCAGCATGCCAACACGGTGCTGGCCGCGGCGCGCCAGTTGCAAGAGGAACGCGCAGAATGGTTGGCTGAGCATCCGACGGCTGAACAAACGCTGCTGGTGGCTGCGGTGGCTGCGTACGGCCCCGTGGCTCTCTTCCCTTCTGCGCGCCAGGGCACCTTCTACGCGCGAGACAATGTGTCTAACTTCATTGCTTGGGCGCGTGGCGCGCTGGGGGTGCATGACGTCATTCTCTTCGAGACGGAAGATCTCATCTTGAGGAAGAACGAGAAGCATGTGGTGCTCACTTTGCTGGATGTCGCCAGGAGAGGTAAGTGTTGTTTATGTCATTTCAATAACATAATAAAGAGCGTCCAGAGTATTATAAAAGGACAGTTTAAAAATTAGTATTCATAGTAAAATATCTCTATTATTTAAAGAAAAGTGTTTGTGTTTTGCACAAGTCTGCTGCTTTTTCGAGTGCTCATCGGGGTAGCACTCCTATGGAAGCCGTGGGAAGAGATGTCAAACGGACCGATATTGTAAAGGAATCCATAGCTTTCGGGGTTGATGAAACGAATTGTGAGACTCATGATGCCTTTTAAGTACATGTTGTAAAACACCCTAGCATCTGTATTTGTGGAGTGGGGACGCAAATTGATGAGGTAAATTTTCGAAGATTTTTTCCCGATACTTAACGAACAACACGAAGAAAAATGATTAGTTCCTTAATCATATAATTCATTCTAAATAATTTTTATTTTTTTAACTCGCACTAGATAAAGTAGTGCTGGTCGCTCTTCTTTGAAACGTTCGTTCATTGGTGATAAGTAGAGGATATGTTGAGAAAGGAAGGACATCACACAAACAGTGACTCTTGAAGTATTTTACCAAATCAGGACCGAAATAAAAAAAAGAAAATATCTCGGTCTGATTGACCGATCTACGATTTAACGAACTCTCTACGCGGATCAATTACCTTAACCGCAGTCAATTTTCTGTATCTACATGAGTCAGCGCACGCCTTTTTTTATACGAGGTGACCATATCTCAATACGTGAGTGGCCTTAATACACACAAGTCAAACTGAAAGGCGTCACACTGTCAGCTTTGCTCCGCCCGAACGAGATATGAATGATGGATGAATGGACGTGGAGACGAACCTTGCCAACTTCGCAGGCACGAAGTTGGCACGGATTGATTTAACACGCGATACGAGAATTTGTAAATGGATGACTGGCTGAACGCAAGAAATGACGAACATCAAAAGTAATGTCAGATTCATCGTATCTCTACACAAAAGCAGAATTTTAAAAATCTATTTCTTTACTTTGAGGTAGGGGACGGATGGAAGTAAGTTGAAACGAAAAGTATTTCAGAACATGAAACATCTTCAGATAATTAATTCAGTATAAACAAACGTAAACAAATAAGAAATTTCTAATAAATTAATAAATAAAACAAATTCATTTAATTGCATCCTTAGAATGAATACTTCATACAAGTCTCACTACCTCGATGCGACAGAATCACATTTTTTATATATGATTTATAAAAGATGACTTTCTTTTTCCCACACTTAACCAATAGGCAAAATATAGACATTGGCAAATAGAACACCATTGACTACTCCTTTTTCAAAATGAGCATCATACTTGTATTGCGAGTTGGTGATTGTCAATGCACAATGAATGAAGCACTTTAAGTTGTATGTTTGTACGGTAGTTCATATTTTTAAACCAACAAAGAATGTTAAAAAGAGATTAATATTCAGGTTATTATGGGTAGGGAGAAATGGGACGTGGAGCAGCTAGTATTAAACCAAAATCACAAACAAAAATTTGTATTCTTAGTTTGTAAATCTTGTGTGGACGCACTTAGTATTTCTGATCGGACACCCTGATATGCAAATGGACGGTGACATCCAAATATTCAATGTGGAGTTGGACGCAATCGATCACTCGTTGACGTAGAATGCTGTTAGATGCTCTATTTCGCACAGTCAGTTTGAACGGAATTTCAAGGATCATCGGTCTTTCGTGACAGCGAATCAGTCACTTGCGATGTCAGAGTCACAAAGATGTTTAAAAAACTCAAATATTCAAATTTAGTTTTTTTACGTACATTCCAGTTCTTGCCTTTTCCTTTTGTCTTTACAAGCACCGGGTTAGTTCTTTTCTTATTATTAATATTGTGATGAATTAACGGATTTTATAATATAGCACGTTAAAAAAACATCTCAAAAGCTATTTAAAAAACGAAATTGAACAATACCTAATTTCGAAATTCTTCAAGTTTTTGGAATTTGTTACTAAAAATCTGATTCTAATGAAAAGATACATTCATCATTATTAATACTGTGAACAAATATAAATATAAAGCAAAACAAAATATATTTGCAAAGAATATCATAACTCTTTTTTCAAAGTGAACATTATTTATTCCCCCTTAATCATTTCATGTTTTTAATTTCAAACTTTATGACCTAATCTTAAAACTATCTAAGGTCGTTGGAGATTAGGAATGAAATGGCTAATTCGTGACCCGTATCTTGCCCTCCTGTTACGAATCTGTCTCTGTTGAACTTTGAAGAGGCGTATCCATGAAATAGTCAGATTTAATAATAAGAAAATATTATTTTAATATTTATTATCTTGAATTTGATATTAGAAAAATAGTAGAAAAATTCCAACCAAAATTGAAACTTTTCTCATTATTGAGAGTTATTATAAAATATAAAGTATTGAACCCAGAGCATAACATATTTAGGAGCGAATGATTATTTTACAGTGAACATTAAATACGGCAGATGATTTTATTTTCACCCTAATAGTTATCATTTTTTCCGTTCGCCAATTTTATATTTAAACACATCAACGATATAACAAAGATATTAAGATTGTAGTACACTAGAGCGACGAATAATGTACATGGCAATGAAATTAACGTTCGGACTTAAATTGCAAGATTCTTTTTCAAACAAGATAAATTTTCTGTCTCCGTTTTATTGTTAACCACAGCTATATCTTCCTCACGAATATTCCCCATCACTGCTCATAACTTTTTTTTTCATTAGTTTATATGTGCATTTAACTCAGTTATATTCTATGATATCTCCCAATCACGTGATTCACGTCTTCCTCTTGACCTTCGTCTTCTTGAAACACCAATCAGAGATTTTCTTTCCGACCGCAGCTCGTCTTAAGATCGCGACTTATATTTCTTCCAAGTTACCTTACCTTACCAAGTTACAGCCTTACCAGGACAAACCTATTACCCTGAACATGGTTTCGTACACTAGAGAAAAATACAAGTTAATTTATTGCCATTGCATAAATTACACCTTCATTAATATGATGTCCCATATTTATAATGTCATGGAAACTACATTTCTATAAGCGATGAAATAACAGTCGCACACATGTTCCACAAAGTCATTTGAAATATATAGGCGAAAGAAAAGCAAATTACTAAACTGTGCAGAAATTTAAAAAAAAGAAAGAAAGATAATTTATCATATAATATTCATTTTTTTTTTAAATCTTCGGTTGTAATAAATTTTTTGACTCTTCGGAAGCGAGCAAGGCACCATCCCAGCTCAACCACAGCAACAGAAGACTGAACAAGTCCTGAAAAGTTCGTTAGTTGATCATCGCAAACGTAATTCGTTAATTATTATCGTTCTTTATTTTCGGACTACGCTAACACGAATCTGAAAACGAAGCGATTCTTTAATTCTTGAAATTCCCCTTTAATCCACTCACAGAAATTCTCTTAAACCCCACTGTTGTTCTTTAGCGCTCGTGATTAAGGACTTGTGCAAACGGAGATCTTCCGCCTTCAGTCAGAAAGTTGTAGCAGTATTTTTGTCGCAGCGGCCATCATCATGAGACCGTGCTCACAGGTGTATAATATTGGTAAAACGTCCAAACTGTCTGCGGACTGTCGACCGAGTCCGAAAAGGACCGGACGTTGAATTCAATGGCTCTGCATACACCAACGACAAACTGTCGTTCGACAACCCGAAGGCATCCGTGTCACCGGGGTGCACAGAAACGAGTAACTGGATTAGGCAACGGATGGCTCATAGGCGACCCATGCTACTCGTTTATACAGTAGAAAAAATGGAGCATATTGCCAACTAGAACAAACATATTCCTGAACAATGGAATATTTTTAGCAATACTCCTTGTAATGGAGGCGAAAGATGATGGTGGAATTACTAGATGAGGCGTAAAATGGACAGATTGACTTATACTTACATGTCGGATGTTACAAATCGGATGCGGAATCACAAATGATTTAGACAAAATGGGTTCTTCATAAAATGCAATTTCCATGCGTTCCTCACATGCATGAAGAAGGGGGAGTGGATGATCCGGACATTGGTTGGTGAATATGACGATTTTGACCAGTGTAGAGATTATGCAACACTGTGAGGAATGCACAGAATGAAATCAAGAGAGAAGAACTGTAAGGAGATCTAGATAATAGGAAAATGACTTACTCCATGAGGTTGAGATGGAAAAGGTGATTTAGAAATGGCTGTTTTACAATATGGATTGTGACAAAATAACGTTGGGCATTTATAATAATGTACATTGTAAACATGGCAATTTTATCAAAATAAATGAAATTTAAAAAAATCTTAAATATTTTTAATAAGCTTTTACTTGAAAAAAAAAATTAAAAATAATATTTAGTGAAAGTAAAAATTCAAAAAGAAAAAAACTACAAAAAAGTCCCCATTCTTGATCACTTACCATAGGTCCCAGAATTTAAAAGGTGGATAAACGGAGATATTTTGAAATACGAAATATGAATTTTAAAAGCGTGAGGTTATTTTTCAGACATTTTAAAGCAGAAATAGTACTTATGACTCTTGACGCCTCAAGCTTAATTCTTAATTGTAATTATTCACTGCTGCGATATACTAACCCTCAATGAACTCGTGTGTTACGGAATGCTGCACCACATTTCAGGGGACGCATCCCGGCAATAATAGGACGAAAGAAATGTATATAATTGTAAGTAAAAAACTTTTTTAAAGTTTTTATTTGCGTTAGAAATAATATTAAATTGTCGTCGGGTATATGTGTACCAATGTAGTCAATCCGGTACCAGCTTGATCGGGTAATCGTGAGTGAGTTAAAATTCGATTCAAGATTTAGCTTAATATAAAGAAACACAAAAACATGCGAATAAAGCTAAATAAATGTTTGTAAAGCAGTAATTAACCTTGTGATAATAGGTGCGCGTCTGGGCGTCGCGGCGCCCGTGTTGGTGCAATTGGAACGAGAGATCGACCGAGAAATCGCGGCGGAGCAGAGGTCCGGTCGCGCGGGCAGCGGTGGCGAAGGGGACTCCGAAGCGGAAGATCTGGACGATGAGGAACTGCTTCTGCCCGCAGGACCACAGCCGCAACTCGTCACCAACGATCTCAAATCGCTGCACGACATGGTGAGTACATCATTTGGTTTCTATTTCTAAGGTCATCTTCACACGGAGTAACTCCGAGGTGACGGGACGGATACTAGATGACCGTTAATTTGAGTTGTCTGTGAGTACGCAACCCATAGGAAACTCACGACCTCACACGGAGAATACTATGAAATGATTAGAATATCTTAAGTCTGACTCCATACCAGTCTTCAGAGAAAGTTTAATACGTTAGTGTTGGGAAAAGAGAAGGTATGCTGTACAACATAACACAACAAAATGATAAATCCAACAATAATGTCACAGCTTTAACTTCACCCCAGTTGTAATGATATTTATTTCAATTATGTTATGTTTATTCCATCTATTCAACATTTATTTTAGACCATAACACCATCTGATATTTATACAAGAATGAACTCGAGTCAAATGTCAAAACAAACCAGAAATTATATTCTTAGAAGGCTGTTCACACGCCATTTTGTGCGACGTAGGCTACCCATCCCTTGGGAGTTTCGTGATTTGTGCCTCCCCGTTACTCAACATTGGAAGGGACTCCAAAGCGAGATGAGATTCTCGAGTGTCCGACACGTCGCCTCGCAGTTGCTCCAAGTGAAGAGCGCCTTACGCTCTGAGATATGTCAGGGTGGTTCGGCGGATAGAGATTTAGGGGCCATTCACGTATTACGTCATGCAATTGTTGTGAGTTTTTTACTCCTCCACCCCATTTTGTCATACTTTGTCATATAATAATGATCCATCACCTCCCAATGGGACGTGGCAAATTTCAAAAATTTTGGTGGGAGTTTAAATGATAGCCATGCGCAGTTTTTGCTTCGTTCAATAATGACTTTACTTGTAAATTTATTCAAGAAATTGCTATATACATTATTCGAGTGGTACTTCACATTTTTTCTACCCCTCGCTCCATTTCTGCATGTCACGTGAATGAACCTTCAGCTGCTATTTAGATGTTAGTGGGGCGATTCCAGGTGATGACTTTTACCCGTACTTCAGAGACCAGGAGACTACTCCCAGACCCACGCAACTTACTCTGCAATGAGTATGAGAATTATCCTGGAGTCTCGTTCAATTGCGGAGTTCCATAAACCACGAAAACGTTTTATCTGCCATTCTAGATGAGTAGTTCCAAAACTACTAAGTAAATAAGATCTGTTTGTAAAATAATGTGTACACCAATAAGTATAGAATGTACGTGTAGAAACGAAAGGTAATTTTGGTAGGAAAATATAAGATTCACAACAAGTAAACAAAAATAATCAACTGTTTCTTTAAAGTGATATTTACTAAAGAGGATAGTTTTGTGAACAGGACGTTTAAAGTGAAATAGGCTACTTCCCAGTAGAATAATCTATGTCAAGTTTAGGACACAGAATGAGCCAAAAATATTTCGTTGTCTCATGAGTATTTACAACTCTTGTAAAAAATAGTTAGTAGAACAATTCATTTTATATTTTATATATTTTTAAAACCTATTCTAAGGCTTTAATATCAATATCACCTTGGAAAACGGTTCAGCATGTTAAAAAAGACCTTCACAGAAATAACTCGGGACGTATTGCCTTTCCCGGAGTAGCATGCAGTAGTTCTTGCTAATGAAAGAAATCTTGCGGGTAGGATGGCTACATTTTTATTGACAGAACTACAAGGGCAACATCAATTGGTATACTGTAACAGCTGATCGTGAAAGTAGACCCATCTCCTTTTCTCTGCAGATTCACTTCACTTTGAGATTTTAGATTGAATCTTTCTATGTTCATGATGCATACACTCACATCACTCATTTTGTGTTTGCTGCAATTATATTCATTGAGCTCCATTGAGTACGTAGATTCATCGTAGTACGAATATTAATAAGCCTCCTAACTATTATGCATAAAAAAGTAACGTTTCCTTAAAAAAACAAACGACTCTCAAAACTTATTTTTCAACTCGATCATCAGATTCCATTACAAATATAAATCAAATGATATTCTCCGAAAAAACAACAACTTGGAAACAAGCAAATGATATTTGTCATAGCATAACTCTAATAGGTGCATAAGAACATAGTTAATGTGTTGTTATCAACGTATACAATTGATTTTACAATTAAGAAAAATATCAAATGTTATTAATAAATAAATCGTAATAACAAAATATTAGATAGAAATATGAGATAATCATAATCATAATTACAGTAATATTATACATTTACACTAATACAAATTTCACTATCATTAGTACAGTAATATAATCATAACAGTGCTTCATATTTTTGGACCCCTACCGTATTATCTTGTAATGGATGATTCAAGTTTCCTAAATTACGGAGAAGTCATTTAAACATAGAATATTAATTTATATGATATAATTGAATGTAATGTATTATTTTAAAACGAAGAAAGAAATTTTTTAAAAAAATGTTGCCTGTTCAAATAATTTGACAGATGCAGTCTGGAATCCCACGCGTTCGTGATGGCCATCATCATTGTTTGTTTTTTTAAAACTCATTACGTTTCTGAACAAAAGGTTCAAATATTCGGAAAGTGGGAAAAGTTTCAAAATTGCATTGACCTTGGCGTTGCACTTCCGGTTGTTCGTGCTTTAGAAGGAGATTGCCGTGCGAAGAAGCCACGTTGAGTCGCGAGTATGGCTTCGATTAAAAAGGAGAACTGGCTGGCGACATTCTCTACTTCCAAGTATTCACGGAACACTTTTCCGGGAAGTCAGATAGAGAACTGCTAATCTAATTAGTCTTGACGAGACAGTTCCTTTCGTGGAGTTCTGTCATTTGATGCATTTGAAGTCAATATCAACTAATCTAGAAAATTATGAATTACATTCCTCCTTTTGTGACTATTACGTTCGGTATTTTCATGTAGAGTCATTTGTATCCCAACCCCCGACTTCCCCGAAAATTTAGATTAAATTTCTCGTTTGCTATTGGAGAGCGTTTTTACAGTAGATTTAATGTATCTTTTTAATTTATTCTTTGGAAATACAAACATGTTTTCCCCTTGGCGAAGTATTAGTCATTTTTCGTGTTTCAATTAGCAATATTCGATTCAATTAGGACAAAAATATCTTGATATTTTACTGCATTCTCTAAATGTCACAAATATTTTTTTATCGTTTATTACATTCTCTTCAATTTATTTTCATTTTAAATTGGAGGACTATAAGAACTTCAAAAAATGAAAAAATACCAAATTTTGTTGTGTTTGTTTTCATTATTTCCCTGTTTGTTTTTCTTTATTTTCTACTGACATAACCAAGCATAACGTATTATTTCTCTGGCGCTATTTCAAAGGTTTATGTTATTTTCTACCCTTTTCCCATTATTGTACATTGCGTACATTGCGGGTTATTATTTGTATTTGTTTCTTAAATAATGTTAAAAATCAAAATTTATTATATATTGAACAGAGTAGTTAATATTTTCGGAAAATTTACGCATGTTTATTCACATTGTTCCGAATTATTTTTTTATTGTTTACATCGTTTTTTTCTTATAATATTTCACCCTATCAATCATTTTTAATGAAACAGCAAAAAAAATCCATAATGCGTATTAATTTTGTTTGCCCCAGGCAAATAAATACACGACAATTTAATCTTGGAGTAGAAATACCAGAACCTTAAATACAGAAATAAAATATGTACACCGTGGAATGTTATTAAAGTCTCTCGGACGTGGTTACTTTATCTTTGTAATAACTTTTTATGAGACGTTTAATATTTATCTGGGAGTATGAATCTCAGTTAATTAGCTTCTGCTACGAAGACATGCATGAATCGTGCGTGTATATTGGTCATGTAAGGTACAAAGCAATTTTTACTGGAACATTTCCTTTATTTCGATGTTCGACAGTTATCTGTTATGGAAAGGTTAATCTTATTGGAATCTGACAAACAGAACTATAATAAGAAAACATGTCACGTCTTAGATATTTATTAAACATAGACGTGTCAGTAAATCCTTATTATTTAAGAGAATGTTTTTAATATCAGTAAGTTATGAATGTCACGTTCGCATTACAATCTCTTTATGTGTTATTTTATGGCTTAATTTAATCATTCGTCAGGAGTCTATACTTCAATCCAATAAGCAATTTTTCGGTTTCTATCTTCTTTAAACCTAATAGAGATGTTTATGTTTATATTCTACGACACATTTTCGTATTATATTCAACGCTCGAAGGAGAGTTATCTCTTAGAGTTAATAGTTTTTTTTTGTATTCTCACACGCAGGGTTTTGGATATTTCGAAATGTATACAATCATAAATTGCAAAAACCTTTATGTTAATACTTTATCACTTTGTAATGGAGATCGTGCGTTTGTCTCTCCTGGGAAGAATACGTATTATAAATGAGAGAAATGATCCCGTATTTTAAATTTCAACATGAAAAGTAGACATATCAAATCATTATCGCTTTAATTTCTTCGCACACACCGGTGAAGATAACGTTATTGCTGTCTGTCCCACAGTTCTTGTGGTATTTAAACCGCACAGAAGCTTGTTTTGAAGTTATTCTCATTCATAAATAAAATGAACACTGTTCCCTTGCACTCCAGAATGCGACTCGGGACTGAAAAGACCGAACCGGATCGTCAGACGAGGAACTACATTTCAGGGGATAATTGTCTCATGGAAAAGAATGGCAGCGCTTATTCTCATAGCGGCGTGTTTTAGAATTCCCACATGTGGTATCAAGTAATTACAGCATCTTCCTGTGTCGGCCAAATGCCTGTGTTTGCTCCTCGTGAACAAGGCCCCATAAAGCGTTTCAGAGGAAAAGGGGGCTTTGCTCTCTCAGAGGTCGTTTCCGCCACATGCAACGTCGCTGGAATCCTCAAATCGGTTTTCTGTCTTCTCCAAAAAATATGTTCCCGGTTCTAATCACTTAAACTCCAAACATTATTCTCCATGTTCTTGTTTGTGATCGTTTTGTACGTTGTTTGTTTAAAATTTTACCCGTGTAGACATGGATTTTATATGTCCTCTAGTCTGTGACCACAAAATGTAACTAACTATTTGTATTCTCATCTTGGGGAGCGCTGAAATGATGAATCTGCCTCTGCCCTAGGGCAGAGCCTTGTGATGGTCTCTTACTTGCTTCGGAGAATAAATCAGTTCACGGGTCATACCCAGTTGTAACTGCTTTCTTGGCAATAAATTTATTCTTGTAATTAATTGTATATCCAGTGCATACTATTCACTGGTAAAATTCCGTTTGTTACTTAGATAAATCTCATAGTTGATCAGTTTACTTTCGCTTTATTATGTTTGAAGATTAGCGGTTAGTAACACTCTGAAATACAGAAATATATGACGAAGATTTTAATTCTACTATAGAAAGTCTAGTGAGTATTTCATTTTATTGTACACCTATTTTTGCTTCCTGGTATAAAGAGATGAAAACGCTTAACGGTATCTGATGGAGTGATGATCTCGGTGGGTAACGTCACTAATGATCATTTAATCCTTTTCTTCCGAGTCAATTGATATCAACACTGATAATATTGTCATTATTGTTTCGATTAAATATAACAGATATTAGAAGATGCCAAGTGATTTATATTTGATCGAGGAAAATTGGTTTCTTTAAAGGAAAACCAACTTATTTAAAGACTCCTTCTTGGTAAACCAACTCCTATTTAACACAAAATTTCAGGTTGTTTCTGAGTAACTACGGCTAATATGTAGTTACTTAATCATGAAGATGCGGCACTTGAAGAGACAAGGCAATCTCCATCGTTCCCTTCAAGCAAGTACACAATGGAGTCGTATCGCCGTGTCGCAGTCAAACAGTTCTTCCGCAGAAGGGTTGGTCCGTCCTTCGCTATCTCTGTGAGGGGACGTCTGTTTGAAGAGTTCCTTTTTTAGACAGCGCCAACATGTGTAGTTGAAAGAGTTACATCCTTCCGGTTGAAGCACTGCTTATACATCCGGTGTCGAAGTATTTACAAACAATGAGTTCTTCATACTGGATATTGTATATTTCATTCCGGTAGTTATTCCTTATTTCAATAGATTTGGATAGGCTATCCGATTCGATTATCATCGAAATTTGTAATGAAGTAAATATTGCATGTACAGAAGAACCTCGATTACCCGGGATAATGGAGGGGCTGGGTCGCACGGTTAAATGAAAACCACGGTTAATCGAGACATTTTATTTAATGAATTATGTACATAAACATGAATACATATGTGTGTAGAATATCACGTTATCAGGGGTTGAAGTAATCGGTTTTCGTTTCTTGCAGTTTGAAATGATTTTCCTTACTTCATTTCTAATCATTCTCAAATTCATTACGTCCTGGAAGTCAAAATATTATTGGTATCTGAGGGTCTCTGTCTCTAAATTTCGAGGAACCTACGTACAACTGTGGAAATAGTAGGAAGTACTTGGATTTATATATGAAAATACATTTATTGTCAAAAGAGCAGTACAAGCTGCGTATGACGACGTGAAGAACAATTAACTAATTTACTATATAGTAGAAATTGTAGTTGAAATTCTTTTCTTTTCTTTTTTTTTTTTGATGGAAGAGTGAGCACCACGGTTAATCGCGAACACGGTTAATCAAGGTTCTACTTTGTCAGGTTATTGAAAATAAGAACGAAAGTATTCACCGATAAACTGGTCATTTATTTGAGAAACGTAATATATTTCGTTTTTAAGGGAGGAATTAATTTATATTTGATGAAACGGTCTTTGAGTCGAGAGTCATATTTTATTTTCAGCGATTGTGAAATCGAATGTTCACGATGGGATTTGCCTGGCTGATGGTGTTTGATGTTTGGACGAAAAAGTGGTAGCATTCAAATAAAATTTATACTGCGACCCAATGCCCCTTTCATTGAATACAAACAAAGTCGATCAATCACCAACCTGACATTATGAAATTAATTTTCCGATGATTCATTTGTTTACCATTCATTCTCAAGATTAGTGTACTTACAGATGAGATATGGCTACTGAAATCGAATAAATTGTTTCTTTCATATTTATGTATATTTAAGATTTATCAAAACATAATTCTGAAAAATATGTATCTAGGGAGGAAGTTATGTAATCTTTGAAGATAGGGATATATTTGCGACCTTTATCCCTTGAAAGATTAGTTTGTGTTCTCAAACGTGCAGATAACAGATGTCGAAATAACCTCCCAAAATACCCCGCCACAAAGTCTGCTGATGTCCCACTTCTGCAATTTCCTCAGATAACATGGTTCTCCAGATTAATTTAAAAACAAATATTCAGATAGACATATTTGGTATCATTACGTTTCTTAAAATGACGTATTTTTGTGTGCTTAAGTTACGGATATTACTTGATTCACAGAACAGAGTATTACGGGAAGTAGATAAGTATTCTTCCAACCGATAGGACTTGACCTATCTACACTTAAACGAGTAACGAGGAAAGGTAATACGTAATAAACTAGCAAAGCCCGTGCAATTAAGGTTGGACCAGCACTCCAAGTTAATCCAATCACTGAGATGTATGATTGCTTTCTTTATTTTTATTCTAAGTGTTTTACAACTCAACAATATGAATAATAACGAAGGAAAAACATGATTTTATTTGTATCTAACAGTTAATAACACATTACAAATAATATTCAGGAACTCGCTTGACTCGTTTGAAATGCATGAGAGCATTAAGTACAAACATGGCGGCCGAGCGCAACGGTTTCGTGATTTATGCATCTCACCTCAGATAAAGTTAAATAACATTCTGAAGTATCCGATGACCTGTAGATAAAAGTGATGTAAAAATACTTCGGAAAATTTGCTACCAATCAAAGTAAACTTCAATAACTTTCGTGATTTAAAAGTTGGTCTTCTTTTGAAAATAAGTTTTTTTTTCATAAGACGCAATACAATTAAAGATCAATTATACTAGCAATTATTTCACTTAAATGGTCGGTGAGGTATGATTTCAAGCTGAAATCACAATATGTACATGTTACTCTGTTTATGTAAACAGATTTAAGATATTTTAGTCATTTAATTCTACCTAAGCTAGTACTACCTTAAATCGCACTAATATTATGTACAATAATAGAAACGCTTACTCTTATATAGCAGGATTGTTTTATTTACATGGATAATATCGAAGATTCTACTTTTCCCCTCTGCTAGCTGCGGGAAACTCCCATTCGATTTCATATTTAACATCGAACAATGTAAACAGGACATCAGAACAGTAATGAATATAATATGTGAGTGCGCAATTCCCTAAGAATATTATTTATACCAGCATGGTCAGACGCGACAGCGCTGTCAATTTTTAGTACTCAAGTACTCATGTAATAAACGAGTCAAGTACCTTCGTTCGTAGACCCGGTAATATGAGTACGAAAAATGCTACGAACTTATAATTAATATACTTCCGGAGCATTCCTGCAGTTTTCCTTCACGTAGTTTCGTCGGAATTTGATGAATGGCTTTCTTGATGCGTATTTTCTTCCGGACGTAAAGCATAATTCCGTTTTAACTATAAATTATTTGCTCTGAAAAAATTCGATTATCACTCCTAAGTTTTGCATTGGCGAGACAAACAATTATTGAATAAGATATTTTCCACACACAAGCAAAATTTGATTGTCTTCTATATCCAAATCTAGTAACAATAATAATAATAATAATAATAATAATAATAATAATAATTCACCTGTATTCGACACATATATTCACTTTATGTTATGACATCTACAATTACAGACATGTGTTCCCATCAATAGAGTCGACATAGTGCTAATTTGTTGCTAAAATACTTTGTATCATGCTATTTTTTGATAAAATGTAGAAAACTGCGTTTTGATTGACATAGCAGTGCCAAAACACATAATTTTGAGAAAGCAAACCAAGTATTTGGACCTGACTAGCGGAGTCATGGAAGACATGGAAGTTTGCCAATTGTTTTGTCAGCCACTGGTGTAATACCAAAGCAGCAGTACGAAAGTCTTAAGATTCTTGACTTGAAAAAGAATATTTATATATTCATGTCAAAAGCTGTCATTTTAACTCTACCAACATTGCAAGAAAAATCTTGAGTGATATACAGACGGATATGTTAGACTCTGTAGTTCGTACTTTGTCTTATACCAGCAGTAATAATGAGACAACAAATAAGATGATGATAATAATATTAATATAAATATACTTTCACGATTACATTTTGCAAATGAAAGGTCAATACAAGTGACGCCTATTGGAGGAAATGGAAAAGGATCATTGCCCTCTGTATTAGCGCATCGATCCATCTGAGTCTCTTCGGAAATGCATACCATGGAATTAATTTATAATTACATTGTGTCAGAGGGTTACGAGAGGCATTGCTTCGAGTACAGATGCGATCACCGTCGTGGGTGGAGCAGTCGCCATTCATACACTGCCATCTCTACCTCAGAATTATTAATGACACTACAATTGATACACCCAAAATATTTGTAGAAAAATCATGGCGAGGGGTCTTCACGAAGCATAAAAATATACATATCCCAACGAAAACTACTAGTTGTGCTTTTTTCATGTCTATGAGTTCTTGCGTCACGAGTCACGTACAATTGATCTACGCGAGTACAACGTCGAAAGTGTCTTGTTTTGTAAGCACGTTTATGTACAGTTAAAATATATTAACTACACAAATATCGCATGGAATATGCTAAAGTAATTACATCCATAAATTACTCTTTTGTGAAAACAAAAATATTGGATTTACTTGTATTTTGTAGAACTTCGGTAGAGTCGACAAAAGTTGTGCTGTTCAATATATACCTGAGCAAAGAGGTAAACATGGAAAAATAATAAGATTTAAATTTTTGATTGCACTTTATGGTGCTCAGTTACATTTAAGATATTGTAACAACCAAACAATTTACTTCCGATAGAAACAAATGCCATTAAAGACCGCTGGTTTGACAGTGATCAAGAAGACTATACTCAGGAGAAGGCACTCATGGAGTGGGGAAACCTTTTCTATGTGTACGAAAAGCGTCGTCAGTTCACGCGGAATCATGGATCTTCAGCGCCTTCTCACGCTGGTTATTGTAACTACTTCATTGGCAGTTCCCGCTCCGAGTGATGCTCAACTGATCGTCGTCGTCAGCTGGCAATAAACATAACAACAGGACAAATGACATGATATAAACAGAAATATAAACATAAAATATGTTCACAAAAAAGCAGAAACACAAACATGTTATTATATTGTATTGTATAAACCACATAGTTTTTCAGTGTCTGTGCGTAAATTCAAACTCCTGTGTGTATATTTCGTTTGTAATAATTAACTTGTTTGTTCAAAATTAATGTATTTTCCCAAGCCATCAAGTGATCATTATTAATACAATGTGCGTTAACTACACTTTGTTCAGCTGATTTTAAATTTCTTTTGTGTTCCTGGATTCTAGTCCA
>NNCF01126905.1:811846-822250 GCA_002313205.1 Laupala kohalensis | reverse complement strand
AAAAAAAATGAGCAACATAGAAACGACTTTTAATTTATCATGCTTTGATAACGTTGCTAAAGCTCCACAATTACCAAGCATGTTAATAAACTTTATACAGTACGTTGCGTCGAATATATTACAGAAAATTGCATAGTAATGTAATGCTTTGCGACTAAATACCGAATTGTTAATATGTTTTTTATGACTGACGATAAATTGTATAATTATTTCATTATCTTGAAACGTTTACGAATACGATTTACGAAACCATGGGTCACTTCAATTAAAACGTTGAGGTCTAAAAGTTGAAGAAGTTCAAGAGTCATTATGGAGAGACATACGTATTTAAGAAGATTACGAGCTCGAAAACAGTTGATTTAGGGCAGCGGATATATAGTTTGTGAATTTCTGATAACGGAAAATACAGTCCAATTAAGAATTCTTTTAGCGAATCGTTATTTTACCATGATTCGTCCATTATACCCTCTGAAATAAAGTAACACTCTGCAACTAATTCAGTTGCAATTATTCTTAAATTAACGATATTCACGGAACAGCGTATGTAGTAGTAAGATATTGTAAGCTCCTCATAAGAATTGTGTCAAGATGCCTGATAGTATTTTATTAAATTGGTCCATTATAAAATTTTAAAAGTAATCTTCATTTGGTACATTAATAATCATTCACATATTACAATTCATTTCTCTTTTCATTTCATTAAGATATACAAAATTATTCAATGTGTCTGAAATAGTGGAGTGGTGACATTTTCTGCAAGTTGATCTGATTTTGCAATTTAATAATTCCATGTAGGAATGTTATAATTTTATACTGAGAAATTGAATCATTTTCGATTAATTTCTTCCATTCCTCCAGTTATGTCAAAAAAGTATCGCGTGAAGTTTGGTTTATACTATAAAGCGATGAAAAGTTGTACGCATACGTATTTATTCATGCATATTTATGGATTCTTTTCTCGAGAATGGTTCCCAAAACATTTGATGAACTCACATAATAGAGTTGGTTTTGAGATGATTATACTCTCTTAGCGTGGTCTCATTTCCGAGTGTGATCGTTTTTGCATTTCTTAAACAAAACATACGTGTATTATGGCGTCGAACGAACGGGGTGTTTCAATTCGCTACATTGCTAAAGTGTGAATAAAAGTCAAGGTCTCCAGGAGATAAAATGAAATATAAACGTTGTATTTATTGTCTATTTCTTCTACTGTCTAAATATGAGCATACAAACTGATAGTACCTTCACATTTCTTTGAGATCAGTAACAAAAAAAATTGGCATTGACACTGCCAATTCACCATATTTCTGAAATAGAAATTTCTATCTAGAAATCGAATGAAACTAATATTTTGTATGTACGTTGACTTTTATTTAGTATGACTATTTTATTAGCTGAGAAANATTCACCATATTTCTGAAATAGAAATTGCTATCTAGAAATCGAATGAAACTAATATTTTGTATGTACGTTGACTTTTATTTAGTATGACTATTTTATTAGCTGAGAAATATAGCACATACTACTTTCCTTCATCTTCTAGTTATAGGCAAGTTTCCCTCTTTTTCATGTTTAGCATTCAAAATGTAAACAGGATATCAGCAAATTTTGAACACTATATGATAATATTCAATGGACCATTACGTAACTCATGTACAATTCCCTACGAATATTATTTATACCACATTGGTCAGACACGTCACAGTGCCAATTGCTAGTAGTCATTAACATACTTTTCAAATAAATGAGTCCAATAGCTTCTTTTCTTGATGTTATTTTTCGTGTTGTTATGTCGGAGAGGAAAGGATAAAGATGAACCATCAGGAAATCGTCAACACATCCTTTAAGAGTCTAAAGTACGATAGGATTATCTGTGTGATTTCCCTATCCGGTTAATCAGAAAAGGAGTGATAGTTTCAATTCCCTACATTGCCAAAGGACATTTGCGTGTTAATGTTGTTTTCGACTGAGAGAAACTCGGTTGCCGAGGTTTTAAGGTTTTATCGATGGATGTCGCTCATTAATTAATTTTTTGCCGAAAAAAAAAAAAATCCGCAATACATAGCATTAACACTTTCCACACTGGTGGATTATTCAGTCGTCATTCACGTTTACTATTTCATGAGGACTAATGTATAGCGATTGCAGCGCGCAACGGTCACGTTGATTGCTGTGTTAATGCATGTTGGATGTGTACTGCGCAGATGTCAGATTCCGCTAACGGACAACGGCTCGGGAATGGGCACAGACAGAGGGATTATTTACCTAGAGGCACAGAGGTAATTTAATGTTTCGTCAAGAGTTTATTATTCATTACTCAATTTTGAGACAAAGAGGGATTAAAGGACCCAGTTCGTATTTTCCCCTCTCGTAATCACAGCTTAGAGCTATTTAATAGTTTAAATTTCGGAACTTGGGGTTCAAATGAAACAAAAGAACGAGGTAAAAATGATGTGAAAAGCTCGATTGTCCAGAGTCCTAGTTATTATAAAAAAATGAGATAAGAATTACGAGACCAGTTCAGGAATTGATTCCGGTATTTCCATTGAATGAGGGCCATGGTTTGTTTCGAGAAGGAAAATATTGTGGTAATAAGTTTCAACTGGTGTATATTCCTGGAAAATCATTTTTAAATAATTATTTTTGGGATGTTTACGAATGTCTTATATTGGAACCGATTATTTAAAAAATGTTCTCGATGAATAGTTATAAATCAAAATTTTCCTTTTTTCAGGGGAGGGGAGTTTGAGAGTTTAAGTCAATTCTATGTATTTATTTCATATACATTCTTGAGATATAGTGCTATGGAATAAATAAATAAATAACCTTTATGGTCAAGATTGCTGTTAAAAATGCGGAGGCCAATTAACTATTGTTTATACAAATGTCACTAATTTTTGAAGAAGAGGTCACATTTTTTTAAAAACANATTGTTTATACAAATGTCACTAATTTTTAAAAAAGAGGGCACATTTTTTTAAAAAACAGCCCCTTAAGTCTCAACCTCCTACCACCCACGGTGCTCTTTATACGTCACGATGAGGTGATCGACCTTCGTACGAGGAAAAACAGCATACGAAGAGTGTTTTAATGCACCTCGCAATAATTTAAGCACACAAAGCTCCCCTTGTCTCTGGCTCCATGTACCTGCGAAGAAGTCGAGGCGAGTGCCCGCAAAGCAAATATTTTCGCTGTTCCATCTCCGTGTTTCTCGAGTGGAGCTGACTGTCCGCTTCCCACAAGCGATGGACGGGAGTCTACTTTTCGGAGTGATAAGGCACGGCGCCGGCTCTGCGACCCGTCGCGCGTGCTTTCCGCGTGCGACGAAGACGGAGCACGAGCGTGTTTGTGGGGAGGGGGCAGGACGAGAGCATTCCAAGCAGATGTGTGTCACATCTCGCAACAATTACACTTGCAACACGTCTCGCACGTGGATATCGCATGAACATCGACGAGAATAGTCATTTTTACATTTTTCCCCGCCCATAAACTATGCGTTTGACGTATGGAATAAATAAAATTTAAGTTATCACAACGGAAATATTCTTACCAAAAATTTTTAAAACTCGCAGAATACTTGGTATAACAATAAAACATTTTTGCTTAATATGTTATATCATTATTATCTAATAATGAGAAAAGAAAATTGTTAAATTAATGAAAAACGGGAATACATTGTAGTTTAAAATGCGACGGTTTTTGTACTATTTATTTGGCTCTTAAAAGGGAAAAGTAGTTATATGATAATAAAATTATGGGGAAAAAATCTACGTGAAGTATTACGATACCGTAGCTTTGACAATCATTTTAATACGTTCCTCACTGCAATAATCCTTTCGGATTTTCAACATGTTTTGACCTTATTGTGGGAGTTATATACATAAATCATCAAAAGCTAATCAATGAAATGATGCATTTCTCAAATGAATGTGTCGATAACAAGTGTTACTGAACCTTCGCTCTAATCGTATTCTCGTAGAGAGAACTAGCGCTCGACGCATCCGCAGCTACCACCGAACGAGCGATCAGATTGAAGTCTGTACGAAAAGAACGGGGAGAAGGGAACGTGATTTCCGTAGTGTAAAAGATCTTCGTTGCAGTCGCCCTGACTCCCGCGACATCCGTAGCTTTTATCGCGTCTACATTCATCTTCACCCCACTGCCATAAATCCTCTACTATTTGACGCACTTATTTTGCAGAAAGTCGAAAGAATATATATATTCTCATATTACTCGTAAAGTGAAGCTGTTTTTCTAAGCACTTACTTTTTAAAACACTTAATTAAGATATGTGACATTGAAACAACTTTTTGAAAAAGAGTTTTTTGTCTACTATATGTAAAAATTTTAAAAAATTCTTCTTTTCTGAATTAATTTTAACAAAGGTGTCATTTCTCAATATTTATGAATATAAAATCTAATTTTCTACGTGCTCGTAACCGAACAAATCCAATGCTACATTTTAGAAGCGCCATGGACCAAATCTATCGTTCTGCCATTGAACTTGTGTTCTTTTGAAGCGTGGGCTGGAATATTAGTGTTGTCGAGGAAAACGGTCGTCGGGCGCAATAAGCTTGAAAAAGCGTCCGGTGCTTCAAATATCTCCCTTTCTTTGCATTCCATCGTTTTCTTTCTCATTTCTGCATTTTTGGAACGTAACACGGATAAAAGGAAAGAAAATTTTCCCATAATTATAATAATTCAAACATTTCCTGGAATCACAAATCCTGTAATATATAATGATATGATGCGGAATTTCAGTTTTTGACCGTGACAGAGCAGATATCAATAACTAGGTGATCTTGAAACCGTTCTTAAAATGTTCAAATTTGAGAGAAATTATTTCAAAAATCATTAATTTTTACACGTTGGAAACTAGTTAGTTTAAAAAAAATTGTGAATTGCTCCAATTCATAAATTTTGTTATGTTTATTGGAAAGGAGATATGTTTCCATCCCTTGAACTCTCTCCAATTCAACATGTTAAGGTAAAAAAGTAACATGATTGGCTATATTTATTGGCGCTGCGTTCGTAGTCTAAACTAACTGGATGTCTGCCGATGACTCGGGTTAGTGACACAGTGAAACGAAAAGAGAAACTGAGCTGAGTATAAAGGAAAACGTGATTGCTGTACTAAATAAAGAAGAAATTGAAAACATGGCTTTCATCAGAATTTAAAGTAATGAAAATAGAAAACAATAGAATTCGTCGCCTGACAACAAAAGCTCATTTTTACGAATGATGGGAAATATTATTACCAAAGAAGAATGGTGAGAATGATGTTTTATAAAACATATCTTATATTAGTCCTTCTTCGACGAAAGCTTTCATCGAGGTAATCAAACACCGGACGAAGTTATTCAGTTTCTCTGGTTTCTTCGGTTCACCGTTATTGCCGGAGTAGTACCTCATTCAGCTGGGCGAGAGACATACACGATCATTCAGGTTTTTGTTAACCTTACGCTCTAAATTCTTGATTAGGTTACGAAGCAAGATTCAGTGCATCGTGAAATTCATTGAAAGAACAAGTAAATTATGTCTTCTCAAACACGTTGTGAAGCTTTCCGCAATTTGTAGATGTAACCACATTGGTAAAATAAAAATGTTTGTAAAAAATCCGAAACATAAACATTAATTTCCAAAATCAATTTAAAATGTTTTGGGAGCATTTTGAAATATATCTCATGTATTACGATTTTACTTGAATTTTCTCCTCTATACTCGTCATATCGCAGATTCAAGGGTGACTGAAGCAACACAAGATGTTTTCACACTGCCACTCCGGTTATCTTCCTTGAGACCTTGGGCGTTCAACGACCAAATAAACCATACGCTTTGCTAATGTTTCCTGTATTTTTAAGATAAGAACCTTGAATCTCCCGCCCATATATGTACCGGGACACATTCGCTTTTTAAAGAAAAAATAGAACAATAGTAAAGATGATTTTACATTTCGTAGGACAAATNCATTCGCTTTTTAAAGAAAAAATAGAACAATAGTAAAGATGATTTTACAATTCGTAGGACAAATATTATTGTTGATCACATATTAGGAAACTGTTCGGAGATAATGGTTTTAGCATACGAGACATCTGAACGCTGAAGAATGTACTGAGATACTAGCCTCGTAGAGCGTTTATTAACATTTAATCTATGATCATACAAAAAGCTGATTAATAAACAGTATTATAACATTTATGTTATAATACATAGTATTAAAACATTTATGATTTAATACAAAATTGGTTTGTCCTTCATTATTCACATTTTTTTTCTATTTTCACAAAGTTATGAACTTGAAACTGGTATTCGACCAAATCATTTTCTTTGCTAGCTACATTACTCATGCCATACGACGATGAGTGAACAGTGAAATTATTTTTATGGTCCAAACATAAGTAATTGGATTTATTTTAACCCCATACCCGAACTCTTAATATACGACAAAACATTCCAAAAGTAAAAATCGAAAATTGACATCAATAATGTGGCTTATGACACGTTTAAATGCCTAAAAGATCATTCGATTTCTTTGAAAGTTTCGTCTGAGTTGTTTTCTACGTGATGACACCTGAGAGGGAGGTTATCATATCTATACCCACTGTTTTTCTATTGTTTTTGTTTTTTTCATTTTACAAAAATGGGTAAGCGTGTTGATATGTGCATCGGTCAGACAAAATTTTGTACCCACATATCAATAGTAATTTATACTGGCAGAAATCAACATGGTAGTGATCTAAGATGATTGGATGAATGATATAAAGACGGTAAATGCTCGTAAGTTGAGCAATATTAATATTCTTTTTCTTGTTCGTTGCAAGTGGGTTGAGGCGGATCTGTGGCGCGTTTTCTTGGGGTTCCCCGTTTTCCGCAAAGACAACGTGATAGGCAAGGTGGTCAAAAGACAGATTACTCAATAAAAAAAAGAAGTATGCACGCGTAAGAGAAAAACATCCGTGGTGTATTAACTATGCATTCNCCCCGGACATTAAAAAACATGTGTCACATCAGATCCCACTAACGAACCAATAAAGTTAAAACTTTGAATTCGTTAAGGTCGTAATGAGAACCACCGTTTTCAGTACTCCTTAATTACGTAGCATTAGGCGCATTTGGGCTTGGAGATATCAGAGGGATTTTATGGCAAAAATATGCGTTGGAGATACTTCTTGCAAAGCATTTAGATATCCTTTTATTACGCTCGATTTCTACTTATAAAAATTCTCTCACCGCGGTAATCCCTTCTCTGGCTGATTATCCCAATGCTAGGTCTTGAGGTTAATAGCTCTAAATGAACCATTAGCTCGTATCTTCACATTGCATGTAAACAGCATTCCCTTTTAAACGCTTTGCGGTCGGCGGCATCGCAAATGAAACTTCGGAACAAAGCAGTGACGATGCTCAAGAATGTCTCCGGGTGATGGGTAATGGCAAAATAGCGATTACAGTTCAATCGTAAGGTCTGGAATAAAGGAGATTTGTTTGAGATTTTTGCATCATCATTTGAATGGTATTAGAGCGTTATCACGACCGCAAGCATCGAACTATTTAGTCCTACGTATTTGATTACCACAAAGGAGAATAAATTCTATGAGAGAGACTTTCATAGCCTATCACGCTGAATTCCCTACATGTTTATATTACGATAGACAAGTGTTTAGATGTAACTATTCTATTGATAACTCGATAAATATACTACTATAAGCGAGAAATTTGAATTTTGTTCAGTCGTAAACAAGGTAATCCAGCAATCGGAAACAAACGAGCAATGCATATTGTTGGAGGAAACACTCAAAGAAATTTTTTAATGTCCTTCGGTATCTAAATATAATCTGGAGTATTTTTTTTAAAGAGATGATGAAAACAGCATTAATTTAGCGTTGTGCAGGTTCTCTGCGAACAGTGGCGGATCTACATCGTAATGAAGGGGGAGGGGGCTAACCGGGAAGGGATCTGGTGAGGATTTCTGTTTAAGGGCTCTAATGACCTTGACGTTGACGAGCCCTAAAGCCACACAAAAAAAATTATTTTTGAATTTTATGGTTGTACTAAACAAATTTTATAAATATTACATATTAATAAAACTCATCAAATAAATAATTATCAATTTATTAAATACTGACTAAATTGATTAATTGTTTAAAATGGCAAATGCATGTTAAATGATAAGGATTTCCTGACCGAATCAAAATTTTATAAAGATATAAATCAAATAGTTCATGAAAATATAGTTTCGACGTTGACATAATGAACAAACAACAAATAAATAAAAGTTATAAAATAAATGTTCAATCAAGAATCTTGATTAGGATATATTATTTATTTATTTATTTATTGTCAAAAAACAGTACAAACTGCGTATGACCACGTGGAGGAAAAAAAACTAATTTACTCTCCGGAAGCAAGCAAGGGACCATCCCATCAATTCCGATCAAGGGCCCTAAGGCAGAGGCGGATTCAAAAATTACGGTCTTGAAGAGGTCTACTTAATCCGAGTACAAATAGATAAAGGCTACTAGTAAGATAACAAACAGCTTACAAAGTACATAGAGACTACACAAAGTATGGAAGGAAAAATGGAATCCCGTAAATCAATAGAAATCCGAATGCCGTCTATAGATGATATGAAGCATATAGAAAAAAATTCTACTATTAACGTCCATTAAGTAATCTAATTACGAGTATCTTGATCACTTGACGACGGTGTAAATCCACGTTGAAACGTAGTGAGCTCTTCACAAAAAATAAAAATATTATTCGTCCATAAAAGGTCGTAAGTTTTTAATTATTCATTTAGAAAAAAATTCCGAACGTCACAAGACCGTCCCATGCCCTGTGAAGATGGAAAAGGTCCCTTACAAAACGACGTTGTCTACTGCTTCCTGGAAGCGTAAATTACATTGAAAGCTAGCCGGGAATTGTGATGTCGGCAGAGGGTTGAGTTGCATCGCTTATGCAAATAAAGACTAACTGCATGGAACACGCCAAGTCGCTTCAATCAGTGCATGTAAAACACAGAAATTATAATAGAAATTTGTATTACGTTTGCTCATAACATGTAAATTCACTGTGCGAAAAATCTGGTAACATTTTTACAAAGTTGCCTTTTATCTATTTTGGGTTTTATCTGTTAAGAATTCAGGTCCAATGTTTAGCCCCCCCCCTCCCTTAGGCCTAGAACCTTCATGTCTGAGAACATGTTTCCGTCTGTCTTCCTTTACTTTTCTGGTCATTCAGGAGCGTCCATTTAGATTTAGAGTTGGCAAGCGTTGGCGAACTTCCAATCGATACTACGAAGAACGGTTACGGTCAAGAAATTAATCNTTACGGTCAAAAAATTAATCACGTGATGCGAGTGAAATCGTGGGAACTCGGCTAGTATTTCATAACGAATATTACGCGCATGATTCCATTCCAGGATATACAAAGGATAGTTCAATGTTTAAATACACGAGTCACTGTTAAGGAGAAATGAAGATAACTAATCTTATCACACACAAATAAGTTTAATTCACATTTCATGATAAATTTCTGACAATGTTATTTACAATAAAGACATAGCGGTCACTAAATTTAGACTTATGTATTCTTATGAGTACACAAAAAGGAGTAATATCTTGAACAAATGTTTTCCCAGCGGTTAACGTTGGCAAGAGAATTGAAGTGCACGTCATGGTCCCCTTCGTACAATGAAGGATGAAGCATTTGTAGTAAGAGACCTGTCTTAGAGTATGACAGATTGCGTGGGCGGGTGGTCCTGAAAGACCTTGAATGAGCCTCTTAATGGGAAAGTGATTTACATGACGAAGGCTTGGAAATTACAGATGAATCTTTTGGAGTGTACAATTCTTTTGTATTACTTTATGAAGCGTACGTGTTACACTAGATTATATTTTGAAGTGTGGAATATAGACAGAACCTGTAGGAATGACCCTTTTTATTCTACCAGGATATTTTAAGCGTGAACAAAAATAGATAGTTTTTTTTTCTTTGGGGCTTAATTCTTATTAAAATTAAAACTGGTTTATAAAAATCTTAATCAGAATGATATTTTCAGAAAATGTAATTGTCTTTACCGTTCTTATGAATTACGTAAGGAAAATATCAGTCATTACATAACACTTCGTTGCATTTAATTTTGCTTTTCGTGTGTGATAGTTTTTCTGACATCGTTGTTATTTTCGGGAGTCGTATTCTTGGCTTCTTAATACGATCAAAGAAAAAGAGGATGTAAGTGATGTACGTCGTTTTGATCTCTCTTTTCAAATTTTATTTATTTTTTATAAATGTGTATTAAACTTTTATTACATAATAAATAAATTGGAAATGCAATGATCAGAGGATGAAAAACAACTCTTTCATTATCAACAAATATTATTACACTAGATGGAATCCATTACATGG
>NNCF01126905.1:766238-811831 GCA_002313205.1 Laupala kohalensis | reverse complement strand
ATATATATATATATATATATATATATATATATATATATATATGAACTGAAAAGACACAAGAAACACATTCGCTAGTCGTTTTGTGCTCTACAGCGCTGATCCGCATCTGATATGGTCATCTACATTTCCCATTAACACTGATGTCTGCTCCCGTTAGTGGGTTGATTAATAACAGCGCGCGGGCCAGAGAAGTTCATTTTACAGACGCGCGCGTGGAGTGTAGAACAACGGTAGAGAAGAAGTATAGTACTTTGTTCGTTCTCAGCCATTCTTTTTAGGAATGAAATGGGTTCCCATGTTATATTTATCATCTACACTAGATGAACTCACTCGACAGTTTGAATTCGTCTCTTCCTAGTGGTATCACACAACCTCGTGTTTAATAAATAGGGTAAATAAATAGAAGGAACTGCGAGGAATTAATTACGAACTAATCTATTAGTTAAGAAATAACTGATAAAGAAGAAAAAATATTTTTTCCAAAGTAAGGATATTATCAGCCATGGTTGAGTACAACACAAAATTCTTGTGGTTTTTCCAAATTCGTTATTATCACATTCCGGTAAGGAACGCTACCTTTATCAGGGTATAGTAGCATTCATACAGGCACACACGTCTCTCCAACTACTAACAGATAGATATAAAACTCATAATAACAATCCCCTTGTACTGGGCACCCATGTCACGCAACCGATCACACATATTGAAAGAGCAAATATATATAAACACACTCTTAGGTATCTCTCTCTCTATTAATCATAAACAACCACAATAACACAATTTCAAATATGATATAAACTCTACTGATGAAGGTAACGTTCTTCACCTAAACGTCGGCAAGTAAGGCTTNATGTCACGCAACCGATCACACATATTGAAAGAGCAAATATATATAAACACACTCTTAGGTATCTCTTTCTCTATTAATCATAAACAACCACAATAACACAATTTCAAATATGATATAAACTCTAGTGATGAAGGTAACGTTCTTCTCCTAAACGTCGGCAAGTAAGACTTTTTGACGTAGTAATTCTTCAAATAATTGGTAATTTTTCACCCATCAATCGAATAATTGAATTGTAGATACGTTCGAATAGCCTTTCTCCATTGATAACATCCGAGCTGTATGAATTGCCAGAATATTGCCTATTTTGAGTAATTGCTTCAGGGAAATTGTAATTGCATTACCTAGACACTGTGCACATTGCCAGGATATTCATCATTGCCTATATTATATTAAATATCAACCAAACAACTCAAAGAATAATTTTATGTGTTGTGAAGATACAAAAATGTAAGGGCTGCGAGATTTCAAGTTAGTAGAAAAGCACGGGACAACCCCGTCGGATTATACTTTGTTGTACCTCAAGCGATAGCACCTTTAACGTAGAACAGCTAAGAACAAATATCGATTTACACTGATAAATCACATTGACATTCTACTATATCCGCTGTCACTCACCGTGTGCGCGGTAGCTCTTATATAATTTCCGCTGATACTTCTCTGATATCACTGCGATGAAAGTGAGTAATGAGCCCTGTCGCGAGCAGTTCCTTTCAGGGAAACGAAGAATTGATATGCGAGAACCCACGTCACCATTGCGTGTCATTCTTCTCATATTAAAGACGAGAAACTAAATAGGAGAATTCTTTACAAGTTGCGTGTCGATTCGTAGACTTCCATTTGCGAAATTAAGCGTTAATAATTTTATTAAGGTATTGCTAGGGATATAGGTTGGTATCGTGTGATTGCTTTCTTTACTTTTATACGAGTAGCTTGAAAAAATGATGAGTTACAATGATCTTTCCCTTGTTACCCTTAAATTAACAATTCACAAGAACTCCACTGACTCGTTTCATAACCCAGATTACGCAAGAAGCGCGTACCCCCAGGCCGAACTGAACTGTACACGTAATCGTCGGAAAAGAAATTAATATATTTTGAAATGTCTGCTGATATATAATTATAAGTGATGGAATGATTACTATGAAAATTTTCCCACATAGTAAATTAAACTTTGGACACTTCAAAAGTCAATCGATTTTAAAGAATTATTCTCCATGAAATGTAGTGTATTTTACCAGCAATTACGATAACAATTATTTCAATTAAAATATGAAATTATTGCGAATTTTAGACATTTTATTGATTTGAATTAGTTCATGCCACCTAAAACAGGATTTTTGGAATCTACGTATGTAATATGAATCGAATCTCTCTAGGCCACTGAAGTTCTGTAATAGGATCAATGCCCGAATGTTTATCCTCACAATTACATCATTTGAAAGGATAATACGATTTACTTACTGTGTTTCATTCAACGAGATTGTAATTGATAGAGCTCTTTTAGGAATGATTAATGGAGAAATCATACAGATACATTATATTTAAAGTATAAAATTGTAAAATAAATTTATTTAAACTATTGTGATGCGAATGAATTAATTTAAACTGCTTTACATACCTGCGACGTCTTAATAATGCATTCATTTTCTTTTACACGTAACGAAGAAAAATATTGGAGTAATAATGAAGCTATTTAAAATTAAATAAACAAAAGGAAAGAATGAATTTTATACAACGGAAGTCAAGAAATTTTTCTGTGCTTACGAGATTTTAGAGGCGATATTTATTTTCATCTATACTTTATTCGTTTTGAAGCCTTGTTTGAGTGATTGAATAATAATTATAGAGTTATAATGTCAGTGGCATTGCAGGCGAGTATCTTTAAATTCTGATACCATTCTAATTCTCTTGTGAAAAAATTGTAAAGGATATTGTCAGTGTTTGTTTGTAAACTCATACCTGCTATTTCACTATCTATTCCCTTATCCTCGGTCAGTCATCTTCCCCCTTCGTGTGAATTTCCCTTCTTTCGACCCTCGTGCAGAAGTTCCGCCTTCAATGTCTCCCACGACGACCATTGACAGCCAACACACGAAAGCGCGTTCCCCCAGGTCGAAACAACACAAGCGTCGAACGAAACGTTGTTGAGTCTTTGTTTTCTAATAGGCGAAGAGTGTGTTAATCCTCATCTTATATACAAATCACACAAATGTTACATTGTTTCCCATTGTTACATCTTTCAAATTTTGCTCTCCGAGATGACAACATTTAAAATAACAACAAGAAAAAAGGCTGCTTGACTCACTTATTTTAAACAAATGATACTTGTCTATATTATTTATAATAAATGACAGCTCTGATGCGTCTTACCCATCTGGTACAACAATATTCGTTGAGAGTTGTACGTGAGTTTCGCCATGCTCCATTGTTTATCATGTGCTATTCGTAACTGTTGTGATGACGCGTTCAAGTTGTTAATGCTAAATAGAAAATCGAATACAAATGGTAGAGGGGAGAAAGAAATATTTCCCATATATTTCAGGTGAATTAAATAACAGTTATCGAGAAGTTAGATTCAACTTTCCGTCCGACTTATTTACACGGGTTCAGCAAGTTAAGCAAGTTATTTCTCAAAGTAGGTGTTTAAATAGATATACAGTAAGTTTACAATAAATTTTTATTTTTACAAACTTTTTATGATTTTCAAAATTTGTTTCAAATTTTATACACATTTTTTCAAAACTAATGTATATAATGTGAACTACATCATCACGCTTTTAGGCTTATTGTTAATAAATCTTCACGTCCTTTGAGTTACTGAAAAAAACCCTTCATAATCGTACCAAATTTTGTGAAAATGTGGTCGTGCGTTCATCGGATGGGAACAATATAAACAGTGCAGACAAACATATTGATATAAACTTAAGTTAATAAGCTCATATGATAATGTGGTTTAGCAGAACAATTAAATCTAGATTTCCTATTAAACCTTTCCGTCATTACTCACGTTATCAATATTGATAACTTACAATTTAATTAGAGTATTATCTTATCTCTCAAGCATAAAAATATTTATCTTCTTTCAATCAAATGTAAATTTATCATGGTCTATTTTGAATGTAGTTCATTATTCGATAGGTAGCAGAATTATATTTCTTTTAAAATACAGTGACTATATTTTACATGATTCTTATTCGTTTTAAACTGTAATGTTATACAAAATTTCCTTTTCTTATTAATCTGTGAAGTCTTGAGTGAAACATGATAATAAAGGTCGTGTAAACTCGAGAGGGAGCGTAAGCAAACCCTCCGTTGTCTAAATGCTGCCTCGGCAAACATCCCTTGCACCGTTTCTCAGTCGAGAATACTTCTTCTCGTACTTCAGCGTCGCGCGGGTTGCCTATGCACCGTACCTTACATCCTACTGGGTACGAACGTAGAGCACGTTTATTGCCGTGCAATCTTTTGGAAGGATTGCTAAATAATGAAGCTTGGTCATGAAATATAAATAGAGTCAAAGATCCCCTCAATATAGACAACGCTTCAGTTTAGCATGTAATAGTTTTCGAACACGATTATTTTCTAAAAGAGTGGTTTTCAAGTTGTTTTCTACCAGATGACATTAACATATCAGCTCCTGCTTTGTCACAAATCATTTAGTCTAAAGAACCAAGAAAAAAATTATAATTTTGATTAAACTCAATTTGCTTGGTTTTAAATTTCCATTCCTTGCCACGGTATGTTTCGAGTTAAGAACTGAGTTATTTACTAAAGAATATGACTAAATGAACAATATGATTATGTCGTACGAAATGTTTTGAAACGAACTTTAAGAGAGGAAAATTAATTTTTTGAGCATTTAAAAGATTTGTTTAAAGTTATTTGGTATGGAGTAACATGAGCAGATAAGTACTATAAATTGTTTTCCGACATTTCACCATAAACTTGAGTTATTTTATTTTGTTATAAAATTTAAAATTATATACCTAATTATTTTATGGTACGTCATTATCTACTACACAAAATTTGCTCCAAATAATTCGGAATTTACGAGTAAATACAGGGTTTTTACAGAACGAATGAAATAGAAAATTAAAAAGAATTTATTTATTTTCACACACTGATTTTGCGTTGTTTTCCAATCTCGCGCTAACAGTTCATACCGCGGAAGGAACTTGAAGTTACGTTAATATTCACACTATTCGAAAAATAATTAATAATATCAATTATAGTATTACAATGACTCCCTCGTATTGCATATGTTAAGTAGACGAAGAGAGCCAGAGATATAATAAAATGAAAAAAAAGAAAGTATTATAATGGTTGATAAAATTAGATAATTTTAAGTGAAAGGTAACACGAATAATGCAGTCGTTTATATCACATGCAAATTACCATGGTATGGTTAAAGTTACTTCATAACTAGTAACGTCAGAAACGTCAGAGGCAGACTCGTAAAACAACCAACCTTCTCCCTTATTCTCTGGAGAGTGTAAGGCGGGAGTAGCGAGTGAAGCAAATGTTTGCAGCACTGTTACAAATCTAAGTTTGTGGATCTTGCAGAACCCTAAAGAACAGTATCGTACAAACCTGTTTTCTATTTTTTGGCGCCGAGTTGCGCCGCTCCGGGAGCGTCCCCAGGTGTCGGTCGGCGTCGCGTCGCTCCTTCCCACGTGGCTAGCTGCCGCTGCCTGCACACCGCGCGCCCCGTGGCCTCCGCTTTGAACAGATCGATAGCCGCAGGTTTAAAGGGAAGCAAGCGGCCTTCGTCTCGCATCTTCCCCACGCCTCCCAGCGCAACACCCCCGCTTCCATCCCCTTCTCTAACTCCTACCCTTATCTCTTTCTTAAGTCGCCATGTCTTCAAATTAATCGCTGGACCGGTAAATTTCCTGTTTCGTGGGGGAGAAATAAATCAAAAGAAAGTTATATATGTATCTTTCTCTATTGCGCGTGTTCTAATTCATAAATTACCTCCCAGGTAGCGTTACACATCTTCGCAAGATCCATGGTTAGAAATCCCCTGTAGAAAATTTATATTTTGAATTCACTTTTGTTTACATCATGATGTGGCTAGAAATACAATGGAATTATTTTTTTACTGTAGATGTTATGGGTTTTCATGATAGTAATGTCTTGTTTTTCATACGAGTATTATCACCTTCTCTTACTATATTTACTATATAATTAAAGGTTATCATAGATCAAGATATCCAAATTAATAGATTTAAGCTCTTAATATTTTCATTGAATTCTGTGTGTGAATCATTCACATAGGTCGAGCAACTTCTTAAAGAATTGGAAATCCAGTCGAAAGGGTTGGCACGACATGTTTGGGCTCAAATTCATTCAGATCCGACGAGAAACGCAGCAACGACGAGTGAAGGGGAAAAGGATGAGGCGAAAATCCCACTTGTTGGAAAAGTAACTGCTGCCATTAAACCCGTAGACTGTTGTCATGGGTAATGGTTCACCTCTAATTTCGAAATGAATTGAGAAAAGGAAATTAAGTTTACGCAGTCTGCGGGATTTAAAAGTTCAGAACATTTGCTCTGCACTTCTCATAACTTTCTTGATTTATACAGAAATAAATTTAAAGAAACAGATTAAATTTTTGTTACGCTCTGCGTATTACTGTGTGGTAAGATGCATAACTGAATGGAAGAATTGTATTAAAAGACTCGTTCTACATTTTTTTTTATGTTTTCTTTTTAAACATTTTGCTAACACGTCTTTATGGTTTAATTGTTAGACACGACGTTCTATTTTACGTAGCAATTGTTTGTACAATAGTAAAATCTTCTTTCTCATTTCTTTATTTCTACTTCAAAATTTCGTAATCATTTATGGAAATAACATATGTTAGTGGTTTTCAAGTGTACTTTTGTTCCTCTATGGTTCTCAAGATCAACATCTGGCTTTCTTTTCCTTCTCTGTTTTCATAATTACTTAAATTACTTAATTCATTAGGTTAATTGTTGTTTGCCATATTTATTCAATTTTTATATGTTTCATCGAAAGCCACTTCTTCTAATTCTTGTCTCCATGTTACAATATGTCTCCATTTTGGAAATAACATTTTTATCATATTTTATTATACTCTTAACCATCTCATACAACATAGATTCGCTCTAAATTCATATTCTTAAATACTTCTTTTGTCGGAAATGTTAAGACAAAACTTTTTAATGTTTGGTATTGTTTGCTTTTAGCTTTGTCACTGTTTTTTATGTTATTTCATGTTTTTGCTTCAATCGTACTCCTTAAATTAAAACATTATATGTCATATGTGTCTGACATGTTTTATATTACTTATCGTGGCAGTAACTAATTAACTTTGTCGAAGCGTACTTCTAGATCTGCGGAATGTTTCTGTGATTACATTCGTATCCTTTTAACGAGATTCTGTTGTTTTCCAAATGCTTCCATTTCAGTTCTCATCAACGTGATGCTCATATCTCTTATTACATCCTTCTTCTCCAAATTCATCGCTGTATTGCTTCTCCTTTCATTCTTGTTTCCCCATTGCATTTGGAGAGCGGTTTACATTATAGACTAAATGGAACTGTGTTGCGCCAGGCTGCCGTTTGGGATGCTAATCCCAGAGACGGACAGTGGAATTATTTGCTCACTGACAATTTCCCTTGTTGCTCCACAGCTATTGATCGGACATTTTCAGGTCTTTAAGAGTAAATCATTCAGACTTCTTTATGCCTTCTTTAGGTTCTTATCCCGGTTTCATTTTTTAATTCATATTAAAAGTCTTTGTTATATTTGTATTCATATTAAAGGTCTATATCATATTTGTATTAATAATATATGTCATATTCATACATAACTCTTTAAAAATTACGGACGATATGTTGGACGATTTTTTCGAGTTCAAGGTAACTCCTGGATGGACGACCGTGGTCGATTGCTTTGGAGCCAGAGTACGTGGATCCATCCTGCTTTCGGTATTGTTACGTGAGGAATTCCAATGGTGTTCCCCTTTACCTCCATAGATATATGTTGGCTCGGTATTTTACATTTTCCTGCATACCAAATAAGACACCTTGCAATGAAAATGTTGCACACAAGGTAGTCCCAAAGCAAAGGTATAAAATTTACGTAGTTATGAATTTGTAAGATGATGTATTAAATAGATTAAGATTAATATAAATTGAAAAAAAAGAAAGAAAGAAAGAAGAAGAACACGCCTGACTACCATCCATATTACCTCATCCCATTGGAACTAGAACATCAGCTAGTTTAGTACAACAAAAAACACGAGTATGGTGTCCCACTAACTCGTCCCGAAATGTTAACAGTAGAAACGTGACACATGCATAAGCCATTCCAGGTTCCATTTCCAGGACAAATGATGCATTTCTAACTTTCAACGCATGAATGAAACCTGCCATAGTTCACTTCGGATTTTTTATTTTCTCTACAATATACCCTTAACCCTCCGGCGGGTGCGTGGCAGAACTGAGTACTTCCAACTGTTTTATACATCGGAGCACGGTAATATGAGGGTTCGAGAACTTCAGAGATATCAATTGAAAAGGTAGTAACGCATGTCAAGTGCCAGGTTTCGTTTTCCCTCAGCTATAGCACATTCAGTAGATGTCAATGGAGATTTAAGAGTCATTATGTGTTCAAAATTACAAAATTCTCGGAAAAGAAGCAGTGGGTAGTCATTTAGTAACAAAATACATAATATTAACTTAGAATGTCAGGAAGTTGACTACAGAATTTTACCAGGCCTATTTCAGCTCGAATATGAAAGATGTCTCATATATCCTATGAGCAAAGTGGACAATCGTAAAACATATAGAGTAATATAACAAATACTTGTGATCTACCTTTTTCAATTTATAACACCTCTAAGTCAGTCGTGCATATTTTCCGAAATTCTATCAAAGATGATAACGCTACGAAGCGTTATTTCTCGCAGTCCCTCTCTTCGAGAACAAAGTTCCACTCCATTTCCTCATCATAGTCGTGCAAGTGGCCATCCCAGAGCGCGTCTTTCGGTCGTTACTCTGGAGACGTCCGCTGTCAGCGTGGAGGTCGGAGACGCGTTCGGAAAGGGTGGGAGGCAGACGACACAAAGGGACAGTTCTGGAGGAGGAAGAACTTTGGAAAGGACGGAAGTAATATAGAAGGCGAAGGATGGAGATGGTCGACTAAGGATTATTTCCTCTTCGCGTTCAGATGGAAGCCCTCATGGCTCATATATTGGAAGGAGAGGTTCAAGTTCTATTTTCAATTTTAGTTGGTAGGGTGATCAAGTTATCACAGGGAGTTCAAGTTTTTTTCAAAATTCTTATGATTTAGATTAACAGAACCGGAACTGAAATTATATGAGAGGTATAACTTCTTAGAATATTTTTGCATTTCAAACATTGAACTTAATAAAACTATGACTGTAAATGTTCGTTATTCACCTCTTCAAGAATCAAATTAGATAGTTATTTATTTCTTCCTTATATATGTTTTCCTTCATATTATACGGGGTCAAAAAAGTTGAAGTTGTCCCCCTGCGGGGTTTTCTGAATACAAGTACTCTGCCGAGTTTCGATTATTGGAGATCAATAAATACTTGACTTCAGTACTAGATGATGTGACCAGCATCACGATACAGCCGCCTATCCCCCGAAATAATCCCAGTACTCTTCTTAATGCTAACTGAGTTGGCGGTATGGAAGTCAGTCTGGACGTTGTCATGACTATAGATCCTGATAACCTCACCGGGATTTGAATCCAAGTCGTTCCAGCCGTACACCATAAGAGTGAGTTGAAGGTTCTCGATTTTTTTACGTTCACCCCCACCCCTGTAATTGAGTTCACACCTAATTTATTTATTCTAAGTTTTTATGAATGATGGCAATAGATTGATTGAATTAATTGAGTTGGTATCTAATCAGACTCACATCCATTCAGGGAGGAGTGGGCCATAATCTTGTCAAGAGTTATATTCGGGTACACTCTGGCTATTTTACATTTGAAAGAGAAAACCCAGTAAATTATGGCAAATTAACAGGCTTTGGTTATTATTATCATTATTAATATAGTGAAATACTCATATTTATTGTCAATGAATAATGAAAAAAAATGTACTACACTTTTGGTAAGTTACACGGCAGTACTGTTCTGATTGATGAGTGTTTTACCACAAAGATATCTCTGGTTACTTAATCAGTAAAAGAGGAAAGAAATGCATGGAGCAAAAAATGGAATTAGAAATAAATACAATTATTTCACTTACTATAGAAATTCAAATACGGTAGAAAAGCTATTTTGGAACCGAAGACATGTAAGATGTTGATTGGAGCGCAGTGCAGTGCAGATGTAAGTCGCTCCAGCCAAGCGAGGGCTGCGTGCATCAGAGTCGTAAACGCCGCCCTGCAGCGCTCTAACATCGATTCTTCCGTGTCGACATGGCTTACACTCCAACTTCCTACGCACTCACCCCCTTTCGCTTCTGGAGAGATTCATTCACCCACTCTCCTTCCTCTCTTCCTCTTGACTTTCTTCTCCACATTCGCTGTCATCAGCGAATTCCCTCCGAGCTGCACTTGCTCCTCTTTCATGCCATCGAAGTCCTCGAGCACACAAAGACGTGCCACGTGGGATACATGGAAGGTCCGTGCGAATATTACACGTCTCGAACTCAGGGGATTCGGGCTGTTTGAACAACCGTCGACCGGTTAGGAACCCAACTAGAAAAAACAACAGTATCATACTATCAAACCTGCAACACAAAGTTGTTTTCTTATTAGCAACGGAAAAGGTAGAAGGAACCGTCCGAGAAAAAAACTATGGCACCTAACATGATATACTATTCCCTATTTTGCAAAAATAGCATTTAAAAGTAGAAATAAAAACTAAATTTTTATGGAAGAAGTAGAATTCGAAATATCAAGGCGAAAGAAACTTTTCCTTTTTTCGGATATAAAGTTTATCTCGTAACCATATTTCCATCCTTGGACATTTGTAAAAAAAATCACACAAAAGTTTTGCGCGTGTCCTAATTGTGCTGTCCTAAACGTCCAAAGAACTTTGTTTTAGTGAATAAATTTTCAGAAATCTAAAAAAATATATAAGAAATTTATACGACTAGTGAGAAAAAAGACATTAGGTTTTCTAATAAGAAAATTAGATTTTTGATTTATTTATTGCTTATGAAGTAACAATCAACGGTGTTAAAATATATCAAACGATTGCATAATAATTATTATTATCATTATTTATTATATGTGTCTTCATATATTTATGCCTCACAAATTTCATAAATTTAAATATGCAACGATTTGGTTAGTTCAAGGAAACGTCTGATTTTATCTTCACACCGCAACAAATAGAATCGCCACACACGAACACAATTTAAAAGTGGAAAGACTTTTAGACTTCTTAATTATTTTGATTTATTTTTCTAGTCATTATTTAAGCGATGATTTTTGTGAAAGTTAAATTTCAAAATTTAAAAAATGGAGTTGCAGAGCCTTGCTCATAAGAAAGTTTGTTCTGCGACGATATCGTAACTAATATGTCAAGAAATTTATATGGCAGATTTCATGTCAAGTAAGCTACTGTATCTATGGTAGTTATTTGATTAATTTCGAAGAGTTGCCAACGAGTTACTGAATTTAGTATCCTCCTAAACTCAAGCATATTGTGTTGCACGCTACCAAGAGACCGTCCTTGTGATTTAGTGCTTCCGTACGCCGAGAGTAAGTACACAATGCTTCTTGCCTTCATCGTAATTATGTCTTCAAGGGCTCTTTGCTCCGATTTATCTCCCTCGTCACTGCCGTTCTCTCTGCAACCGAAACAACATAAAACAGATATGGAACTACACGTAGCTTGCACGGTACAAATATTAAACGCTATTAATCTTGGGCAAGTGAACGCCTCCAGAAGAAAAATAAAAAACAAATTATCGTATATTCTATACGCGTTACGTACGTATTTACGTAGATTCCTTTTGCCTAAATATATGGAGACAAACCGGTAAAATCTTGAATGTTTGCTTTGAGTTTGGAAATGGAACAATTACCACACAATGTAATGCACGGAATTGACAATGCAAAGTCGTCAAATTACTAAAGTAGTTTATTTACATCCTTCCAAGAGAAGGTTGGTCACCAACATTTTCAGTATTAGGTTTCATGAAAAGTCTCGCAATTAATGTACCCCAAAACAATTTCTCACTCCAAATGAAAAACTATTCTCTGTTATTGCTTTTTTTGTTATTAGTTTATTTTATCTCTTCTCAATATTCCATCCCTAAGTTAATGGCTTCATCCGAATGAAATCATCTTGTAATGGTCGACGAAAGTATAGAGACAATTTCCCTTCAGCTATTCACGATCCTTTCTCGTGTGACCTATCAATTCCATATTTCGAAAAGAAAAAAACGTTTTGTGTATTGTTTTATATTCTTCAAAATTGTATTATTCATCTAGAGCATTGCTCTATATTCAGAGCAACAAATCTCATGCCATGTGCCATGGTCTCTCAGAAGATGCTGTAAGCTCGAGATATCTATCTAACCAACGCTTGAAGCTGGGGAATGAAAAGGTTGGTGGAGTACAGCCCTTCATTAACTAATGGAATTTTGGAGCAAATTGTTTCCGAAGCGCTGGAATAGAATTATGATGTAATTAATTCAAAGGGATGTACAGAGTGTTTTCAGCTTTCGCTTAATGACATGCTGTTTATTGTACACCAGTTTGTGTGTTTCTACGTACTATTTTTTTTTTTTTTAATTTAATGGACAAATTGATCTTATATTAGAGAATTAATATACATTTAAATGTTTCATTTCTATGAAAACATTTTTTTTCTAGCTTTGCTTCTTTCATGATTAGTAGATATGATGATACGATGCGACCAGGAAAAATAAATAAAAGAGGACTTAATTAACAATACTGTTCTTTTGACTCAAGAATTAACTTGAATGATTCGTCACATCGAAACATGTAGTCGAGAAGTCGAGTGGATAACACTTCAATTGATAGGACACGTATCATGAGATGTTGTCATACAATTAACACTCATTCATTTTCCTTGCCATATAATTTACAACTATATTGATTTATAAATTTTTCCACTTCTTTGAAGAAATGTTCCAATTTAAGTTAAAGTGACGAAAATAACATTAGCTTTGCTCCCCGTATGAGGCGTTGGAAGAAACACAATATCTTGAAGATATGTCTAGTAATTAAAGCTAACCTCTCTCTTTGGACCACAGAAACTTGTATGATTTTCTAAAAAATATTTTAATTACTGCCCAAATTATTAAAAGTGATGGATAATTTATCGGTTAACTAATTAAATAAAACAATTCCTCATCCTTCGAGGAAATTAATTTCTATCGCTCTCCGTTTAGGCCTTTACAGTGTGAAGAGTTTTTCTCTCCTGGACAAGGGAGACATAAGCTTTGTATAATTTTAATTTTGGAAAAGAAATGGATGATGTGCGTATAACTAAGGCAAAGAACTTCTGCTCCATTTTGTTTCGTCTATCACCTTCTTCGTTGCAGTGCGTCAATACGTAAGAAATATGAAAGCACTCAAGCTTCGGACGAGAGGAGGTAATTCATGTCGCTCGTCATAACTGACTTCTACTTTACTTAAGAAAGACAAGAACGTTGCGAGAACGCGAGAGAGATAATTTCGTAGTTTTGAAACCCAGTCAAAAAAGAACCTTACTCTTTAGATTGATGTGTTCCTTACCAAAAAGGAATGATACAACTTGAATATATTTTGTTTTCCTTGTACTACATTGCTCGCTTATCTTGTTCTATTAAGCGAGCAATAAATCAACTTTTGTATTTATGGATATTTTTCTCGAGAATTCAAAGAATCGAGTTATTTAGACGAAACCTGCTCTTACAGGGTCTGAGTACGATTGACTTTTTTGTACTTTTATAAATATTAGGGATTGCAGCTTTTTTATTCGGAAAAAGGTTTTAGTTCATAAGAGTAGTGTTTTGGGGGATACCGAGCTGATCAAACAACCACGAGAACGTTTTGTTTCATTCCGCTCTGGAAATACTGTATCACTTTTTGAATTTATTTTCATCTACAGGTGTTATTCCTGGGAATACATTGGTACTGTTTTAACATTTTTTACGATCAATAAAAAAATATGTATCTATGTGTCATTTTGATTCGTATAATTTATTTTACAACATTGCTCTACGATGCGACAAAATTAGATGATTTACGGATATCAACCAGATACTAACTTCTAATCGGTTTTAGAATGTGTTCTATTCGAGATACGCTTCCTAGAAACCTCTCGGGGACAGTCGTCAATTGTCTCCCGGTCATGCAATCTTCATGACTCTAGCAACATGAACACGAATGTCCTTGACTCGTGGAAACAAATCGATGACCTAATTACAGGAAGGGTATTATTCCAAGTAAGCTTATTTGAAAATCAGTGGTTTATTCACCCGAGTCAATTCATAAATATTTTCGTAACTATAAAAATAGAAACATGTTTGAAGGGAAACATAGTGTGGTCTGTTATTTTAATAAATAATTTACACCGTACTCACTAGGATGTTCCATAAAAAGTCATTCACACGTCCGTTTTGCTTTACGTCTTAAAAAAGACTTCAATAAACATTTAAGCGTTTATAATATATTTTAGGAATTACGTCTAAGCTTTAATTTTTTTTAATTTTAAAATTCTAATTTAATTATAATTTATGATTTTTTATGAGGGTCTTTTTCGTGTCAGAAAATGGGAGGTCACCCCATCCAAATTTTAAAAAGTGATGTTTCAACAACCACTCTAGTACTCACTTGATGACGGAGTAGAAACATTTTTTCGTGGTTGTGTCTGAAAATAAAATTAATTATTTGAATATACTTGATCCTTCTTAGTTGTAAATAAATCACATTTTACAATAGATAGGCTTGTTTCAATATATGTAATAGCTTTACACCATTACTGCAACGGAAAGGCCACAACAAATATCAATTTTTTAAATTTTTTTCTCCTGACTTCAAAGAAAGTAGACGTGCAAAACCATTGCACATACTTTTTCATATACGTTTCTCAGTCAGCACTAAGGAGTGTCAATAAAAAATGTATTAAAAAAGGGCAAATTTAGAAAATTTATCTCCAATTTGTAAATTACGACGTTTGATTTTTGGAGGCGATTAGATAAGTACAATTTATATTAGATTTCAAATTGTATATATTTTATTAAGATATTATTTACGCGAGATGCAAGCAAGCGGGCCATCAATATTCGTATTTAATTTGTCAATGAAGTCAAAAATAAATTTCTTTACAATTTAAAAATGAAAATTTCTATCGAGTAAAATTCAATCGGACCTATGATTACTCTATGTTAAAGAACTAATACTGCCCGGTTTTCATTATTTTCCCTATATTTCGTGACGTTTCTTATACTTCTTGTTTCAACTTGCCATGAACGTTAATAATATTTAATTTAAATTGATTTTGTCTAATAACGTTTGAAACAGTAATATCACGTACTTTAGGATTTGGATGTCTATATGCGTGGTCTACAACAGCACCCATTCCGTTTCCTTTCCTCAGCTTAGCTCCGGAGAGATTACAGTTTACGCAACCTGCTTGCGATTGACCTGGTCACGTGACCTGGTCACGTTTTGAGATTCTGGTTCCCAGCGATGCAGTTGCATGTTCCCCGAGCAAAGGTTGAACGAGAAGCATCGATCTTCCTGTCGACTGAGTGTACGTCGAATATCTTATTCACCGGTCGAGGGTAACGGCCACGGGATTTAACCAAGTTGGTGCGATCCCCTTGACATCACTCGGCGAATCCGTCGTTTGACTCTGAGAATCAACCACATCTTCACACACCAGTTTCGGGGAGCACCGCAAGTTTCATTTTTGTTGTGTTTAATAACGAATAGAAATTAGTTTATATTTTTACATTTCTTTCATTTTCAATATATTAATAAATATTATTCTCGAAAAATAACGGTTTCACGCAATATACGTTCCAAGCAGGTCCGGCGTCAAAATACATCCTGGGGAATCCAAAATTCTCACCAAAATTTGTTTATACTAACTTACAAGTTATTTGTCCACAAAATACATAAATTTTATTCAATTTCATAATTATATGTTGATTAGTAACTAGGAATAAAATTTTATTAAGATAAATTATTTTCTTTACAATTTATAAACAATTTTTTCCCGGCTACGTGCCTGGTTCTAAGAGGTGGTACGAAACTCCTGTACTTCACTCCAGATGCATATTTTTGGGACAAGAAAACTCGAAAACAAAATTGGCTTTTCTTGACGTGCTGAAATAGACAGGAATTTAAATAAAGAGTTTTTAACTTTAAACTTGGCAACAAACATATAATCTCCTTTCATTAAACTCCTTTTTAATAAAACTATATGTTTTCCACTTCAACGTAAACCGGTTGAATGATCAACCTAACATATCTTACAGCATTCTAATCGTAATTTATTGTTCTATTCTGAATACCAATAATTTTATTTGTACATAAAATGGATGATTTACTATTCGGTTGAATATTTTATCGAGGGAAAATCTTTCTAAACCAATAATCATCATTTTCAAAGCAATTTCTGTGGTGTCAGATTTTACAACTCTCTGAACTCGTTATTCGTAAGACGCTTTCTTACACCAGTCTTGAAGCAACATAACGTTCTCCAATTGTTTATGCTCCCAACTCCGAAAGATTAACGATTCTTTTATTCTCTTCCTCGCTATTTTCACTTGTCTTTTTCTTCACATTTTTTCTGGCTTCTTTACTCATTCGTCTTAATTATATGCTTAATATTTTTGTCTGTATATTGGTGCCACACTCAGTGCAAAATGTTTCAAACCTTCCTCCATCAGCTCAACTTTTCAATTTCCTTGAAAAACTTTTATTTCCTTCTGTGTAATACATGCAAAACATTCTCTAGTATACAGCTTTTCGCTATCTTTTACTTATCTACAAAACCTACGACCGAACCTACTTATTCTAAACCAGCAATAAAGAACTACGTCGTAAATTCCTTCGCACTAATCGAAGAGAGCAAATATCTCTATTATGACATTTTTATTCGTGTTATTTTCATGAAAATTTGATGTTTTCTCTAAAAGGAACAAAAATAAAGATGAGGGGATAAAAAGAAGGGAAACACCCTCTTTTTATTTGATGTACACATTTACATTCACGCAGAAATTACATTTGAAAAAAATCGGTGAAATAGTATATATTTTAAATAAAATTAATCAAAGAGACATTTCTGATAAACATTTACTGAAAGTATTTTAAAAGATCAAAAAAAAAAAAAAATAGCGCTTTCAAATGACATTAAACCGTTGGGTAATAAATTTTTCAATCAATGTGCTCGTATGTTATTTGTGGATACATGACAGTCCAACCAATCTATAAATTAAACAATCTTCTAATTACTTTCAGCGAGTTACATCATCCATCTCCTCCCCACCCCTAAAAGCGAAGCTGTAAACTGCACATGGAACAACTGATACCAGCATTATTGATGTTGTATCAGATCCAATCTTAAGGGGTTAGTAATCCGGGAAAATGTCGTGGGTTCGATCCCCTCGAGAAGAGGGGTGTCAGTGTGTGAAAGCTTTCTTCACTTCAAATGCACTTTCACCCTTCCATCCCGTTTCGTTTCCTCGCTTACATCATCATCATCATCATCGTCACTTACATCATCCTGACATATCCGCATTATGTCACACAAATTACGTGTCAAACTACTTACATTTTTCCTAACAATTTCTCGGATATCTTTAAACTATTTCCTATGAAATCTTGCAATTTTTCGCCAAGATTTTTTTTGTACCAAACTTGTGAAGATCGGTACCAGTCTCCCACATTATTTCTCAGAGCACGAGTTGTACGTTTCGGAGCGTGACCCAGAAGATCTATAAAATAATCTTATTTCGCAATTCGGGCTATCAGTATACAATTATATGGGATGAAGACGAAGAAAAATAAACTTCTTTAAAACGTATTTTCAGAGAAGAATGTGTGATTTCAGAGAAAAACAAGAACATTTCCGCTCGGAGACTGTCAAAGACTATAGAGATGACTCTTAAAAGCTGTCCTGAGAGTCAGTGAAATGAGTGCGAAGCGAAAAGCGGGATGTGAGTGAAAAGCACAGAGTGGGGACAGATGCCGGGCGGTTGGGGTTTCGACTCTGCGTCTCCCGAGCGACGTCCCATCCTGCTCCCACCGCCCGAGCGTTGAGCCGTCGAATGCTAGCGTTCGCACACCCATCCGCCAAGGAGTTGACTAGCCTCAATTCCATCTGGAGATGCATACTGAAAAGTCTCGTTTTATGACTCTTTGTTTTTACGACGATTCGCCTTTACGACTTTTCACGAGACTGGAGGAGCGTTGTCGGAAGTTGAGAAACGTATCAGGCGTGACGTACCATTCTGGGGATTTTGAAACTACGTGACAACACATCCTTTTCCTCTTCAGAAAGCTCAGAAATCTCTTCTTTTGTTAGTAGCTTACAAATCTATAATACGAGTATAGTCATCCTCAGAACAACAGGGTTCGAACTAAAGGGGGTAAATCCTGGGAATGTCTTCCTTTTAAAAGAGTCATTCCACTTCTCGTGATTGACAATAATAATAGTCGAAAATAAGTATTAATTTCATTTAATGTGCCAACAATGTTTCATGGAATATATGTTCAACGTAATAATAAGGGCACTCAAAAATATTTATTATAAAATAAACTAAAAGACGATAAACAAGTTTACGTGAGGTCAAAATATGTAGTGTACATGGTATGTCAATTAAATACAAAATTACAAAAACTATGCGGTCCTTTTAAATAGAATCAAATGACATTTTCTGCACAATTTTATAAAGATAATATTGGAATATGAAAAGACAAGCTTCAAAAATCATCCCCTCTCTACATTTTAAAAACTTCGAACTCTGGAGAAGTCTAATTCGTTCAGATACCTACTGAAGCTGAGTCAGGAACATAAAATAACTGCAAATGATTTAATCTTGTATAAACCCTATTTTACGTTCACATTGACAATAATTTATTTATAATTATTGACCAGTTAATAGATATATTACCTCGTAGTCTTTTCTTCTCCAAATTACATCAGAATATTTACGATTTTTTAAATGTACCTCGAAGGTTCTTCTTTCTATGCTTTATTTATTGTCAAAAAACAGTACAAACTGCGTATGACCACGTGGAGGAAAAAAAACTAATGTCTTCTATTTACTACTAAAAAACTAATTTCTACTACTAAAAAAACTATTTTCTACTAATTTAATATTATTATTATTATTATTATTTACATTGTCAGTAATGTAAATAATGCAGTTTATCGAATACATTTTTAACAATATTTTGCAGCATAATGATACGATTGAGCGAGAAAGCTTTAACTTTAATTTAAACATAGAGTAAATCACCGTAACTGCTCAATTGAACGTGCTTCTTTGATGATAGTAATGTTTCATACAGTTTGAAATTAGATCAAATACTTTTATATACTCTTGATTTCTAAAAATTATATACTTCTTAGTCATTACACGTTACTCGATCACTTGCATCCTTTTCTCAAAAATCCTACCGTTAGCGTAGAACACGTGTCATAAAAATCCAATTTAGAAAGCAATGGAAAAAGTTTTGGGAACGCCGTTTTCGGTGGTTCCGTGCAAGCTTTGTTGTTTTGTGAAGTACCCCAGCTCTTTTGTTAATGGTGTGAAACGAGAGGAATAAACTTTCTGTTCGGATGGATAATTGAGGTCCACCGCCTCTCGCAAAAAGAGAACATCTGTCTACCTACTTACATTTCCTTACATTGCTCTCTTTCCTCCCTCCTTTTAACCACCAAATGGTTACTGCTTGAGAGAGTTGTCCGCACACTATTACGAAAGTTTTCTTCATTGTACTACAACATAGTAGGGCACTTGCTACATTTTTATCGAGTCCACACCAGGACACGCATTCGTATTACTGAGCAGAACATTCCATTGTAGAAAGACTGAGAGACTCATTTTGTCTTACTAACATACTCGTAGACGTCATGTTACACGCCTCATAACTACATATGCATACAAAACTTTAAAAAAAAAGAAAAGATTTTCCAGATTTAAGTTGTAATCTTACTTGAAAATCTCCGTATCAACGATCGAGACATATTACTCTCGAAACTGAAAGTTTAAAATATGGAAAATAAAGAAAGGTCAAAGGTGTGTTAAGATACCGGAAATGTTCGAAGTACTCAGTCATATTAAAAAATAGGTCTTTGTCTCCATTTATTCTACTTCGTGATTTTCTTCAGTTATCTTCCCTCCAAGCACCCTCAGGTTATTAATCATTGCGCGTGCCTACCAAGCATTCTTTTATCCCAACAGATCACGACACACGAGCCGTGATAACGCAAACGAAGGAGTTCAAAGTCACTCATTTCCATATCTAACAATGCAAATGGAAGTCTACGGGTAGCAAATACTGCAATAGTACTTTCCTAAAAGTAATGAAACTACCTGAATCTGTGTAATTCACACACAGTTAAGGATTGAAAAAAGATTAAGAGTTGAAATGCATGAATTTGCTATCCTATGTAAAAATTATAATTATAGAAGTAAATGTGATAGCAGAAGATGAGTATATCCAACAGCACACAAAGATTATCTAGTCTATCAGCAGTACCAAAATATTTGGATAAATCCTCTGCTAAAGATCGCTATGACGAATAATTAAGTTAAAATAGTTTTTAATTATTCGCAAAAAAATGTTATAAAAATAAGTACACACCATTATTTCCTTAAAAAATAATTAAAAAATAAATAAATTTTCACTGCATGAATCGTGTGAATCATGTGGATGTTTGCAGTACTATCTGATGTTAATTTATGATTTAGTACGCGCAAAATAGAGAAATATATTTATTATATACAAAAATGTCAGTAAAATGTTTTAACTCTATAGTCAGTGCTTTATAATCATTTTTACGAAATTCTTTTCCCTTAACACAGTTTGACATTAATTACGAAACATAATTACATTCATTTGTTTGAAACTCTGGATGATTATTTTGTCAAAGCCGTGGAATTAACAAACAACTGCTTAAGGTCCGAACATTTTGGAATTTAATTTCGTTCGTTTGTTAAAATGTGTCCGAACTCATCACGCATTTCCTTAATGGCGAAATCCTTGGCCAAGGGGTTAGACTCATGGAGTACTATTAAAAGCCCTTCCAAGTCTCTTATCCTCGCGCTCCGTCGCTGCCACGCGAGAAACGAAGTTTTCCCGTCAACTCCGAGATTTACGGAGTGACTGATGTGTCAAGGGATTTTAAGAGGACAGGGACATCACGGGCGACAAGGGAGCGAAGATCGATGAGTAAATCCCACAAAATGCTAGAAAAGCCAGGACGTCCCTTGTTGCTTCTTTATTTAACCCTGACGCGCATTGGGCAACGAATGTCGAACGAAAAGGTCGAGTGTCAGTGACCGCATGAAGGGGGCGTGGGTTGTGGTAAGGGCGTTGTGCCATACAGTGAACATCGATAGAAGTTTCAAGTCGACCATCCGACATCAATGAAGTGGATGCTATTCTCGGTTAAGTGGTGTATACGCGTATCGATAAAATTATGATCGATCAAGAATCATGTTTTAGTAGTATTTGAGTGATTTCGTTAATCATTCTTATTTATCCGAGGTAACGAGATAATAATTAGCCGTTACATGTTTTCCTCACTTCACTGAGAGTTTAATGACTCGGAAATTATTACGATAAAATGTGCGATGTTGTAAAATGTTGAAGAAAAACGTTTTGCTGTAGCACGAGAGAAATTTTGTACGAAATAGTAATAAAGAAGAAGAAATACTATCCAATTTCCATTTTATCCTCTGCTTGATAATAAGAATAAAATTTGAGACCTGAACATAAGATATTGATCTGCAAAAATTCATATTTTTATTAGAATTTAAAAGGGTTTAAAGAACTCATAAATATTTATAACATATTGGTTGGTTGTATTATTATATTTGTATTATATTCGTGTAATCGTTCTTATTTGTACTTCATTTAGTGACAGTTTCGTTCGTTGAGTTCGGTTGGGAACAATTGAAAACCAAACGGTAAGGAAATCGCGCAAACACGAAAGAAAAATAGAATTATTTTATTTAAAAGATCCAAAGGTCAAGAAATGGTTTGTTTCACATTCAAATCCAATGGGAAAGCAAGTTATTGCGCCTTAATACGGATTAAGTTACAATTTTTTATGCATAGTGTTTTGTTCCTATTGATGCATCATAGTTTAATTCTAACTTGACGCAACTTTGCACGGTTTTTGTACAGGAATAGATAACAGCAAGTATTTGTTAAATAACTTCTTATAGAAATATAAACCCACCATTGCCTTTGGGCCCTCCAGTATTGATGGGACGAACCCTTGCTTGTTTCCGGAGAGTAACATTGTTTATTGCTTCCCACGTGGTCATACGCAGTTTGTAACTACTTTCTTTGACAATTATAATATTTATTTAGTTACTATGTAATTTGGTAGCCATACATCATACGCATCTAAACAGAACTAAACTCATTAGGGTTGCATTTTTCCACTGCCCTCTTCTCCACGGAAAATGAGTTCGATTCCCGATTAAGGTACCTACAACTAGGATGCAAAACGCATCGTCACCATCATTACCTAGATTATTCCGCAATCGCTGTCAACGAGTCATCGTTGCCGGAGTATCGTGGAGCTGCGGTCGCGGCGCCGGCTCCGAAAGTCACGGCCGCCATTGATTTTCCGCCCCTCCAGCGCTCATACAGCGGGGGATGAGCGATGAGCGCCAACAGGGTGGAACCAGGAAGCGTCTCCGAACTGCCCCTGGCGCCAAGCGCCGCACCAAATTACTTCACCCCCGACGTAAGCGATCCATTCGGAAGGTACGTCTCCTCTTAACAACTGTTTTACTACGTTCATGAAATATATGCGAAGGGTTTTACTACCGTTCTTTTCGTTTTCGAATTGTAAATGGAAAGTTATGGTTTTCCAAGGTTCGCTGAAGTTTTGAGAAGGGTTTATTTCTCTTTTCGCAGAACTGAGAACGTTCAGGGAATCTATTTTCTCCCGCAAGTGTATTCTCTTTCAAGTCTAAAATAACGTGGTTCGTAAAATGACGATAGTTATTATGTTACATTGAATGAAAATAGGTGACGGGACTGGGGATCGACCCTGGGACTTCTAGCTTAACGCGCTGTGTGTAGAGGTTTGCACACAATCACGAAAAGCTGGAATTCCCAAATTCGATTCCCGGTATTGTTTCCCACGTTCATTCAGTATTTTATCATTAATCTGATACCTCGCAGGGTTTGATTTCCATAAAATTCTTATTGCAATCCGCGCCCATCTTCCAGATAAAGTTTATTGTGTTTCTGTGGTTTATTGGATCTTTAGGGCGTGCCAACATCAAGGTCATTAGAGCCCTTCGGATCTTCTAAGGTGGCGTAAAAAGGTGAAATTGTCGCCGTAAGCATGTTTGTTCTCTTTTCGAAGAAGAAAAACATCCCATTGCCACCCCCATGAGAAAGAAACTAAGCCATTATAATTATAACTGGTCTGGAATCACGCATTAGAATTGGAATGCGACGAATCAATACAACAAAGTCAAACAATAATTTTTTGCGTTTCTCGTATTTATTAGACAATTTGTGTTATTTTAGAACAAAAGCAATACCCAACAATAAGTCTTCCAGACAAGAATATTTACACTTTTTAAATTTTACAAAGTAATGTACAACTTGGTCATTACTATGAATTAATATGAATCTCGCTTTATAATCGACAGTTTTCCTGTGTTCTGAATATATGTTAAAAATTCCATCCATGGAACAAAGTAAATAAAGCTAAATTCATTTACAACATATTTAGATTACTTTTAGATAATTTTTTTAACGTACAGTAAGTTCGACAACGTTCTTCACCCGAGAGAGAACAAAAGTGTTGTAAATGTTTAATATTTCAAAAGCTCTGTATTATCATCTGTTATAGCAGGAAAGATTCGCAGTCTATATAAACTGAAATTACACAAATTTAATAAGTTGTGCTTTGTAGCGAAGAGTTTCCGGGAAATAACAAAGAAATTTGAAAATGTACAGCAGGAGAGATTCCAATATAAATAATTATTTCGAAAAAACAACTCTTCTAATACCAACCTTCTATTTTCATATTTATAGCACATCTCAAAATTATGGATGTTAATTGTAGGGAGCACAAAACTGTCTTTTATTTCCTTTGCATAAAAATACATTTGAAGAGACGACAAAACCACTGCACTAGGAAGAGCTTAATTTATTTTATCGGAAAGTTGGCTAGTTAATTACTCTTAAAATTGATGACGATATTAAGAATTACATTAATATTGATGAATATGAGAGTTGTCGTTTATCAGCAATTGAATATTATTAAGGTTACACTTAATTAAGCGATTAATTGAATATTGCCTTCCTTATATCATATTTGACAAGAGGAAAATTTAAGTCTCCGTAAATTACATGGACTATATCATTAAATTATATTGCAATCGTGATAAATCTTAATAAATTAAAATACATGTATCAGATCACGCAAGTTTTTGCTATTCTTTGTGAAAAGAATTCTACCTTGTTTTGCTAATTACTCAAAGAGTTAACCACTGAAAATATACGCAAATAGTGACAATATATTCGTCTATGATCATAGTAGTATAGTAATTTAAAAATCTACATAAAAGGTTACAAGTGAAATTATAATACTTAAATAATAGCGTTTTTAGTTACAGGTTATTTTAAAATTTAACCTTATTCCAAATATTATTATGATTTTTCAAATAAATGAAATATTTTATTTTTAAGTAATCTTATTGTCCTTGGAATTTATATTGCATCCCATAAAATATGACAATTTTACGAAATTCAATAATCCCGCGGATAATAATTCCTTTTGGCCGATGACTTCCGTCCGTTGAAACATATTGATACTATTTTCATTCAGTTTGACGTTTATTTGANACATATTGATACTATTTTCATTCAGTTTGACGTTTATTTGACTAAAGATTTAATAAGTATTGCTTTTTGTAACATAATACTTCGTACTAACTCATTTTATAAATAAAATGGTCTTATTTTAAAAATTATATCGTTACTTCATTTACATAAACAGATACAGAATAAGAAATTTAAATACATAAATTACAACTTGCTACCTTTTTTACGGACGATTACGATATCTTTTATACATTTAAAAAATGCAACTTTTTTACACATATAATTAAACATAGAATATATCGTAATCGTCCGTAAATACGTCGTAAGTTGTAATTTATTTATTTGTTTACTTATGTAATATATAACGGACGTTAATAGTAGAATAAGAATTTTAAGTTCAACTTGATCCCGTACTTCGTTCGGTATTGGAAAACCGGATAGCGCATAGTTGGAAATGTTGTCAAAGCCTCGGAGTTGGAGAACTGCAGTGAATAGGGGTGGGGTGGAAGGGTGTAATCTGGAAGGTTCGCTTGAGGCTCCGTGTGACGAGGATCAGTCTGCGGTGGTGGAGAGGGATCCATTCAAAAGTTGCGTGCATTCTTTCGAGCGAATTTCATTCCACGAATATACACGCGAGTTTTGTTGGAGAGCCCTTTATTTCGTTTCTTAACCCGGGCGATTCTTGAAAAGTTAACGTTCACGGAACGTTTTGGAATTAAGTTTGGTGATTTTTATAAAGGTTTATGTAGTCGAAATAGTTGCACGAAGGTTAGCAATTTATTTATCCCAATGATTGGGTAAATTATTCATTTATACTTCTATCAAACGGATCTTCAGGAGACGGACCAGAGAATAGAGGATGTTTAAGACAAGCTGACATTCCACAAATTTATTGGGTTCATCAACAAGAAATTTTGATTTCTTATGAGGAATATCTTCAAATATGTTTGAAATACTTCAAGAGTTAATAAAAATTTTATCTCTTCTGCCTCTTACGAGCTTTTGTCACAGCAAAAAAGAAATAAAATATTTGAATCCATTTGGATGCTTCCCAAAGGACCATTCCCAATCCAACGAACAGATTAGAAACCAGGAAATTGTTTTTGGAAGGGGAGGTACAATTAATCGCAAACAAGGAACTGGATTCTACTTTTCATAAAAAGAGCGAAGCTTAAAGGGAAATAAATATTGGAGAATTAAATTAAATTTGAACAATTTATTACAAATATTATGAACCTCTAGTCTTTTTCGTAATTATATGACATGTTTATCATCTAACAATTGTTAATATGTTGTAATAATTTAAAACAAGTGTACAGTGTGCGATGTAGATTTGTATTATCATTTTTAAGTCCAATCTGAACGTATGAAAATCATATCAGTAAGAAATTATTTATGTTCAATATTATATTAAGTATACATAATTTGTTATCGGATATAGTGTTTTCTTTCTAAAAGAATTTTGGTGCCGTGAAAGAAATGTTTACATAGGTATCTTAAAAGAAGGTATCAATACTGAAGCTACCCACGTTGAAAAAAACATTGAAGATAAAAGGCTCACAAGCTACCTCCTCTGACTCATTACAGAGAGTAAATAAAAACTACCGCTGTAGATCTTAGCAGCCATTTGGCGAAAACCCAGAAGAGAATGCGATCTCATCACAAAGACGAGGGTGAACAACACATCACACGCATTCTGAAAAAGGCGGGGCGTTGCAAAGTGGAGCGAAGGGAGGGGTATTTTCTCCCTCCACTTCGAATCGATAATGAAATGAATATTGTGAAAATATTTGATATCTGAACGAATTGAGTTTTAATTGGATTTACTTGAGCATTAATATTTCTTGGTGTGTAGACAATGTTTGAGAGTGATTTTCAATAGGATTGAAAAGTTTTTGAAATTTAATATAGGGTTGAAAATTCAAGAAATTAATCATTGTACACCCAAATCCTTCGGGTGAAATAACTCTCGACCGCGTGAATACTCCGCTTCATTGAAAAGAGATAATTCGACATATAAATTACATTATAATGATTCAGTAGCGACATTAAAATGTATATCATTACACTTGGGAATGCTTTCCATTAAGGAACAAAGATGTTATCATTGTACTTACTTTTCCTGTATTTACCAATTAAAGGGATACTAGATTAAAAGTGGTAAGAAAAACCCGGTGAGTCAGTCTTATAACTGTCGTCTGCAAACAACTCTGGAAAGATTATGCTAAATTCGGCTCTGACATGAGGCACTTGATCGAAATTGATGGGATGGTCCCTTGCTTACTTCTGGAAAGTAAATTTATTTATTTATTACAAAATAATGCATTGTCTCCAATAAGGTCATTACAAGACTGATATCTTAAATGTTTTTTTTCCTTCTATAATTTTCATAGAGTGTAAATTATGAAAATGTGAGGGAAAAAAATCTTCTATAAATCTCCAAAATATCTAGGAAATGTCCGCATATTATTTGTTTTCTTCTTAATTTCTCTCACAGCAAAGTATGATACACCTCCTGGTCCTTTTAATCTAGCAATTCCCGCGTTTTATTATATTTCTTTTGTTCCAATCCGAGAAACGTAACCGGTAAAACTTTTTATTTTTTCTTTAGTTTCTATGCAAGAATGTGACGATGGCACAGTAGAAGCGTTGGTAACGCTGTAAACAAGTGATCTACCAACATCAGCCAATAACAGACAATAAATAAATAAATAAATAAATAATTGCCAAGAGATAGGTTATAATCTGCCTAAGATCACGACGAGGACAACAAAGTAATTCAAATTCATTGCGTTTCCGTTCATGATTTTCGTTCTCCTAAAGTTAAATATGTCGAAGCAAGGAAACATGACTCGGAGAATACATTTTGTCCCACTGCGGGTCGCCGCCGCATCTTCCCCACACGTCTTCGCTCACCGCGTCCTCTTTGTCCTGGTGTGGGAACGAGAAGGAAACGCTGGGAGATTCCCGTGCCAGTGTGGGACTAGGACCACCGACGCTGCTGCCGCTCCACAATAGTCGCGTGCGCGATTAATTCTTCCGCTCTACGATAAAGTCCGGGCTGTAAAGTTCACTCCGGAATGTCTTTGCTTTGACAATCTTCTGATTTATCTTTTCATTAATGTACTGTTAGAACTTACTTGATGCAATTAAGGAAGATTACGGCTCCACGATGGAATCCATATTCACCGTGAAATAGGCTCTTTATTACATTAACTTCTGTATTCTAATTAGTAGAGTATTTTTCTCATAATTAAAGTCATGGAAGAACACTACTGGTGACAAAATTCCAGAGATCTGTTTACAACAATTTTGCGTTGAACTTAATTTATCCACCGAAATAATGTTTTCCTGTAATGCGTAAATTTGAGAAAAAATGTCTTCACATACTATTTTTATAGAAGTATAAAACTGTAGACAACCGTTATAATGAAGAAGGAAATGGGTTTTCAATTCATCCTGATATCGCTGCATGAACAATTTAAATATTTTTTCCACGTTCTAAGAGTAAAAAAACATACATTATTAACAATACGATTATTCAGTAATTAGTTTCTTCCTGAGCTGGGCACAAGATAAAATATCAGAAAAATAAGCAAATTTTCTATGAAGTGTGATTGATATTGATTTATTATAAAATTAAAACTTTTTTTACTAGCGTAGAGATCCCTTTCTTTAATAGAGAAGTTTTTCCAAACTTATGCGACTGTAAAAAGAGTCCCTTTAATTAAGTTAAAACCCGCATTCGTAAAGCACTTGTGAGGCGTCCCTTGAGCATTTTGTATCCCTTCTAAGTAAACAGATTCAAACCCTACTCTAAATCAACTTAGAAGGATTAAGTGTCGGGAGTCACACTCGACGCGTGATTTAGATCCATCCCCTTGAAGGGACCCGATGCTTCCACTACGATACCATGTTATTTCCAAGAGAGTTATTCAGTTTTTAAAAACTGGATTTCCAAAATCGGTTCTCAATAAATTATCAGCGTTTAAAATCTCAAATTTTATAAACCCTGTTAATGATGTTTCTCGTTTGCTCTTCTGAACAGAACTAATAAAGAAAAACGACCCAATAATTTTAAAACCGTCGCTGGCTAGGAATGAGCTAGCAATGAACCCAAAGAAGTCTCACATCAGAAACGAAACGTAGTGTTCTTTTGTATGTTTAGAATCCAAATTATTTATACGAAATTGTTACGTGTATTTTATTTTATTAATTTGAATCCAAATTAAACTGTCTGCTGAAAAACTCAAGCTGTTTTTTCTTTATTACTGTTATAAACCCTGTTTTGTTGGATATAATTCGAAAACAAAATATTAATTAATTCACATTAAAATTAAGCTATAATTAACATCGGTAATATTCTCATAATTTATTTGAAGTGTATAATTATATCACATTGGCTCAGTACCGAAAAATCAAGTTTGCGTGTTACTAGAGTTGATAAAATTAAGGTATTAATTTTAGTACCAGAAAAATAGTTGAGGTACACTATTTCGAATGAAGAAAAGGATTAACTCCCAAGGATGAGAGAGAGGAAGTAATGCGGAAGAAGAGCATCTCTTTTATCGACGCCCACAGGAAATTCTCTGTCAGGAATGGAAGGCGGGTAATTAACGACAAGATACCTTATCTCGGACGTTAACGTCAGTTAAAATTGCAGTTAACTGACAGCGGTGGTACAATTCGATAGCACGAATCTAGGTCAGAGATTATTATTGCTGTTATAAGCAGAAACGATAGGGGCGATGCGAAGCTTCTCTATTGAGCTTTCGTAGTACAATTCTTTCTACAACGAATATCTGGATAAAGGATGAATATTGAAGTTGCATTTCAATAGAACGTTATACACTGAGAGAGATATTTCGTTGAGAAAAAAATTGGAAGCACTACTGTTAGAGAAGCAAAAAATTTTGATAATGTAAAATTTTGGTGGGTTTTGTATACATTACATTACCTCCGCGACCGATGAAAATATGTTACTCTTCCAACATTGTGGAGGCTTAATGTGGAGTCATTATGAATATTAGCCATACCATTCGTTGATTATGACGTCTCTTGTTAGACGAAACTTCGATTCTAGCAATAGATCGGATATCAAATAGTGCATAGATAAGAAAATTAAAGCGGATTGATGTGGATGCTTAGCGTGTTGCATTATGTTCAAACATATTTTGGCTCTGGGCCGGTATTTAACGGAATATTTGCATAATGCAATGAATAATGCAATCTGAAAAACTCTTAAATGCTCTTTCAGACTTTCAAACTTAGCCATTTTTATGAAAAGAAAATGATCATTCTATTGATTGTTTTTATTTATAGTATTTCCTTCTCTTTAAAGCTCATCTGACATTTGCGTATTTGACCAAATTAATACCTAAAATAAAATATTATGGCTTGTAGTGCATTTGCGATAGTTAATATGGAGATCTTTTACTTTTAATTATTTGGGGCATTATATGAGAAATTCTAAATAATTCGTTATCACATTTATTATTTGAATTAGCTTTTCCACTTCGAAATATTTTTCAATGTGGTTTATGATAAGAAATCTTTGCTTTCCTTGATAATTAAAACAACATTTCTTGAAATTTAAATTCTATTGAATTTATATGAAGAGAGAACGCGAGTTCGATGGTAAATCAAGGCACCCGTACATATCGGCTAGCTCCGAAAAATTAAAACTTACATCACCCAAACATTTTGATGTAATTTAATATACATTTACTTTTGTAATAATTATCAAGGCGGATTAATTGGAATACAATTTAAATAATTGTATCATTCTTCTGTGCAGGTACGAGAACTGGTAGAACAGTGCCAGTGCCCAGTGCAATTCAACATGATTCGAGTCTCCGAAGGAAAATACCGTGTTGGAGATTCGAAGATGCTCATCTTCGTGAGGGTAAGTGTCAGTTACTCCTTCTTTGCATGATTATTAAAAATTGGCCAGGTAATGCCAAAAAAATTAATTTAAAAGAACGTAACTTTTTTTTCAAAGATATAAGTGAAAACAAATTTGGTAACTTAATAGTTCATCAAGCTTTTCTTTCCTTGCTATTTCTACTTTAAATTATTTTCATTGAAAGACATTTTTTAACAGTATGTTAACAGTGAAATTCAGACAACAACATAAAAACCATTTTCGAAAGAAAGTTTAGTATCTAAACATTTTACTAATGTATTAATGAAAAATAACTGATCTACAGAAGGCTTTTGAGATTATTAACTTTAAAAAAATAAGAGTCATAGTGTAACTTAGTTTATTTTGTTTATATAATTCCAGGAGTTGGTATCTTTAATAGAACTAGAGAAAAATATTATTTTCATAGCACATAGTAGTGTAATTTGTCCAAGTACCAATCATTTAAACGTAGAGATCCATATAGACGGTACATATAATAAAAGGCACAATAAAATGAACTACACGATACGCGATTACAAATGTTTGTATTAAATTATAAAATTACTACATGTTCCTTCAGAATTTCCGAAATTCGAAAAGTGATACGAATGGTTAAATGTAAATACGATCCTCCCAATTTTCATCTTTACTTTAATGTAAATGTTTTAAAATTGTTAGATGGAAGTGCAGACCTTAAGGTCTGTGTCTCGTCAAAATAAAGGCATTGTAAAGAAAAATTGCAAATATTAGAGTTGAATCTAAAACTTTTGTTTCAAATCCAATTGTATTAATTTTGGAACATATATTAGAAAAATGTTGATTAATATTTCACCGTAAACACACGATATTTGTAATTATTTCCGTTTCGAAATAACAACAGAACAATACGGAGATACAACAGATTTTATTAAAAATAAAATACATTCAGATAATGATTATGACCACTATATTCATGAATGAGGATTATTTCGACAGGATTGGTACTAGCATTTTTTTATACGCCAACGTTTTGGAATTTTTTTTTGCCTTCTTTAGGACTACAAAGAACGTAGAATACTCACAACTAAATTAATTGTTATTTATACCGAATTAAAACAATTACCTGTAATTCCTACTTACCGCGCTTAGAATCACAATTGTTACAACATAATAAAATAAAATAACATACCTGCATGTCATAATGTGAGCACATCATCTTGTCCACATGGCACCATCACCAAATACGACTTTGTCATACGACACAAATTTTAAAAATAATGTCTCGTGTAAGACAAATACACAAGTAGAAAACTACTAGTTCATGAACTATGAGAAAATATTGGCTTGTAAAAATATATTGAATTTTTTTACCAATCCTCACGAAATAATATTCCTTCAAAAATATTTTACTTCATATTCGAGTTCGTGTGAATAAAACGCCCTTGTAGGTTTTTCACTCGTATTTTAGCACGAAGAAGAAAGCCTGAATCATGCTCTATGTAAAAGAATAGTGGGAAGAGATAACCACAAGCGGATGCGAAAGGGGAAATGTTGAGAACTCAGCTAACACGGAACATTTTCCGGGAACAACAATACACTCATGCAGCGGTGTGCACCCCGATAGCTTCAAGTAGTAATTGCTCTAATGTGGCGCATGTATACAAACACTCGTAGAAGGAAATTTCCCACTCAACCAAGAGTTAACTAGTCTCTGGTACCGTGTTGCGCTAAATACATTGTGCTTATTGAACACACGGAAGCTGAAAAACGCAGTTAAAGAGTTTATTATAGCCATTGTCTTTCGCGACTTGATGCTCATACATATTAAAATGAATGTGGGATTTCACATACTGTATTATGAGAGAAATAACTGACGTATGTAAAATTTTATCTAAAATTCTGCTTAAATTTCTTTAAAAATATTTTAAATTTACCGTTTCTTAGCTCTTGGAGACAATGTTGATGGATATCAAGCTTGGAAATATAAAACATTTGCAATTTTCTGTGTGATGGGAAATATGTACTCGTATATGCAGTAAGCATGATTAGCAAGAGTAATTAGGGTTAAGTCATTTGCATTCAACTGTTTGTGAAAACTGTATTGATTTCAGATAACGGTACAAACAAGATAATACAATAGGACATTTACTTTTACTTGATACAAAATGCTTTTCTAGTTCCATCGCTCCATAAACTTTTTTCTACCTTCTTCTAGGTTGTATTTCTCCGCTGGGATTTTCGACACGCTAAAACCGTAGCCACTTTTATGTCCTGGCCGAGGAGTACTTGTAGAGGGACCCAAGTTCTAGAGGGCTTATCAAAAATTAATTTTTTAAATTGATTCTCAACAAGGATTATAATAGTGAAATTTTTTTTTCGTAATACATGAACTGATTTATATATGATATAATACATAATTCGCAGGACTGATTTCTAAATGTGAAACCCTTAGCGTATGNNTTTTTTGAATCCGCCTCTGCCTTAGGGCCCTTGATCGGAATTGATGGGATGGTCCCTTGCTTGCTTCCGGAGAGTAAATTAGTTTTTTTTCCTCCACGTGGTCATACGCAGTTTGTACTGTTTTTTGACAATAAATTTATTATTATTATTATTATTCATAGCACACACAAATTATTTTACGAAAGATAATATTCTCGGAATTGATTTTTTCTTCAAACAGTAACACTTCCCCCCCCCAATTAGACTGCTTTCAATCTACATATTCTGTCAATAATTTGTTGTTGTTTTTTCGTCTTTTAGGATAGGTTAAAAATGTTTTCTTAATTTTTTGTAGCAAAAAACATTTATACCGTCACGTGATTTAAAATCTTTTTCCTCCCTTCCTGTATTGCATAAATAGAATTTTAAATCGATTTACAATTCCCGGCACTTGTGCAAAGGTTTCTGCCGCCAATTAGGGGCGGGGTCTCCTAATGAAGCGATTCCCCTAATGGTAAACGAGACAATTAATTCTGTCATTCATGGAAACTCTAATGAGCGTAAATGGAAGAAGAATGTTGGTAACCCTTTAATGAGCGCATTAATAAAAGTGTTGAGTCGCACCAGAAGGCATTTTCTTGGCTTTGCAACGTTCCGTCGCACTCGGTTACACTCGGATAAGCTTGGCTAATTCCGACATTTTCTGCGCATCGTTCGTCGCGAGCTATGTCTTAAACACTCTTTGATACGTCGCGTTCCGGAGCGACGGCGCCGAAACAAAGAATGAGATAAGTCGGAAATCCAAACATCGCGTGCAAAGCAATTTCTTTGCTGAAAACGCACGCAACAGGGAAAGAAATCATTCCATTCTCTTTTGGTTTTCAGAAACTTTTATACAGTGAAGCGATTATTCCTGGAAATTCGTGTTCGATCTTAAAATAATTTTCTTTCGATGAGTATATATTTTAAAAGGTAAACGGAGGTGCGGATATTAGACAGTTTCGGAAGCTACAGTAAAATGATACGCCATGGAACAATTTTTATACTGTCAATGAGAAAGAAGACAAATTCACCATTAAGATAATATAATGGGACGAACACAAATATTCATAATATGTCCCAGGCCTAATTCTCTAATTACTGAGCACGTCAGGAGAAAGATTTTTTCTAAATTATTTTTTTGTTCCCTGTTTATAATGTACACAATAAACCAATTCTTATCTAGTCAACCAAAGACCGTGACACGAAGGATGAGAGATATTTGATTGTTTCTACGTATGAAATCTACGAAGCGATATTTCGAATTTCTCATAAGAACTCACCGCTGTATCATATCACACGACGAGTATCTTTCCTGAAATGCAATATCTCGTCATGCATTCGTCTCCGCAGAATAGTACGTTTGAGTTAATGCATTTTTTTATTTGGAAGTAACAGAACTCATTGTGCGTCACCAAGGATTTTAAAGTGATCCCTTCCCAATCGTTTCACACAATTTCACGAAGATTTATCTTCAGAAATAGCACATTTTACCTACTAACCTCCCTAGCCAATGCCAGAGGTCTAACAACAACTATTACTCGTATTACAAACAGCGAGTGAACTGCCGTTCGAGAGTTACGTAAAAATTTAAAGCGGCCGCTTCACACAATTTCGTCGAGTTTAATAAATTATTCATCAAACTGTATTCATGTGTACCGAAAAAATTAACAAATTTTCATATTTATGTATTAGATTGGATACCATGTACTACCTGAAGATTATTTTTTAAATTTTAATCGAAACATTTGTATTTGAGATGTGGTTTTTGAATAAACGCGTGTCTGTGTTCATAGGTGTTGCGTAAGCATGTGATGGTGCGTGTGGGAGGAGGCTGGGACACATTGGCGCATTTCCTGCAGAAGCACGACCCCTGTCGCTGCCGCACTGGTAAGAAATCTTGGCATGTTCAGGCTTCTACTATAGTTCCTCTTCAAAGTTTAGAGTAGGTCTATGGATGAGAATGCATACGATGGTCGAAATTTTTTCGTTTGACATTTAGCTATTCATAATTAAAGTTCGTGTTCAAGGAAGCATGAATGAAGGATGTAAAACTCAATGTATTTCAATGGGATCACGATCGAACATAATACCAGCATCATAATATCAATTCAGATCATAAAGAACGAGAAAATGCTAATACTATGAAAAGTTTTAAAATCATGTAGATCATATAAAGATAAGATATATGAGCAAAATATTCAAAATGTTTTGAAGAAAACCATCATTCTAGTGGTAGCAAACAATTCGCAAGATTTTTAAAGTATGTTCGTACGGATTGTTGTGTTTATTTGTCCCCTTCTTTAAAGCAGTTTAAGTGAAGAGACTGACAGTCTTATTAAAACTTTCATGTTCTTTTCAGACCCTTCTTAAATTCAGTAACAACTTCCAGAGGTTCCTAATGTAGAAGTTTCTGTAAACTGAAAGTAATTAAATTATACTACGTAGTTACCCATTGCAATATAAAGTTAACATTGAATATTTTGAAAGAATTCGTTCAGATTTAATTTGCCGATAGACACACAACTAATTTTCATCTCCATATCTTGCTTGTATGTCCCTGTACATTGACAATGGTGACTAACCTAAAATTCGAAATAATATTGCTTACAAAAACGGATTTTTAGTCATAACGGTTATGTACATTTCACAGATCAAGCATATTTATAAAATTTACATAGTAATGATTTATATTTATTTTTCAACACCAATATGAAGGAAGCTTATGAAAATTTTTTTCACGTAAGCTTGCAAATTATAGGAATGACCTTTCCCATCTTTTACTCAAGAACATTACAAGAATTCTGGGGATAAACGTTCCTTAGAGTACTTAAGAAATGTTAACGATCTCACTCCTTTACGATACATTGGCACGTCAGAAGAATATGCCATGTAAATGTCACGAAATTAGAAAAAAAACTTTTTTTTACGTTAAAGTTCATGCTATTTCATAAATTAGTTCTGGAAGAAAAGTTTAACAGATTATTAATAATCTAAATTAAATGATGAGTAAATGCACATTTGAACTTTCTGGTTAGCATTACAAAACTTTCTAGTATCATTAACGTTCCAAAATTTCTCATTTACATTTTCTAATATCTACCTGAACATAATAGAAATACCTTTCTTATCTAACATTCAAACGTTATTGTGAAAGAGTTAATATCTAGTGCTGTACATATAAACCATTCCTTCAGCCCTCTTATCCAATCTCTTTCATTAACATTTCACAATAATTTAAAATGCATGATAAAATAGTTTTATCTATCTTGAGAACCGTATGAAAGCGATTCATTCGAGCTTACGAGTCCATTGCATTATTCGCTTGCAATCGCCATAGCGCACTATAATACTGCAAGATGAATTTAGAGACTTGAAAATGTGCCAATTTCGAAACGGTTGGCAGACAATGCAAGACCCTTGCGGAATCTCGTTCGGAAGCTTTCCTTCCACGAAAACGACTCACCGCTGCTCGAGACGAAAAAAACGAAGTCGTGCCGATCGAAGGTCGTTTGTCGCGTCACATGGAGCAGTAGAAAACGATTCGCAATGCGTTGACGGTCATGTTGCAGATGCACGTGCAGTGGATCGATCAATGGGAGAGGTTATTGTACGAGAAAGGATATTACATATAAAGTTAAAAATTAACGGATAAATTGGTGTTAATCTGAAGAAACACCGACAATATCGTACATACGAATGGAGAAAGAGATTATGTATTATCGTGTCTTGGTTATACGGGAAGAACCAACGTTTTGACCGTCTTAATGTCGCTTCCTTTAGGGTGCTAATGAAAGCGATCATTAGCACACCGAAGGAGACCTTCGAGATGACCGAAACGTCGGTTTCTTGTATCACGCCGCGTCGATACCTGGATAGCTAAGACACATTTGACTCCAGCAGCGGAAGCCACCACATTACGATCAATAAAGAGGCAATGTCTCTTACAAATAGCGGGGGCATACAAAACAGTGCCAACAGCAGTATTAAATACAATATTAGGAATATTACCCATTCACTCATACGTGCAGAAAATTAAATATCATGCCCTACTAAAGCAAGACGGAATGATAGAGATAAATGGAACAAAGATAAACAAAAATTACGACAAACATTGACGAATCAATTAATAGACGCATGGCAGGTGAGGTGGAATAATGAGAAAACTGGACGAAAACATACAAATTTATGAGGAATGTACACAGAGAAGGCAAGACGATGGCTCACATTGACCAGAGTACAATTCTTAACAGGGCACGGAGATTTCCGACAAACAGATGACGAAACTTGCGACTGCGGACACGACAAAGAGACACCAGACCACACATGATGGGATTGTCCATTTTATGGACCAGAAAGAGTGAACTACATAAAACTATGTGAGACAAGACTTACTGAATATTAAAGATAAAACAAGATTAATAGACACGAGAAGAAAATATTCATGGAGTATATAAGCAAGATAAATGGAATACGCACAGCACTACGTTCCATTGGATAGTAGATGAGCGCACGCCTCCCCATGGCAGTGACGGGCAATGCAACACTGATGGCAAAGTTTAGAATCGAGATAAAGAAGAGGTTGAAAGCAATATAGAACCTTGTATTGCGTATGCAACACAGACAACCTTGTGGTTGCTAGCAACCAAAAATAATGAAAAAAAAGAAGAAGAAAACAAAGTCTCCCCTCGACTGGATGAAAATGGCGACGGTGTCTTGGGAGTCGAACTGGGTCTCTCTTCCCTCTACAACCAGATCTGTTTTCAATTTTACTCGGCTAAAGTTATATCCTATCTAAATTATTTCTATTTTCGAGATAGCAATCAGTTATTACCCCATTATAAAGACAATGCGCAATCGCATGAAATATTACTCTTATTTACCTTTCCATTAATGTTTTTGTTTAGTTTCTATAGAATTCAGATCCTCTGTAACAGCTCTGCTGGAGCGATACTATTGTACATTTAAATCACAAAGATTTAGTCCCTCCCAAGTGGGTAGGATTATGCGAAGTAAGAGGACTCTCCCAAGTCTTAAATCTGTCTTGTTTGCCACCATATAATACGATTAGTACTTAAATTTTTTATTCATTATGCAAATTAATATGATGATTTTTCTATGATATTTTAATCACTTTCGAAAACAATCCCCTCTTACCTATGTTCGATCAATGTTTATGTATGGGGCTATAGAAGATTCGTACATAATACACAATATAAAATTTACGCATTTTCGAACATAATATTTTGAATTTTAAAGTGATGGGCTGACTTTCATGTGCTAAATTATATGCTTCTATATATTCTCTCAAATATTTATGATGAGTGTATCTTCTTATTTAAGACTTTGTCGAAATTTATAAGAAATACTGTCAAAAGCAAGTATAATTTATTGTTCTAAAATAACGAATTATTAAATGTATTTACTCTCGACGCGTTTTGGGAATTAAATTTGGAACAATGACCGAATAGAAATGCTCACAACGCTTCGTTGGTTCTTCGCTATGTCCGCGTCTCATTGCGGGTAAAAATTTTGGTCATTGACCGAATTGAGTCCTTGAGCGTAATATAAATACCTCGTAATAATTCCTAAATAAGGGTTTTCAAAAACCTCAAGATCGAAAATTAATCCTTTCCTCCTTAAAAAACTATTTTTTGCCAATAATTCCACTTTTTGTTTTGTGTCCTTTACATGTGCTCGTACGTCAATGTAATGAAGAGAGATTTGAAGTAATTAAAAATAATGGTGTATCCTTACAATCAGTAAACATCGAAACTAACAATTGAGAAGTTTATCTCTCAAATTACATTATCAATGCAAGTCTCTTAAATTGGATTCACCTCTGATGAATTCAAGTTGTCTAGACCTACTGCCACGACATAACCGGTTTTGTCTCTCGGGGAATTTCATTACCTTCTCATATCGATGACAATTGTGCGCCTGTCTCATCTTTCATTGCGTATATTCCTCTCGTTCTTTCATCACAGCCGTATAAATTGCTTAGCGCTGGCGGAGTGCCACAATCTATTCAAGACTGACAGCTAATTGCAATCGGGTTGTGGCTTTGTATTCACCGTATAGTGCATTACAGCTGCAGATGAAATTACGCCCCCAGCGGCAACCAATATGGAACGACAGAGACGGGGTCGGGTCAAAGTCTGCGTAGTGCTGCTTTAGATCTACTACTCACTTCTGGTTAATACTATATGTGTCCGCAAAGGCGAACTAACATTTTAGCATCCCCTCCCTTTCGGAAAGTTCATGGGGCCCCTTCCGCATTGTTTTCCTAATTATAATTATAAAATATTACTTTGTCTCATAGAACCAAAATTATATAATGGACAACTTTTTTTTCGGTTTGAAATGCCACTGAAACTTGTAACAATAATGGTTAAAAGATATCACAATTTTGATTCAATTACATAAAAATTACAATTCTTTTTTTTGATTTCATATCTGAAATAGTTTGAGAAGCACAGTTTTGTTTTAACGCTGTAATCTCTGCTTGGTTTGTGTTCTTGCTATAGCGTTCAAAAGGTGCAGTTGATGGCGGGTGTCCAAGGAATAAGATGAAGGATGCATAAATAAATAAGTAAATAAATGTATTATCAAAACAACGTGGAGAATAATGAAATACTTCGAAATAAGATATTTTTCTTAATTTTTTAAACCATTTTATGAAAGGATTTGATTTTTGAAGTAATCATACGGCAAAGTAGTCCTTATTATTCGAGTCTCATCAACAAACATATGAATTATAGTTATAATTGTATTATTTGATAGAAAATGTCGCAATGTGTAATACGTCAAATCACACGACAAGACTTATAGCTCGATATTAATAATTATTCACCTATTAACATTTTTGTTAAGTCAATTTTAACAGAATATGTTACAAACACTTAAGCGTCATATTGTAAACACAAAAAGGGAAATGAAGGATTGATTGTCTTGGAAATCTTAATAAATTTTTGTGTCAAAAAAGCAATTACAAACTGCGTATGACCACGCGGGGGAGGGGCAATAAACTAATATTCTCTCATAAAACAGACGAGGAACCCATCAATTCCGATCAAGGGCCCAAATGACAGTAGCGGATTTAGTATTTTTAAAATAAATTATTTAACTAATTTGTGTCTTCTCGACATATTTTTAGTTCTCCAAGGGATACTTTGCTACGTGATTTCAATGAGCTTCTGATTGACTCTTTACGTACTTCCATTTCTTCTTTCGTTTCCTTTACTGCTAAGTGTTCGTGAATGTTTGTTTTGCTTTTCTTATATTTGTAAGTGTTTGTGTGTGCAGCCCATCGCACCCCGTTCAACGCCCGCCTCATGATGAAGGCAGGTGCAGGGGGCGTCGAGATGTCAGGATCGTCCGTCACATACGATCGGTGAGTTGTTCCTTCACGTACGCCTGCTGCTTGTTTTGTGAAGTAACTGCTAAATAATATTTGTGTCTCAGTACTATATCACATACAATTCTTGGGAATAGGTCAAATAAAAGGGAATATTTTGGTAGAACATCGAAGTTTAGATTTTTATAAAATCATCCTCATGTATTAAAATCATCAAATCATCATCTACATAAATCAAACGTTGGAGTTGTCCTACCAGAATTTTTATTTTCATTCAATCCCAGGAATTTTACTTGATATTACAATGGTGGTCTATATATGTAACATTCTATCTCTCATCATTTTAATATTCTATATATCCTCAAATGTTAGTTTTGTGATGATCATTTTATTTTATTTTAATGAAATTTTATGTCTCCAAACTTCATTTTGTAGTTTAGTGCCATAACTACATACAATTCATTTCATTAATGTTTCACATTATTCTGAAACGTTGTATGAATCAAGTTACAAGGAAACCTCCCTGCAACTTTGGAACGGTTTGAGTTTTACATTACCAAATTCTTTTCATAGAAAACGCAATACCATTAAAGCTGAAAAATCATCTATACATTACAAATCCAAACGTCAAAAATTACCTATTTACTCAGTTGCAAGCTACCCGTTGCAAAACGAAGTGTTATTTTTTCGACACAGTATTTGTCCTATGGAAAAATAATACATGGAAATAATGATTTCTGCTCTACTTACAAAAACATTCACAATGTTTATTGCCAATCACATCACGTAAAATAATCCCCCTAAATAGAATAAGAAAAATTAAAAAAAATAATTTGTTCGTCAGAAGAAATTATTTCAGTGACACTGGTTCAACAAACTGTTTGATTATACCAAACAACATTTTTTAGTACGTTTGCATAATTCAGTATTTTCTCTCGTTTCCTATGTGACAATGACATATTGTGAACATAAAACAAACATTGACTTTAACGCCAACTGTGTCAATTGATGCCTTGCCTATTTGTATACGGGAGATGCAACATTTGTTCACTCGTGTCAATTGACGTCATCAAGATTTCACCTTATCCCCTGCGCGAGAAGTCCACACAAATGCGCGACACCGATATCCACATTAGAAAAAACTTCCCACCTTACGGTGGTTGCACACCTTCAAGAATTCGATACTCGCCCAGAAGATGCTAATTCGTTAGAGAAAGTTGACTTAAGAGGCAGTTTTTTTGTAAACATATGCGTACTAAATGTATATTCAAGCAATAGGAAAAAAATCTTGTTACGTATCGTGTTCTATAAGATTTGAATTTTAATGTTTGGATTCGTTAGACATTGTCCTTGTCCCCAGTATTATTTTGCGGCAGATTTTTCGCTAACATTTTCATCATCCCCAGTAGTATGAAGTTACTAAAGTAGGAAGCATTAAAATGACTATTAATTCAAACATTTTGAAACTGTAATAGTCTGAAAGAGAAAAAGTACATAATGGTATAATACCTTAATTCCTTTTACCTTTGTATTCCCTTTCTAGAATAATATTAAACCAATTTTTCAAATATTTTATGAAATTTGTTTTCATTGCTTATGAATATCAGAGCAAATATATATTTCGATACATTAATTCCAAGTAGCTGCTAGCAATGATTAATAGAATCATTTGTATGCTTCGGAGTAGTCTTGTTATCTCTAGCAAACAAAAATTGTTTGTACTCATTGGAAAAGTAAATAAAAGAAAAATTTCGTCCAGTTAAGAGGTTTGCGTTACAGCTATTCTGAAATATTCTGTGAACAAAACGTGCACAAAACACGATTTCGCAGTAAATGTAAAACGAATTACGTAAATCTAGAGGGACATACTTTACTTGTGTGCTTTAAATGACACCGGAAGCTCTACGAAAGTTTAAGTGGTTCTTTTAAACTTGGAAGAAAACTACGAAATTTTTAAATTGAAATTAATGATTTTTAAAAATTACTTTCACCATATTTGAATTAATGGTAATTGGTTTACTTTCTATTATGTTTTCCGTTCCTTCTATCTCTCGCTGAATAGTATCCCAACATGTTAGTAAGTACGGGCATGTAGACTGGTTACTTTTACTTTCAAGATTTACGAAATCACAAATGAATTGAAACGAAATTGGTTGCAGAAGATTTCATTGGAAATCATTATGTGCATACTTTCTTTCGTTCTATTTTACCGTTATCGCATTATTTATTTTAAAATTATACTCGTGGATTTCCCATAAACGCTTCTATAACTGCCTTAAAGAAATATCCACATTCTAAACATCCCTGGACATTGTTTCATATTCATACAGGTAGTTTATTTAAAATGCAGAAAGATCTTTTGTTCGAGAAACGAACTTCATCAATGATAGACATCAATATATAAACAAGAAAAATATTTACTACAAATTGAAATATTGATTGAATTTAGAAAGAATTTGAATATTTGCTAGTCAGCGAGAATCATAAACATCCAGTTTACAATAAAGAAATAATTTAGATAAACAAATCTGTAAAAAGGGAATAATCTGGTGAACAATCTCGCAGAATAATTTGAACAAGAAAAAGAACCCAAACTATTGGTTTAGTTATAATTGAAGTGTTAAAACATTGGGTCTTTGTAATTAAAAAGACACGATGAAAAAATTCATTAAACGACTCTTCAAAAAGCATAGGACCGTTTGTAATCTTGAATTACTCCGACTCGCAGGTATCCTGAAATACAGTCGAGATGATATTTAATATTCTTTTCTCCGATTCCCCCCTCCCCAATATCTCGTCAATCACATAAATTCTCCCCACACACTATGTTTGATCCCTCACCCTCCCCGCCTCGCACATTCCTGCCACATCGCACACTCACTTTCTTGCGACGATTTACGTGCGGCTCGCGGTGTAGCAACGCATTGTGTAGGCCTCGAGTGCTCGTTCTGCACACACGTGCTTCGACCACCGCTTGCAAATCACCGGCTCTTGAGCCAACGAGTCTCGCGTTGCTGCTTGGGAGGTGAGCTGTGACCAACACAGCCGGAAGGGCTGCTCCCGAAGAGGCCGCAGCCGCAACGAGAAATGGCAGTGGGAGAGGTCCGTTACGACCGCCAGGGTTTAACAGAGGTATTGGGGACCCGCAAGGCTCTATTTTAAGTAGCGTGAAGCGCGATAGTAAAAGTACGAGATGCGACAATTGTTGAACAAGGTGAAAATAATATTCAAGATGAACCATTGTTAAATGCTAAATAAAGATACAGGCAACTGAAAAATTAGTCGCAGGAATTTTTATGCAAATTACTCTCTTGCAAAAATTACTTGATTCATTCAGAAAAAAACTTTAAAAAATGCCACTGTAGATAATTTTTTATTTCTTCAAATCACTGTAATTCGGAAAGCTGTAAAAATCGACATGACGAAGATAAGTAAACTAGAAATCATTTACTGTCGAGAAGACATGATTCCACAGAATTTTGCGTTATCTGCTAAATCTATTCATTAATTATTTTTATTTTTTTACTCGAAAAGTATTAAGAAACATTTATTTCTTTACTACTTTGCAAGTTTTTGAAAGAGAAGGAACATTATTCGAAGAATTAGTAAAAATTTCCATATGCATTTAATTCGGAAATTTTCATTTTTCTCGTATCTTATCTTTCGTTAGACATCGATCAGTCTGCGTAACTTCGTAATATTTACTGATTACAATACCATACATTAATTCCAATAACATTATCCATATTTCAGAAATTACTATAATTCATATTTCCAAAATAAGTTTTTAAACGAGAAAAATACTAGATCACACAAATAGATGACACAAATCCAGTTGTACACTTAGGTGACTGAAGGCACATGAAAAATATTTTTGAAAATCACTTATATATTTTTAGGAACTTGAATTAACCAGTTCTAAATAAACAAATTATGTCACTATCGAAACTATAAGTCAATATGTCTTGTGTGTGTTTTTTTTTAAATTTCTCTTTCACGTAAGAAACTAGGAATTGTGACGTTTTTAATGAAAAGCGGTAGAATCCATCATATGACGATATCCTTGTAGTCAGACAATGCAGAATATGTTGGTGAAAAAGTCATCCTGTCAATAAAGATACAGAACATGGATCCTATAGCATTTAAATTCGATTTGTTTCGGATAAATGAAGTAATATGCTAATTCAAATGTGAGAATATTTACATAACCACGTTTGTTTGGTTCATGCAAAAATGGGACCAGTAAGTGAAACACTCCTTCTGTAGAAAATTACCATTCCTTATGGCGTTGACACTAGTCACGGAAGCCTACGAGCTCTGGACACAGTTCACGCAACCGTTCGTTATTGCTTCTAGGTATTCGGAAATTTCCCTGCGTAATTACTAACCGTTTCGACATCACCATTGCACACATCGACAGAAGCATTTGCTATGTTGTTAGTATCTGTTTTTTTTATACATACCATCGAGTTAGTTTGAGATTCAAGAATCCTTTGCCAATAATTCTCGTGTTGCCGCCAGGGATTCGGTTTGATCTCGTAATAAGTAACACACGTTGGCCACCCGCAAATTTCGCTATTGAGTTACGCGAATCCCAACCACCGTAGAGTAACTGCCAGTCTCAAGCAGAACGGGGAAATAATTTTAGAGTTGCGAATGATGTCATTAAAGTTGCCGAGAATTTCAAGCAGAAAAGTAATATCTGATGTATTGTTGAATTGTAGGTAATGATTAAGGTTTCTCTCACTCATTAATGCCTCTGGAGTACATATAAGTTTCCCAGGGACCGTATAACTGGCCCCATTGTGATATTTAATACTAGTTTATTGGGCACGATCGCCACAAAGGCATAACTACAGCTTATTCCTAATAGTTCTTCATTGCAATCAGATTTGCTCACGTCGTAACAAACACATGTTGGCCTCACGGAACGAATGGTATTCAAAACGTAATAGGAATTTAATCTACAAGTTTCGAGAAGCGAAAAAATTATCATGATCATATTTT